>CM070036.1:26214872-26230301 GCA_036250615.1 Ptychadena robeensis | reverse complement strand
GTAGCAGCTGCAGCGCTGGACGAGGTGCTGCCGTCCCGCACGCTAGGGTGGTTAAATAAGGACAACAATTGTAATTCTGTTCAGGGGCTATCTTTGCTCACATACTTCCTACAAAATGCATCACTAGGACGTTTGCATCTTTTTAACCTGCCTACATCTCGTCAGTTAAAGCTGAAATCCAGGTAAGCATACCTTGCAGTGAGTTTTGCACAAGTTCAGGGGTTCATTCAAAAAGTAAGTGCCTAATCCTGCACCAACACCGCCTCTCTGCTCTATGAGAAGGCCTTGTGCATTTTCTCCTTTAGCTCTGCATCGTTGGGGTTGACATCACAACAAGGAGCTGGAGATTGGTCCAACAATAGAGAATAAAATCAGTAAGGCTGGCCATACACGGGTCGATACACATGCAAGTGATGAACATTTAAGCACAGCGTGATGATGTCGCCATGCTGTGCTCGAGCTTCCTTGATTGAACAGAGAATGGAGGCGTAAACGATCCCATGATACCTTGGATGATGACCGAGGGTAATAGCAAAGTAATGGCAATCGTTGGAAATCGAACAGGGATTTGAGCACAATCCATCACTGTGAACTTGCACGAAAAAAGGATTGTGCTTGAATCAATTCAAAAATCGAGCCGTGTATGCCTAGCTAGTATATCTCTTGTTCTATACCTTCTAGATCTTGACATTTATACCATACAGTGGGGTTAATTTTACTAGCATAACCGAGGTCTGAGAGTGTGCACTGGATTCAACAACTAGTGAGACATTCCTCACCAGTGGTGTTATGACACAGTTACACCTTAACTTCAGCCACATTTGAAAACTTCTCTACAGATTTTATTTTCCGTTAGGATCCAACTAGAATGGGTTCATCTCATTTAAGGCCCCCATACATGTCTAGATTTTTGTTTCAATCAACTTAATTCAATAAATTTTTGGTTGATTGATTGAAAATCTATGGCAGCCCACATGGTTAGATAAACCTAAAACAATTAAAATTGGGAAAAAATGTTATTGAAAAATGATTGGACATGTTGGAAATTTTTAATTGGTTGTATTGAAATGTATTACACTTTCAGTCGATCCCAAAAAAAGTTGATCAAATATCTGTTACTACAGTTGGCAAAAATTACAATCAATCACCGATTTCCCTGACCCTAAAAATTTTTCTTTTTAAGTTGATTGAACGGAAAATCTAGACGCGTATGGGGAGCTTTACTTTACCAGGGCAACAGGGTAAAAGAGGAACTCACACGGACACATGGCCAAGGTTACAACCAACAACACTACAAGGAGTGGTAAAGACTTGTTAGGAAAGTGTGATTTTAGTTAATTGATCTCCTGATGCTCAATTATAAAAATATATATATTGTTTTGGTAATGCATTTTTGAGCTGAACACCAGATAGGAAGAAAAAAATAAGTAGAGAATAACAAAAATGCTGTTCCCTCCTAGAACAGGACACACTGTAAGTTACTGACTCCCTTCTAAAAAATTCCCCCATATCAGACACGGATAGTAAAAATGAAACATTAGATAGTTTCCTGGCGCATAAACACTCATAAAATCCAAACTTTGAATACCGAATCTATAAACATTCTTGTCTAAATTTGAAGCCCACGGTATAAAGCAAACACATCTCAGCAATAAAATGTAAATTGATCTTAATATTTATTTTATGGACAAAGCAAGGAAACATCTGCACCAAACACATCAGATGGTTTATGCTAAAATAAAAAAGATGACTAGTAACTAGACCAGGGTCTGGAGCCGCTGGGGCTTTTCAGTCTCCTCGCTGTGGTCCCTCCGCAAGCCTTCTCCCTCCCCAATGTGTTGTAAGTAGAAGGCAAGATCATGGCTCCTTTCTCTACCCCCCCCCCCCCCACACACACACACACACACACACAAACACACACTGGAAGGTAGAGAGAACAGCAAGATCACTAGCTGCAGAAGAACCTACAACTCCTCGCACCAGTCAAACACACACACAACCTTACAGGGTGGCTTTGGAAAAAATACTAAAATCAAAAGGCCCCCATACACGTGTCGGATTCGCACCGGATTCTGGAACGATCGATTCCGGGCGCGTGCACGCCAAACGATCGTGCCGGAATCGCATGCAGCCCACCTGGTCCAATCGTTTGCGTCCGATTGATCAGGGGCTCAGAATCGATCCGACGGAGAACCAACATGTTGGTCTTTCTCATGCGATTCTGTCCGGATCAGGGGGAGTTGCCATTTGTGAGGTGGACAATTGGACACGGATCCGTCCCGGAATCCGTTGGACAAGGTGGTATGCTGCGATGGATACTCTTAATTGGCCGATTGATCACACCTGCGATTCGCCGGAATCGATCGGATGATGAATCGATTGGACATGGAATCCGACACGTGTATGGCTAGCTAAACAGAGAAACATTGATTGGAAACCAAGGGTACACTTTCTCCCTACCCATAAGCAAATACGGTTGTAATGCCAAAACCTTGCAATGACCCTCACATTTATATTACAGGCCAATTTCCTTGATGACCTCAAAATGTTTTTCTAAAAATTTGATCAAATATCCATCACACAACATCTTTTTAATAGATTTGAGCACAATCAAGTTCATGCTCGAATCTATAAAAAAATTTGAGCCATCCAGGCTTCCTTCAAGCGGAATCGGTTGATCCACGGCCGAACAGGTTTTTCCCTTCCAAAATAGTGGCCGATATTGATGGCGCAGCAGTGCAGCTGCTGGGCATCGGTCACACAGAGATCTACCCATGTATACCCAGAATGAAGCCAGCCATAGACATCTAGTTTTTCCTTAGATTTTTTTTGGTAGATCGACCGCATGTGATGATGTCATCACGCCCAGCTGGGCATGCGTGTGAGCTGGCATTTACTTTGCATGGGGTCCCAATCCAAAGTAATGAGATCGATCTTAAAATTACAGACATGTCCATTATCGATTTATGGGCTGATTTAAGTGGCCTGATTTAAGGTGGGCGCGTTCAATTTGCGACCGCAGCAGATGGATTGCTGTGAGTGCACATGGCAGTCTTTGCCAAAATTGTCTGCAAATCGAAACGTCTATGACCACCTTTAGGAATAAGGTTGTTACATATTCTACCTTTTCTCCTTTCTATAAAACCTTTATGTATAAGGGATGGGTCCTGATGTAGTAAGTAAACCCAGAAATGTGTCTGTCCTCCAAGACAGGGCTTTGATATGCAGGTTGTGCAAAACTATACACTTGATGGCTAGGAACACAATTCATCAGGTCACCTCGGGATATGCCTGCAATTTACCTAGACAAATAGGGTAATGGTACCCATACATAGCACGATTTTGTGTTCAACTCTCACATGATCAATTGTTGCAGCGCTCGTGGACATAGAACGTTAGGGAACGCAGCCCACCTTGAAATGTCGAAGAAACAGATCCGACATGTTGGTAAATCCCTGTTCGATTGCCATTACTTTGGATGGGGAACCTATAAGTATTGGCCAGGAATCGAACACCCAAAGTGGTGCCCATTGATTCGCCAAACGAATGTTAACGACAGGATTAATCGTTTGGGAATCGATGTGGCTAGCTTTAGGACATATATCGTCACTTCCAGACACTGCTCATCACCCCATGCTGTCCCATCTGTTCTGCGCTTTTCTTTGGCTAAATCTGGAATGACCATTGTGAAGACCCTGATTATGTAACATATATGAAATGTCGTTCATAAAAAATGAATAGTTCCTATATCTTATAACTAACGCTCCACAGATGCTCCCTGATTCAGCATCTTTAGCAATACTCCAGACAATACAAAGCAAGGCAGATGTACCGAGTGGGGGAGGGCGCCGTTATGTAGGACAATGCAGTCACTAGATATCTCCCCAGAGTACACAAAGCAATACCATTTAGGGGAGAATCATGTAGCTGGGGAAAAAAATATGCAAACATCATAAAAACCTGCTTCGTGTTTTGTTCTAGCAAGCATTTAAATCCATAATCTTCAAACAAGATTCGCTTCTACGTGCCTGGAGTGCTCAGTGTTAAGGCCCCCATACACATCTAGATTTTTCATCCAATCAACTTAATTCAATCAATTTTTTTGTTGATTGATTGAAAAATCTATGGCAGCCCACATGGTTAGATCAACCTAAAACAATTAAAAATGGGAAAAAATTTATTGAAAATGTTAGTAAATTTTAATTGGTTGTATTGAAATGGATTACACTTTCAGTCGATCCCAAAAAAGTTGATAAAATATCTGTACTACAGTTGGCAAATCATACAATCAATCACCAATTTCTCTGACCCCAAAAATTCATCTTTTTAAGCTGATTGAACAGAAAATCTAGAGGTGTATGGGGGGCTTAAAGCTAGGCATACACAGGTAGACATTTGCACAATCAATTTTAAGGCCCCAATACACACAGCCAGCCGCAAAGATTTTTCTTGTATGTGCACGCATGCACATTGGTCAGCAGCAAAATTTCCGTGGGTCTCCACATGTGGCGACAGGGAGCTCGGTAAGCCAGAGAACGGACATGTCCGTAAATCTCTGCCCAATGCCATTCGTTTGAATGGAGACCGGCAAACAAGGGGGGGCCTTGGGGTGGGGTGCTGGTGCAACTGGATGTGGCGTGATTTGTTCGATACATACATTTTCTTTGACTTTGAAAAAAATTGCTCGAATCGAACATGTTGGTAAATTTTCATCTGTTGTTGTTATTCCGAATGTATTTTCATTCGATATCGGCGATGGACGAACAAAAAATGTAATGTTACATTTGATAAATGAACGAAAAATGTTCTACAACGATATTGTACAAAAAATCCAATTGGTAGTTGATTGAAGAAAAAATCTACACATGTACCTTCACCCTAGGGGAAAGCTTTTATAAAAAATCGAATCTGATCCCTCAAAAAACTAAAGGTGGCCATACATGGGTCGATTTCCTTCACTCGATGATCCCTCGAGCATCACCACGCTGTGCTTGAGCTTTGTCGACTGGGAATTGAAGCGCACAATGGAGCCTGCAAGTATACCCAAACATACTTAAAAGTTTAAACTGATCTTTAAGTTGCTGTTTGGAATCCAATAAAAAATGTAAATGTTCAGCAGCTGGCAGGATACCACGATGACTACTTTAGACTAAATCTGAACCAATGAACCAATATATTTATAGGTGAAAATGAATTGGTCTTAAAACAGTAGAATACCATGGATAAAATAGACATGATCTGTAATATCTTTGCATATGAAAAATAAGTAAAAAGGATAAAAAAATTAAAGATGAAATAAATTACACAATGTACCTAAACTGTATAATGAAGAGCGTATCTTCACATATCTCCATGGAGACAAAGGCTAGGTTTCCACAGCATTTTGTGATCCATCGGGACCCCTATGTTAAGTGCAGTGCTTGGCAGGGGGTCTCGACGGATCATATACACTTTACCTGCTTGACGGATGCTCTGTTCTCACAGCGCTGAGCTAGAGCTGAGCTGTAGAGCAGTGCATTAATCCCTGCATCGGCAGATGTCTGAACAGAGCATCTGCCAGGCAGGTACAGTGCAGTGTATGTGATCCATTGGGACCCCACCAAGCACTGCGCTTAACGTAGGTGGTCCTAATGGATCACAAAACACTGTGGAGACATAGCCTAAGGCTACTCATGGGTAAACCAAGACCAAAAACCTAATAAAATGCTTCAGATATAATAACTCAACTCTCTTCATAAGCTGATCTCATCCCTGTGTCACTAAACCAATTTTCATTATAAACACCAGTTACCAGAATTAGACTTCTGTATTTAAAACAATAGCTTGCTCTTCAGGAATATAAGAACTGTGTAACTATTGAATTGGCATTTCCCAACATTCCCCAAACTAATTAGCATTTCCATTGCCAGTTCATTGGCTGCGGGAACAATTTTTATAGACTCCATTGTCTTCAAACAGCAACAGGCCAACTCATTAAAAATGAAAGATGCTCTGCCTTGGATCCATCAGGGGGAAAGATGCGGATACGTGAAGTCTATTTTACTAGTTGCGTCTCATAAATAAAACATCAAATCATAAGAGGCCATTTTCCCGGCTGTAGGCCAGATCAAGCCTGAGAATCCTAAATGATATTAAAGTTGATCATATTAAATTTCAATATATTTTTTTTAATTACTCCTTTCCTAAAGCCAGAAACATGGCAAAATTGTAGTGGGCACATCTTCTGTACGTGCCTCAATTACACATTCGCTTCTCGGCCTTTTGGCTAAGATCAAGTGTAGTATCCGTTCTTATCAGTTCCCTGGAGAGTGCTTCGGTACTCTTTTCCGGTGATAGGGATGTTCTGGGGTAACTCAGATGTTCTTTGATCCGGCATGGTATGTGGTATGGGGCAGCGCGGGCGGTAGATCCAGCTGTTGGCCGACTGCCACCATGTGGGTTAATTGGTAGACGGTATCTTTGGGAAACCGTGTCCTCTTCGGAGGATGCGAACGTCATGCCACCTGAGACGAGCAGCTCTGCTGCATTTGTGATTGGCTGGGGGCCAAGGTTGAGCCTCGGTGCACAGTGCCTCTGGTTGGGACCCAGAGGTGCCATAAAATCACTGGTGGGGACCACCTTTTATGGCACATTTGACACTGGTCACCAAAGCACATCCTTTTGTAGCAACCACCTTCCAGGGGGTGGTTGCCTTTTGGCCCGACTGGAGGAATTTTTATAGCCGTCCGCAAGCCTGCCCCATGCTTTTTGAGCATGGAGCACTTATTTATTTATTTTATATGTGAGTCTGCCCCCCCCCTCCCACTCCCCTTGCACATATTGTTTGTTCAGTAGTACGGGTTGGATTTTTTTAAATCATTCCTTTCCTAAAGCCAGAACTTCACTATCTTTTGCCGAAACATGGCAAAATTGTAGTGGCCACATCTTCTGTACGTGCCTCATTTACACAGATGTTCGGTCATTCTGAGAATTGGCCACGCAGCCTTTGGCTATGTTCCCACTTAGGTGATTAATCGCATGGGCTGGCAATTTTCAAACACCTGCAGAAATGCTGGCGGGCGATCACCAGGCAATTGACCAGACGATTTTAACTGGTGATAAAAAAAAAAATCCAACATTATTTAAAAAATCGCCTCCATAGAGAATGAATGGACAATTTTTGATCGCCTCCATGTCTATGGGTGCGATCAGAGGAAAATAATCGTGGCCGCTGACCCTAATCGCAACCACGCGCAATCCTATAAATGGGGACAAGCCCATTGAAACTAGTGTAGTTGATTGCCGGGCGATTCTGCCGGCGATATACTTTGGATGGGGTGGCTGGTCTCCATCCAATGTAATGAGATTGACCAAAAAAATATGGACATATCCATTCTTTGGCTGATTGATTTATGGATCGATTTATAGTGTGCACGATTTGTGTGCGATTTGCGGCCGATTGAACTATCAATGCGAACGCACACCGTGAGCGATCATCCGTTCAATCAGCCGCAGATCTAAGCCATACATAGATCGATCATACCATCACACAGTGTGATCGATTTAAACATCATCGATTTACAATTATACTATGATGCGCATCAGCAGATACTAGTACTATCGACTAAAATTTACCAGAATGTCCGAATCTATGGCAGGCCACATGGTTAGATCGAGCTAAAACTATTAAAATTGGGGAAAAGTTTGATCGAAAAATGATCGGACGTGCTGAAAAATTTTAATCAGTTGTATTGAACCTTAACTCGATCCAAAAATTCGATCAAAAATCTGTTACTACAGTTGGCATACATTTCAATCAGTCACCGATTTCCCTGACCCCCAAAAATGTATCTTTTTAAATTGATTGAATGGAAAATCTAGACGTGTATGGGGGCCTTTACCCTGAAGAGCAATAGATAAAAGGCGGGAATATAATGTTCCATTTTTCCCTCGATCAACTTAAAATACGATGGTAATAAAGTCGATTGTATTACAAAAAGAAAATATTTACCAATACATAATGTGATGTAAAACAGATCTTTTCCTTTCCTAAGCTCTGTGAGCATGCTCCATAGTGCAATTGGATAGAAATCATTCTAATTACCTAGAAAACCAGATCGACTGGAATTTACCAACATGACCGATCACTGCTTGATCAATTTTATGATCTTATTTTTGAATTTTTGGATCTAATTGAATTTTGATCCACAAAAAGGAAATCAATTTTAAAACGTCCAACCTAATATGATAATTTTTAAGAGTGGACGAATTGAAAAGCTTAATAATGGCACTTTCCAAAAACTCTTGCATTGGGAGCCTCAAATTTAATTCCATAAAAGATTCTGATATAACCTCATCTATTACATGGAGTAATTTTACATAAGAAAGAAACAGACCTCTCATGTGACACATGTACACCAGTGAAAGGCTGGCCGGATGTACCTTATTAGTGACATAAATCAGGATTGATGCAATAAATAAAGAGAAAAATAAAAGAGGAAAGAATGTGGAAGCTACAGTATACAGTGTAATGGAACCACATATCTCAGGTCAGGAGCAGAAGAACATATAGGACGTCTATATTTCAGAAGTTTATATAATTTTAAGGGCCAGAAGTACATACAGTTGGACACAAGTCTATGGAATGCATAAGCAGCTTGAATTGGGGGACTTTAAGTCAAATTAATTCAAACATATTTCAAACTAAAGTTGCATTTGTCAGTTAGCACAGGCTAATGTGCTTTGTATTACCATCCTAACCAGTCAGAGTTGGCATCATAAAAACCTATTGGAGGGCAAAAACTGGTCAACAACGTTTTTGCAGCCCCCATTAGAGTGGTCTTCCCCTTTGGTCATGCTCTAGCCCAGAGGTATTAACCTCCTTAGCTTTGAGATGAACCCAGTTTGTTCAGAGTTTGTTTACAAAACACACTCTGTCTAAGCTGGGATTGGGCATACTTACCTGTGCTCGGCAAGCTCGCAGCAATTCTGCCTTCGGCATTATCAGTGGCGCCGAAGAGAGCATAGACCTCCATGTAAATGGGGGGCATTGGTTTCCCAGCCCACATGTGTACAGGGGAGGAGGGCGGGGAAAACAAGCACAATGTAGCTTTGATCGCTGATACCGCGCCATTCAAAAAGGTGCGATAAGACCGATGGGGGGGTTAAACTCAAATACTCAAAGGGTAAGAATTCAATACCTGGACAGAGTCACATGCCAACATTGGTATTCTTTGAAAATATGCCAACAATTCAGGAAGTTTGGCCTTCTCATCAGATGTGACAATGAACCGTCTCATATGGAAACAAACTAACATTTGCTTAAACATTGAATCTAGAACAAGTTAAGCATAATACTATTAAGCTAGCCATATATGTTCCGATTCCATGGCCGATCGATCACCCATCCGATCGATTCCGCGATGCCCGAGGGAATCGGATGTCCGATCGATCGCCCAATTAAGCCTGTCCCTACCACCTTGGGCCACCGATTCCTGGACGATTCCGTGCCCGATCAATCACTTCACACATGGCAACTCCCCCTGATGTGTGCTGAATCGGATCAGAAAGACCAACATGTTGGTTCTCTGGCAGATCCGATTCTGGGCCCCCGATCGATCGGACGTGATCGGACGGACAAGGTGGGCTTCACGCGATTCCGGGACGATCGATTAGCGTGCACGCGCCCGGAATCGATCGTCCCGGAATCCCTTGGGAATCGGACCCGTGTATGGGGACCTTAACACATGTGACATCAAATGTCAAGACATATTTGCGCCATTCATTTCTTAAATACAATTAAAAAAAACAAATCTCAAAGGCCAAATATAATTACACTTCAAGCTAGATTTGGGCCCGGGCCTAAGTCTGACACCCCTGGTCTATCCTAAAGCCAGATGTGAATGTTGCATGTAAAATGACCAAAAGTACGTAAAAGAGTGAAGACCATTCTTGGCCCAAGTTTGTCACTTACTCACCCAACATCTTTGCTACACAAGGCTTAGACCACAATAAAAAATATTTAGGTCTATACTGCTAAATAGTATAGTAAAATCTGCACAAAACAGAAACACAAATACATTGGCAGTCCTTTACTAAACAACATCGCCTGATCTAATTTTCCCCAACTAAATTCAATTATACTCATTTCCTCCTGCACATCCACAGCCATGACCATTACAGCAGCTGACTACAGGTCTTGTGACCTGGCCTTGTTCTGCTCTACATCGGCACTTTTATGTATTTGTAGATTTAACCAACAACAAACCAATGAAGATTTCAACACCGAAATGCAGTCAATTTACTGATATACATGAAAAGTAGTCTTTCATTTACTCCTGTATGTGGGATATTGGGTATATATTAATATTTTGAGGATCCTTGGGTATCGATCCTTTGGCTATGTCTCTATTGGGCGTCACATTGTGCCTGGGCTTAAGTTTCCCTTGGACGCGTCAATACCCATCACAGTCAACAATTACATGGGTCATCGATTGTGGCCACCCTGTCTTGATTGAACAGGGAACCAACATGTTGGTCAATGCCTGTTTGAGCTCCATTGCTTTGGATGGGGAAACCACCTTAGCTGGCCTGAACATCTATATTTAGGGCCCTATCGATGCTACCGTTGCAGTTGCAGTTTTTGCCAATAATGGACGCATTAGTGGTAAAGCCTGCCATAGACACCTCGATCTATGGCAGACCTTTAGCAGACTGATTACAGCGTGGTGACGTCACCACGCTGGGAGCAGTCTACTACATGTCGTACAACAATCCTGTGTGTTCCACTGACACACGGGGCTGCCGTCCGACAAGCCAATAACAGGGAGGGGGAGTAGACTCCCCCTCACTGTTTACAAGCTGCAGCTGTTCAGCATCACAGTTGTAGAAAAAAAATACCGGCAGGACGGATCCCTGTGCGACCTGACCTGTCAGCTTTTTTTCTACATACTTCAAGGTGGGCTCCCACATAGTTGCGGCAGACCAACCTTGATGTGATCGGCGGGAGCACGCACGCAAGTTTGTCTGCTACAACTATGGCCGGGAGTCTGCCTGTCTATGAAGGGCTTAACACTACTATGGTCACTAACTACATCTACTACAAGAGTATGCAAAATTGCATTTTAAGTAACGCGCAATGCAACACAAGTGCAGGGCTAGTGTGTTTCCTATGTAAACCTGTGAACCTTGCATTGACCCTAGCTCACCTGCGGTACTATACAACACCAGCTAATGTGAATGAGTCCTTGCACTGGTTTATAACATTAAGCTCTGTTCTAGATGTTATTTTGATGTGATTCATATGGACTAGTAAAAAAATCACATGAGAAGTCACTAAACTAGATTAAGTTTTACACTCAGAATCTAATTAATTTAGTGTTTTAGTAAAGTTTAAGTAAAGCACATCCACCTAAGATTATAGGGAGCTGTCAGTTAGAAGAATCTGTACAAGACATTGTTGTGAACATAACATGCAAATGCAAAAATTTTAATTTCTAAAAAAAAATAAAAAATAAGGGATTTTACCTACATTTAAATAAACCAGAAAAAGGAAATCACCCCTCACAATTGGGTGGATATCTGTGGAAATCTGCTGGAATATTTCTAGTTATTTTCTGCTTGATACCTTACAAAGCTCTGTGTTCCACAAACACACCAGCCTTCCCTGCTTCTGACCACAACATCAATATATGACACAGAAGAAGATTTTTAATGACGAGGTGTGCCTGTAGCATTTGTGAAGTCAGTGGAGGGGTCAAACTCCATAGGGCCAGACCTCTATATTGCCATCTGTACTTTGAAACATCATACAGTGCTTGAGGAAAGGCACCATTTATTTTTACGGTCCCTGCTGGAACTCTTAAGCTGGCCATAGACGTCTGAATTTTCATTGCGATTTCTGAGAGATCGACCAATGCGATCACCGAAATCGATCATTCACAAATCGATGCATGTATAAAGTTAGTGATCGATCAAAATGGTGAAAAATCGCATGAAACTTGATCGTGTAGAGATTGGACAAGCCTAAAAATTTTAGTTGATCCATAGTGAATCGAAGGACGTTATTAGAGACTTGCGATTGTTTCTATCGATTGACCCATTTTTTGTGTAGCCGATCTCTAGTTACGTCACCGATCAATCATTGATAAATCGTCGATTGATCGGATCCCAAAAAGGGAGCACTTTCCGATTGATGTATGATTCATGATCGAAGGCTCAATCGCATGCCATGAATGTTTAAAAAATTGATCTCGGGGAAAATGAGAGTCTATGGCCAGCTTTAGTGTGTATTGCAAAGAAGATACAAAAATAAAAACCACTATTCTACAGTCCAAGATGTGAAAATACCATAGAACAGTTGGGCAGCATGTTCCGTGGCTCAGCTGTCCCCCGTCCCCCTTAAATAAAAGAATGACTGGGCTGGTGTGATGCTTAAAGTAAAAACTTTTCTGGTAAACAAGGTTTATCGGCTTATATTAGACTTTAATGAAGGAATCAATGAACTGGAATCATTTTTTTGGAGCCATATGGTCAAAACAAGAGAGCCAAAGGGAACCAATTTGGTTGGCAATGTTGGTTCTATAGAAAACATCTAAATGATCTGATGTTAACATTTTGCTGGCTACAGAATCTGGAATTATCTCTAAATGAACTTTTAAATGTCTGAGACCAGGAAAGAGGAGATAACATGATGTACTGGCGTGTCTGCCAGGTGGATGTTCACAAAAGATTTCTTAAATTCTTTATTAAAGCACACGCCCTTACTGGGGGGAGAACCTGTCTCCCATTCCTTTCCACAAGGCCCTGCAGCCACACATAGGAGAAGGAGCGCCTTGGTATGCAGGGAGAATTCCTCCGCTACAACACATCGGTGACAGCTCAGAGAAGACAATATGTAAACTGACTGGGACAGAGATCGATGTCTGTGTCAGCAGCCACCACTTCACTGTCAATGAAAAGATCCATACTGTCACCAGGCACTTACAGAGGGATGGGCAATCCAGACAATAGACTGTTGTCTTCACCCGTGACCTGTGTGATAATGTCATCATAGAGCTCTACACTGCTTCCATACATGTGTGACAGCTAGCAAGGGTATGACTTGTTAAAGGCATATTCAATACAAAACTAAAAAGGACACCATGAAATAAACCAAATGACCAGGTTTTTTGTTGTTCCTAATGTACATGATGAAGTCACCATCAGCTCAACCCACTGCTTGCCATGACCTTCATGCTCATAACTTTTTCATCTGGGAATACCATCCCTTGCAACAGCTGAGCTGGATATTTCTAAACTTTAATAATTAATGTGCTGTTCTTTCCAATAAGGAATCCTAACCGACATCATAGCACTCAACAACAATGATTCTGAACCCAGCGCTCTACCAAGATGCTTTGACCCATTTATACCCATTTATACTCTTAACCCCTACACTAGTCAAAGAACAACCCAACAAGGATTCTGACCTCACCACTTTTCTCCTGACCGGGTGATTCAGTTGACTAAGGAGCATAATGTCTTAATGACTACATCTAGTCACTGTAAGCTTTGTTACATACGACTGTAGACTGTGCTAGATGTTGGCTGCAAGTCTAAACAGCAGCTGGGATAGGCATTGCAGTTCTAAACTCACAAGACATTTCACAAAGTAATGTGTAGACCACAGAACTACTAAACGTGCAGTGTGCCAAGAGCAGAAAATTGTCAATGAGTTGAAAGAAATATACAGCATCTGCACAATATTGTGTGCCACTGTATTCCCCGATTACAGATGGCAGCCACAAAGACTCTTGCATTAGTAAAAACAGCATTCCAATCAGCTTGGCACAGTCACAAGTTGGCACCGGAGTTGGTGCATCCTGTTACCGTATGTAATGATTGAAAGTTAGGAAATGAACACAGCGTGCTGTAACAGGTAGAAGTCAGGTACAGTAAGAGTCTGAGATTCTCTGATTCTGCATAGAGAAACCTCTGATTGTGGGTACAACCAGATACAGCAGAACATCACACAATATTAAAAATCCTATACTGCTCCAAAGTCCAAACTATGCCCAATTCTGAGTGTTGTAAGGGTGGGGACTTTACTAAATGAAACTGTTAATGTTAGAGAACTTTAACAAAAGTTGTTAATTGTTAGACACTTGTGTGCCTCCACTGCGTCAGTTTGATGATGTCATCAAAAAACTAGTCAACTATGCCTTTAGTGACGGATGACTCAACTTGCCAAAGATCAAGTTGTGTTTTGAAAAAATTTGACCATTTTGAGATAATTAAAAAGACCCTGAGCATGGTATGATCACCAAACTTGCTGGAGATGTAAAGGGTTGGGGGTACACTACAAAAAAGTATGGTTCTAAAGCTAGCCATACATTGTCGGATTCCATGGCCAATTAAGTGTGTCCGATCGCTACATACCACCTTGTCCCACGGATTCCTGGACGATTCCGTGTCCGATCGCTTACTCCACAAATGGCAACTCCCCCTGATGTGTGCTGAATCGGATCAGAAAGACCAACATGTTGGTTCTGTGTTGGATCCGATTCTGGGCCCCTGAACGATCGGTCGTGATCGGACGGACAAGGTGGGCTTCACGCGATTCCGGGACGATCGATTGGCGTGCACGCGCCCGAAATCGATCGTCCCGGAATCCGATGGGAAACGGACCAGTGTATGGGGACCTTTAACACAAATAGTTTTTGCATAAATTAACCTCCCTAGCGGTCGCCGAACAGGGTCCTCTGAACCACAGGGGAAGCCGGCATCTGGGAGACCCGATGCCTCCCCGGAAAGCTGCAGCGATTGTCTTAACGCAGCTAGTGTCAATAATGACACCAGCTGTGTGAAGAGCAGTGGCGCGAGGCCAGAAATGACAGGCAGCGTACTGTGTACACTGCCTCGATTGCCCGTACCGCGCCGCTGTAAACGGCGCAATACGGGCAGTGCACTTCCTAAGGTTGAGTTAAAAGTCACGTAAAAATTTTGAAAATCAAAATTTTTACTTTGATTTTTAACTTAATTCATGCAAAAACTACATGTACTAAAGCAAAACTGTTGGTGATGATATCATTTTCAGATTCTTTGCAATCAGCTCACAAGTCAGCTAGTCCAAAAATTCGACCATCTCTGGTTAATGATCTAATAAATATATACATTACCACACACACACACTTAAATATCACAGCCCCAATAACTCAATGTTCAGGCATTTTCTGCTATAGCGTGACAACTTCTGTGTTGTTACCCTGACACATGGGATTCAAGAAGTATACAAGCTATTTAAATCTAAAATGCACAAGCTTGTAAAAGGAGAACATTGTATTTTATTTCCCCCCAAAAAATTATATACAAAGCTTAAGTAAACAACATAGTTCACTTAGGGTTTCTGCATACCTACAGAGAGTGCAGAATTATTAGGCAAATGAGTATTTTGACCACATCATCCTCTTT
>CM070036.1:26198055-26209322 GCA_036250615.1 Ptychadena robeensis | reverse complement strand
TCGCCTCCCCATTGAAGTCAATGGCGGGTTCGCGTGTTCGCAAACTTTTACAGATGTTCGTGTTCGCCGTTCGCGAACCCGAAAAATCGGGTTTGCGACATCACTACTGCCAGGACATACCAAAAACGTAAACAAAAAAAAATTGAAGGTAACTGCTTCCACCTGGCTTTAATTAGATATTTCACCTAATGTTTATTATAGTTGTGACATTTCCCATAGCTCAGGGCACTTTCCTCATAACAGGGTTTCCTATACAGACCTCAAGTTCCCTTTTCTTTAATGTTCTGCAACATTTTACACTCATAAGGTGAGTGCTTTTTAAAACTCCCCTCTTCATGCAAACTAGTGCTTCTGAGATGGCAACTAAAAAAAAACACTAAAACCTCTCAGCTTATAAAAGTACACCGCTGTTTTACTTTGTCAGTGCTGTTGAGCTGGCAGACCATGGGGAGTCAGCTATTCGTGCTAGAAACAGTGGAGGTTCAAAGGGGACAACCCTAAATACTTGGCATTAGTCAAAGGACTTTCCCCAAACTGTACACACCACAGAATTGCGCATCAGCAAATGAATCAAGTCTTCTACGAGTAGAAATTTTTAATAGTCACTGGAAAGTTCATGCAAAAGAGATTTCACTTTTATGGGCTAATATACAGGAATAGAGTTGATCGCGAATATTAAAATCACCAAATTTAATTGCGAATATCAGCATTTGAGAATTCCCAAATATCTTGAATATAGTGCTATATCTTGGTTATTGCGAATATTCGAGATACAGCGTATCGTAGTACGTAGTGTTGATAGTAAAAATTCTGTGAATAGCCGCATTTAATTGTAAAAATCCTCTTTGCAATGAAGGTAATGATGACTGGAGAGCAAAGATTCTAGAATTTGTTATGAATATTAGGTGAAAAATTTGCGATATTTTGTGAATGCCAATATTGCCTGTGGTGCTCATCACTATACAGGAACAATGTGCAAATCATTCCTGTCACTCAGGTCTTTACCCACAAGTTAGAAAAGCTGTGTTTGGTGAATACTAATGGAGGCAATTATACAGTAGGCTAGTCCAAAAAACCTCTCCCCCAGATTCACATAGAAAAGTGGTTCTCAACCTGTGGGTCCAGACCTTCTTCGGGGTCAACCCACCATTTATAGGAGTCGGCGAGTTGACAGGAAGCATCAGAGCTGCTGTTAACAAGTAGAAGTGCGGATGGCCAGAAGACAGGTGAGGAATTATGACGGAGAGTAACGCCCCTCTCTCCTAATTTAGGAGGGATGGGGCATTACTCTCTCACCTAACGTATCACCCCACACTTCATTTGCACAAGATGGAGGGGACATTACACGTACCTGACACTGTGCTGGAAGTGATGTCGTGGAGTGCCACTTCTGATTTGCAATGCTGACATGACACTCCCCTTAGTCGTTTTTTTAGTTCCAAATACAGGAAGTGACACTTCATGACATCACTTCGGGGTCGCAGATCTAAAAAAGTTGAGAACTACTGACATAGAGCTTCCAAACTAGGATCAGTACAATTTTTGTTTATTTCCACCCTTCTTGACCTGCTACTCCAGATTTATAAAGGCCTGTTGTAGTTTGCAAAAAAAAAAAAACAATCAGCATTCTTGTATGGAAATAAGTTTAATTTTATATCCATATCTTCCCAAAAGCTTTGAACCGGAACCAAAAGAGAAACCGTGTCTGTTATCATATAACCCTCATCACCACGGTCCCTACCAGTGCTTTGTGGCTGAGCCAACACATGATTCAGCATTAGAGGGAGGTTGCAGATCACGTGATCATTTGCTGCAGATCCATCTCAGGGATATACTAGATAAATATACCAGATATCTCTCTGAGGTCATCAGAGGTCTGTCTGATTTTAGCGCACATTTTCCTGGAGAGCATTAGCCACTTACTGACTGCTGTTACTTAGCTGGATGACAACTACACCTTTCTCCATCTGAATACTGGAAAGTTTGGGACAGAGCTCAGTTTTGTTTCATGGAAGGTAAAACCTGCCCAACAGGCCTGTGACACATGAAGAGGAAACAAAGAGTGAAAGGCTGGACACAAGCAATACCACTCAACACATTGTTTTTAGTAGTTTTATCTCGGTGCTGCCAGACTTCCTGTCTACACAATATCACAACATAATAAGAGAATTGTACAGCCATGCAGAACAAGCATGAGACCAGGAGAGGACTGAAATGGAACTAAAAAACATGTGTACAAGACCCGGTTTATGAGGCACAAGGAATGTCAGAACTGCTCGCCGATCTGTAAATGACCCTGCAGAAAGTTCAATGTGGACCTCCCATCAAAGCTGAAGACTTCATCGTGTACATGACTGATGTATTCGTCAATCTTTGTCCCTTCCATTACCTCCCTTAAACATGCAGACTGCGTGGAATGGACAGTAAATGGCCACAGCCGCCCTTTTATTACCAACTTATAAATAAATAAAACCCATAAACATTTATTTAACATCAATACCAGAGAAAGGAGGTCTTTAATGTTCATTACCCAAAAGGCTTCACTTAGCATAACCATTGTATAGTGATTCTTGTCCCCAGCCGCACCCCAACCAACGGAGACAGCATAGAAATTAGCCATTCCTCTATCCAATGGGACTGATCCCATGTTATATCACACTGGCCTGGGGGAGCACCATAGCACTAGATAGGTTTCCCACCTGCATGAAACCATAGAGAAGTCTGGTATGGCAATTGACAGCAATTGATTGATGTGGTGATATCAAAAGTGTGTAATGTACAAGATTTTTAAGGGACTGTAGTCGCATACGTTGTTATACTGAATTAATTATTTTTTCTTTATACTTACCTGTGTTGAATGTATCTAAAATCCCTCTGTCACCCTCGACCCTTCAGACTTAGGGTGGGTGGAACTTTGAAATTTCGTATTTTTGTGGATTGTTGTTGGGATGTGGCATCATTGAAATCGTTGAGCTCAGCATGTAATGTCTGGGCCATCTGAGCATCGGATTACAATAAGCTTGTAGAGGACTGCCGAAAATGTTTGGCCAAGATTAAACAAAATATATGCAATGCTACTAATTGTTAAAATGTATGGAAACTTTTAAACCACTGGAATGGTGATATAGTGAAAATAATCAATAAACAAAACAGGAGGACTAAAGTGCATAAGGTAGGGCTTATCTGAGGTCTGAATTATGTGGTTTGGGGCTGATCTAAGGCCTTAAGGTCCCCATACACGCATAGACATGTGCTAAATTGATTGCCGCTTCAAGCGCCGTGTGTATCCACGACCATCAAATGCGGCCACCTGTTTTCGAGCGGGATCAAGCGATCCAGTTTGAAGACAGAGCCTGTCGAACAGGTAAGGGACATGTCTGTAAATCCTGATCAATGTCAAGTGGTGTTCCTTGATGCGCTCAAGCAGCTAATTGATTGAGCGTCTGTCGCGCAGTATATGGGCACCTTTAGGTATGTGGACTGCGGATGATCAGAGATTGGAAGCCTAAGGAATTGGTATGAGGCCTAAAATAAGAGGCCTGGGAGTGATCTGAGGTAAATGGATGGAGGGTGACTTGAGGTCTGAGGTGTATGGGTTGAGGTTAATCTAAAGACTGAAGTGCACAAATACATTGGTTCTGTTATGACAATGGGGTGACCTCAGATCTAAAGGTGGGTTTACACGTCAAGATTTTTTTGGCTGACAGATGGACGATGGACGATTTTTTGGTTGTACAAAAATCTGAAACGGCCATTTGCTCCGATGGATTTTTTTTTCAGATATCTGACAAAAAATCGTCCACAAGATGATCGGACATGTTGGTGAACTTTCATCTGTCGTTTATTTTTCGTGTAAAAAACGAACGTCCTTATTTCACTCGATATTTTTTTCCTATCACTTCCTAAAAAAAATTAAATCTGAAAGATTTTTCATTTGTGTTTCCAACGATTATTTTCATTCGATATTTGCGTCGGTTGTACAAAAATCAAAAAAAAATCTAATTACCTTCAATAAATGGACGAACGAAATCCGATAAAAAAATCAAAAAAAAAATAGAATCTGAAGTTGAACGAAACAAAAATCTTGACGTGTAAACCCACCTTAAGTGCATGGATTAGAACTGACGTGAGCTCTGAAGGCCGGAATGGATTGAGGTGAGATTTGAGGCCTGAAGTTTTTACATTGTACGGCCAAACATACCAAATCAGCTGTGTAGAACAATGATAACATCGTTTGGTATATGTTTCAGTACCTTTAAATCTAAAGTTTTTGTGCGTGGCAGCTAATCAATCGTCGCAATCCTAGTTTTCATCCTAATGGCAGGATCATTCATGAATTATTGTGTAATAATTAAATGAGCTCAGCTTTCCTTTTGCCATTAGCAGCACAATTATAACTGTAAAACTGAAAATGACTAGGGAGCGGTATTGTTCTCTGGTACGCTGCTTGTAAACATGGCAGTTAATGTAGAGGAGGATGCTGACTCCACTCTAGTGGCTCACACGGGACTAATTATTATTCAATCTATGAAAGAATGTGAGCATGACGTACGGAGTAATAAGTAAATGGCCAGAGAACTTAAACCATGATACTGCATATGATGAGCCAGGAAAGAGACGGCAAAAGGCAGAAGTAAGCTTGGTGGCTGCACCTCCCACCCCTCGTTATCAGCCCCAGTTGTGACATGTCTGCTAAACCCACAAGTCTCACATGACCGACGGCTCAGAACAATTCATGTGAGAAGAATAAGACAAACAAGAGATCTACAGCCTTGAAGGACTGTGTGTTCAGTGAGGTTGGTTCTGTTCCCCACATTGTGTAACTCAAAGGATAAAGAATCTGACCATTCATTTCCTGATCTCTCAATCCCAAATTTGTTGTTGTGCCAGATAACTGAATCGTGTTGTACCTTGCATATCTGAGACCCAATGATTTAAGCTGGCCATACACCTTTAGATCTCTCTGTCAGATATCCTTTAGATCTACCAACAGGGTCCTCTGCGATTGAACACAGGTAGACTTGATGGTTTAGAAAGTCCCTCATATTACATGGTTTTGGTAAAACAAAAAGGAGATCTTAAGGAAATCTGACAGAGAAATCTAAAGCTGTGTGGGGGGCCTAAGATTGTTAATATTAAACACTTTCAGTAAGTAAATATTATTAATAATAATTGGAAGTTATATTAGTAATATTAGGCACAGTAGGCAAAGGGATGGCTTTCCCTGCATAGATACTGATACTTTTTTACCACCTGCAAGGTTTCCCATCACACATTTACACAATTTTTACAAGTTAGGACCAGCAAAACTAAAGAATGTGTAAAAAGAGCTGATCCTTACTTCGTGCCTACAGGCTCCTGGGATAAATATTTTTTTAGAAAGGCCTCTACCAATGTTGTGAGATATTTTAAATCATAGACATGGGTCATGTACAGGGGTGCCCATAAGTGGTACTCTGGTACTCAAAAGGGGCCAAAAACTAGCTCTGGGTACCTGCATTATTGTTACAAAGCTCATATGCGTACTAACAACAGCATGCGCTCTGTGTCTGGGTGGCCACAGCTAAATGTAAAATATAGTATACATACAAGTATACATTTTATGTCAGTTGGATAACTGCAGGGAAACATGAATAACTATGAAAGGTTGCAGTTAGGAGTGGGAAATTGGGAATGTAAATTAATAATCCAAAAAAAAGATTGGACTTCTAAGGGTGTTGGAGATCTGGGGGATGAAAGTCAGACGAGGCATATGTAAGGGTAACATCTGACAAGAGAAAAGCACTGTGTGACAGCTGGACTATGAAAGGATGACATTTGGACTGCAGGTAGTCTCAGGGGTTGGTTACTAAGCCAGAAAATGTCACGGTTGTACTACTGAGGTATGAGATCTGTACTGTGAGAGTTACATTTGACCCAAAGCCAGCTGGTGACCTGTGGATGGAGACAGCTAATCAGGGGTTCAATCAGGAACAGGGAGGTCCATCTGCAGCAGAATCTACCATGTAGTAGGCTGACGCAACGGACATTGAGGGAGACCACCCTACATATGGGGTGAGTGCCAAACACCATCTACAGGTGCTCATCTGAGGAGCTTACTAAAAAAGTTATGTGGTCATGCATATAAGAAATACTGGACCAAAGCAAAAGGTCAGGTTCATTTTAAGGGCTTGTCCCCACTTGCGCGGTCAGCCGTGGCAGACCGCTTCCATTATTTTAAATGGCCTTGTCCCCATGGGCCGTAGGTGGCACAAAACAGGACCATTCAGTACAAGGGTAGGCCTAGGTTTAAGAAACGAAACTAAATATCTTGCTAGTTAAACTCAATCCTTCATTTTCAGAAAACAGAGACAATGTGAGCTTTTCAAAAGGTAAAAAGTGAATTTCAACTCTTGTAGAAGAGAAGTTACAGTAAGTAGTTATGCATAAGTTACAAGCCAGCAACAATCTACAGACCTTGAAATGTATTCATTTGAGAAATAATAATGAGCTCTGGTTTAATGAAACAAATTAATGAAAAATCTAGAATGCAGACCTAGAGGCATTAATGTTTTAGAACATAGAGTGTAGGACTTCTGTAGTCCAAAGAAATAGCAAGGAATCGGAATAAGAGTCCCCATACACCTTTAGATTTCTCTTTCAGATTTCCTTTAGATCTCCTTTTGTTTTACCAAAACCATGTAATGTGAGGGACTTTCTAAACATACATGTGTTCAATCGCAGAGGACCCTATACTACATAGTTGTTGGTAGATCTAAAGGATATCTGACAGAGAAATCTAAAGAAGGGTAAAGAAGGCTCCATATTCAAGCCATCCGATGTTCCATGCAGCAGCATGATGATGTCATCACGCTGCTGTCAGATATCAGTGGAGCTGGGGAGACAGCTCTGATCTCTCCCCAGCTCAGCCGATGCTTTGCCTGGAAACATGCGGTCTCTAGGCAAAGCAATGGACATTGGCCGTATTTAACGGTCATGTCCAATATGACTGTTTTAGAGTGGGATTGATTAGTCCCGCTCGAAAACAGCGATGGACGCATATTATATGGGCCGGATAGATGGCCGCGAGCGCGCACGGTGCTCAAAATGGCCATCTACCTGGCCCATATCTTCACGTCTGTATCCTGCTTAAAGGTGTAGGCCTGTAACTTCCCAAAATATGTCAGTACAAGGGTCTAGTAGACATCCTGAATATAATAATGTTTGAAACACACAATTATGTAAAAAATTACATTTAAAAATTTTTTAATAAAAGGTATCATTTGAATGATAAAATCTCTAAAATACTTATTTTGTATGATACATTTTAAAACAGTATGTATTCATATTTATATTTTGTTTATAATACATTACAATTGGAAATGTGTTCTGTGTTTTGTTTTTTACTTTGAATTGTATTGAATACAGAATTTACCGTATTCAGTACAATTCCCTTTGGCACCCTCTCTGCTCTAATGTGACAAACACACCAGGGGAGAAAGGGTTAACTGCAAAGGAGCACATCTGGGAAGTCACACTGAAACAGTTTTCTGCCTATTTTACTTTTGAAAATTTAGGTTTTCTGATCTGATCTAACATTGGGTTACATTATCTAGGGGTATGCTAGAATCTCATTGACCATATCTGTTTGATTACAATAAGCCAGAGAAATATATGCAGAAACTTATCAGTAGAAGGTCAAAGCAACTTCACTTCCTGAAGTTTTCATGAAGTAGTTTCACTAGTTATTATTTGTAAAAAATCAAGTTGGAAACTTCAAACAAGTTAATTCAGCTTCAGTACTACTACAGATATGCTCTGAATTGGAAAGATAAGAACCATAACACACTGTAGTGCAGCTGTGGATAGAAACCCTTGGGGGTCGATTAACCATTGCACAAGGATCGGCGGGTTCACTGACTGAAAACATCAGTGCTGATGCCCACAAGCAGGGTGGTAAGTTAGGAGGGAGAGTAATGCCCACAGCCACATAACTTAGGGAAAATAGGAGGGAGGTGACATAATACTTATCCAATCGTGCCAGAAGTGACATCATGGAGTGTCACTTACTTTATCTGTAACATAGTGGTGTTAATTGGAACGCGTTCCAATTACCGGAAGTAACACTTTGCTACGTCACATCCTGGATTGTAGCATTAGGTTGAGAACCACTGCTGTAGAGGATCCCAATGGTGGGTCTTGGATGAGAGATCCATTGATTCCATATATATTTTGGGAAAGGAGTCCAGAATAGTTAGGGGCAACTGTTGTTGTCATAAATTTTTGTTGTTACTGGGCCCCGGACTCTGCAATGGGAAGGAAAGGACTAGGTGGGCCTTTCCATTCCACCTGTGTACCCACCGGGATTTAATTGTGGATTCAGTTTGCCTGGAAAGGGCTGAAGGGTTGAACCAGTGGGTGTGGAGCTGGAAACCAGGTGGCTTATCCATGAACAGTGGCTCTGGAAACTGTGTCCGCCTAACTTTTTTGATGAACCCACTAGAATGGTACATACAAAGTATTCATAATTTCAGGGGAAGACGTAAACTACTGCAGAATATTTCTTCATTCTAAAAAATGAATGTCTCCTTAATATCCAGGAAAGTAAACGAATTATCTCTTGTAGAGAACAATCTGAGGTAATCCTAGATAATCCTTTCCGTAACAGCGATCATGAATGACCTGTTATAACAGGGAAGATAACTTTCAAGGGTTATCTACAACTTTCTCAGGAGTAATAAAGCTTATTTATAATGGAATTCTTATTCTATGAATCATATTATCTTTCAAAACAATCTATTTCATTAAAAAAAAAGTCGCACAACATCAACAATGAATGAAAGGTAAACAAGATCTAAGCAGAAGAATTACTGCAAATGTCAGGTAACTGTTAAGGCTGCCATACACGCACCGAGCAACGGCCGATTTTGCCGCCGACGATGGACGTGCCCGCTCGCAGCCGTCAGTGGGCCACAAAATGTGGGGGTGCCCACATGGGGTGACAGATCCCTGTCGCCATACAGCTCGGCCGGCCAGAGAATGGACATGTCCGATAATCTCTGGCCGATGCCATTGGTTTCAATGGAGACCAGCGTCGTCATTGAAGCTAACGGCCGGCACACAGAGGGTGCCCGCCAATGCTGTCAGCTCTGGAGAGACCAGACCTGATCTGAGCTGCTCTGTCAGTATGTGTGTGGGTGCCTTTAAGCTAGCCATAGACGTTCCGATTCCATGGCCGATCGATCACCCATCCGATCGATTCCGGCGATCTCAGCGGGAATCGGAGCTCCGATCAATCGGCCAATTAAGAGTATCCGATCGCTGCATACCACCTTGTCCCACTGATTCCTGGACGATTCCGTGTCCGATCGCTTACTCCACAAATGGCAACTCCCTCTGATGTGTGCAGAATCGGATCAGAAAGACCAACATGTTGGTTCTCTGTCCGATCCGATTCTGGGCCCCTGATCAATCGGACGTGATCGATCGGACAAGGTGGGCTGCACGCGATTCCGGCACGATCGTTTCGCGTGCATGCGCCCGGAATCGATCGTACCGGAATCAGATGGGAATCTGACCCGTGTATGGGGGCCTTTAGACCAACTTTACAATAGATCTTTTTAAATCGAGAATTCACATCAGGGTCACAACGAAATGAATAAAGGACACTTACTTGCTTTCTATTTGTCCCTTCCTTGACAGATTTAACAATGTTGTGACCATATAAAACATGTCACAAGCAAGAGTGACACTTGCCCGTCCCAGCCCTAAGGAAGTGACACATGGAACGAAAGGAAGGGTCATCCAAGAGGATCCTGCCACTGAAAAGTTCTCCTCACCAAAAGGATCACTAATGCCGCAAGTGGGAAATTCCTGCTGCTCTGTCCAGTACCATGTGATTTATGTATTAGTAATTATACTTTGATCTTCAAATGTAAGCCATGGTCATGTGACAGTCATATTGCAGGTAAGTATAAGTGAATGACCAATTACATTTTTCAGCGTCTGACCTCCTGCAACCTTGGAAGGATATTGAACAACTGCCCACTATTGGTTGAAGTATATTGGAATCAATGTCCATTCAAAATAAAACTGCTTCGTATTTCATTTTAAATTAAACGGTATGTCAACAGTCTTTATATCAGATAACAAACCAGCATACACAATAAGCACACATGTCCAAAAAAAAAGGTCACAATATTTAGTTGGACATTTTACTGGACGCATTCGCTGTGGCACTGTTTTTTCGATAAGCTTCTGCAATGTCACAAGATCTATTGCAAGATCCTGCATTGATGATGGTAAAGTCTGACCGCTGCACAAAGCCTTCTCCAGCACATCCCACAGATTCTCAATGGGGTTAAGGTCTGGTGGTGGCCAATCCATGTGTGGAAAAGATGTCTCCCTGAACCACTCTTTCACAATTTGGCCCCGATGACTTCTGGCATTGTCATCTTGGAATATGCCCGTGCCATCAGGGGAGAAAAAATCTATTGATGGAATAACCTGGTCATTCAGTATATTTCAGTAGTGAGCTGACCTCATTCTTAGAGCACATACTGTTGCTGAACCTAGACCTGACCAACTGCAGCAACCCCAGATTTGTGCAATAGGAGACTCGTACCTATTTCCTTAGTAAAATCTAGGTGGTCACTTATTTTTTGGCCAGGCAGTGTATAATACTTGTTGATATCAGCTATCTTTCTTTGAATCACTTTGACAAAACAGGTTCCTCTTATGGTTTCATGAATGGTATTACGTGTTTATTCACTTAGAAAAAAAAAAAAAGATATTGTCTTACTTCCTGTTGAACCTCATAAGAAAAAGTTTCTCTAAGGCTATGTTTCCACTTCATCAATTTCCCTGTGTTTGACTAATGTGACGCATGTCCCAATGTGTCCTAACACAACCCCTGCATAAGACAGATGCATTAATGCAATGCATCCATTAACACCTTGGAAACATAGCCTAGTACCACAATATTGGTCTCTGCGACATTGGCTTTAACAAATAAAGTTATAGGAAATGCTAAATGTCTCACAAAGAAGAAACATGTTCTACTGAGAACTGTCTAAGAGAAAATAATACTCCTCTTAGAGAAGGTGAACATGTAAAGGTGTAAGGTGGATGTAGGGGTGGACATACATCCATATTTTCATAATCAATAAACACATAACCTCTAATCAAATGTAGGACATTCACAATAAATACATGATTGATATGTTGATTAACAGTTGATCAGGAATGGCTTTTTTGACCAATGAACATAGGAGCACTCAAGCACCCCC
>CM070036.1:26176959-26192554 GCA_036250615.1 Ptychadena robeensis | reverse complement strand
ATACAAAAAAAACACATCACAATGGCCGATATAAACGGCGATTAATTTCAATGACATCCTAGTAAAAAAAAAATGTTACGATCCTAAATTGGACATAAATTGGATTTTCAATGTGGTAGCGTTTTTGCAGAAATTTACGATCCAAACAGATAGCGCTGTCGGGATATATTGGTTGGTTTTAATCTATCCTAATTTTTATCTCAGAGTGTATGGCCAGCATTATTTCTGAGCTGGTATAATGGAATCGCTCATACCATTCCAGGTAACAGCAGGTAAGTATATTTTTGGGGGATTGTGCCACACTCCACAATCCCCAAAAATAAACTTTAACTGCTGTTACTTGGCATCATATGAGCGATTTCATCATCTGCCAGACTTCCGGGGGTTAACTCCAGGTGCAACATTGAAAGTGGCCACTGGGGCCGTTTATAATGGTTTTCTATGGGAAAGTATGTCTCATTCAGTTTAATGAAGAGCCAAGATTAGAGATAAACCCGTTTATGGGCACCTCTAGTGCCATTCATGAAATTATTCAATTCTGGTGGTAGTTCCGCTTGAGTTAGAAGAACTGGTCATTTTGGCAACATAGCCTTGGCATTGTGACTTTGTTTCTTTTTAATTTGATACAGAACTGATGGTTGAAAAAGACATATTGACATGCTATAATTTTGATCTAAATACTTTTACTTGAGAGATACAATTTTTGTTTGTTTTTTTTACTTCATTATATATACATGTCAGAAAACATCACCAGGGGGTAAAAACTATTGAAATTTGAAATGATCTACATAATGCGATTGTATTTTCAGTTGTGTGCCCGTCCTCCATAGTATGATCAGATACAAATTCATCAAATATGATCGTCTAGCATTTACCAACCTGCTCAAAGAGTTTTACATTCCCTTCCCATTGCATTTGGTTGATTGATTTAGGTAAAAATTAATGAATATTCAAATAATTTACTTGAAATGGACAGGGGCAGATTGCGCAATTTCTATGTGCAGAGATCCACCCCCACTGACCTTGTGAGCAGCAAAAAAAGCCAGCCCTGGCACCATGATGGTGGTGCCTGCCTGTGCTATATCCTGCAGGGAGGAGAGAACTTGGCGTCTTATACAATATCCCCCCACCACAACTGCTGGACTAGGCTGGGACATGATTCCCGTTCACTCTCTGATATCCGGTAGGGAGGGGGAGGTAGGTAGTCATGTCTATTCAGGTCTTGTATAGGTGTCCAATGGTCTTTACTCAAGAAGGAATCTCCAAGGGCCATCTGCCTCTTATGCAGGTAGGGTTGCCACTCCATCCTCCTCTTTTAAGGCTGCCATACACGGCACGGATTCGTGCCGGATTCTGGCGCGATGGATTCCGGGCGCGTGCACGCGGATCCATCGTGCCGGAATCCCCTGCAGCCCACCTTGCCCGTCCGATCGCATCCGATGGATCAGGGGCACAGAATCGGATCCGAGGAAGAACCAACCTGTTGGTCTTTTCGGGTCCGATTCTGCTCTGATCAGGGGGCGTTGCGGTCAGGGAGGCGATCCATCGGACACGGATCCGGCCGTACAAGGTGGGCTGCCACGATCGGATTCCCTAATTTCCTAATCGTTCTCACCTGAGGATCCCTGCGGAATCGCCGGAATCGATCGGGTGAGTGATCGATTGGCAGGGGAATCCGTGCTGTGTATGGCTAGCTTTAGGGGGGGAGTCAGAATGTTTCCCTTGCTCAAGCAATATGTGTACATACAATGTTGTACTCCTATATCCCTATACATAGCACACTGGATAGCCATTTTCAGTTAAACCTTTATGTTTACATCATGGGCTTACTGGTAGTTAACCTACTTAGGGTACTGTGCGTTATACAATGCATGGTATGGCATCTCATAGGGCAGTGTTCTGCTGTACAATTCATCCCAAATGTACCATGTCAGCAATCTGGCCCTGGCGAATGGGGCAGAACACCTGCAAAATGTACAGGCTTGTTTTCATGGAGTTCACTCGGTAAGTAGCCTATTTATTGGGACCGTCCTGCAACACATAGATTCGCTTTGATATTATTATATGTACCCATCTACAATATAGACAGTGGGACAGGTACATAGGTTTCCCCTAGCTGCCCTGCACTGTTGTACAGTGGGTACAGGACCCCCTGAATGAGTCCACAGCAGGTGAAAGAGGCACAGCAAACAAGAGTTGAAGGTGAAAACACATGTGCGGTTTATTGTCCTATTTACACTATGCACAGCATCAACAGCAAGTAAGGCAGAGTAATCACATCTGAAGAGAAGAGTAGTCCTCTGGAAACATAGGCTATGTACCTCAGCACAGAGTCCTCATTTTCCACACAGGTATAAGCTGCTCCCTGGTCTGTCACTCACAGTACTGGTTCCAGGGTGGAGCCTCTCACTAAGCAGGAGAGGAGGTTATATAGAGCTGCTACTGAGCACACAGGTCCCAGCTGTGATCACCCTGAACCAGGCTCAGCAATTCTAGCTCCCCATGCTGGTCAAATAGGAAAATACTCTGCATACTGCTGGTATCTGGGAAACACATACCTCCCATAAATTGATTAAAAGATTGATTTTTATCTGTCGAGTATATATAGAGTACAGTTTTGTTGTTGTGACCAACGGATTTTGATCATGTTAAGCCAATTTGCATAGTAGTACGATGTAAAAAAAATCGTCCCACAAAATGATCGACATACTTAAATTTGGACGATCAAATATTGGTTATCTTTCTTCAATAAACCTCCAATTTTCTGACCGATCGTACAGGAAAATCTGAACGTGTATGGGGGCCTTTACTGAAGCATTACGATTCTTTTCTTCAAATTCTAAAACATAAATGTAAGGAGTTTCCTGTCCTAATATTTTCTTTGGAACCCATGATTTTTAGGTAACAGATACTTGAACAACTATATTTACAAGCAGCTAAATTAAGTAAAAGTAACACTTACATTTGGTATTTTATCTGGAAAAAGCCAAGATTGGCGCGCTCCTATAACAGCGAACTCCATTGGAATGTTACAGGAATTTGAAGACCTGTTAGGCTCGTGTTGCTGCGTATCTTGATACTCCAGGGAGCGCCTTGTCTACCTTCGCCTCCGGCATTATCTCAGATTGTACACTTCTATCCATCACACTGTCAAGGTGTCTATATTCCGCTTGATGGAAACACAATATGAGTAGTTGACCTGCTTTACCCCTGTGCAACCCCTGACCAGCACAAGTGATTAACAGTAGGGAACACCCCCAAAGAGCCATGTTGTTATATTAAATTGGGTGGATGTTGCTAGGGAGAGCTCACTGCTACTTATCAATCTTTGATTGATTATATTCTATTTAAGTTAGTTGGGCTGAACATTTTCAGTTATTGCCACCTCAAAAAATTAAATGTAAACGAAAGTGTATTATGCCTTAAACCTGATACCGTCATATTGAGCAATAATACAGTAACACGTCTGATGGATTTCAGATTATGAGATGCAAGCACCTTCAAGGACCTTAGTAAATTATAATCCCTTTCACTACCCTAGGAAAATTAGAAGTCCAGTGAGGTTTTTAGCATGACCGGTGGCACCAGACTTGTCACCAGACTTGTTTTGCTGACCGGTGCACTCACACCCCAAAACAGGCTCTATACACTCTGCAATACAGCCCCCCAGGACCCCCCCCCCCCCCATAAGAGCGACTGAAATTATTTTAAGCAGAATATGCTATACACTGATAGCTGAATGAAATAACAGAATGGCCACACCCACACTGGTATATTGCAAAGGGAATAACTTTACTTCTCTTCTATGCAGGACTACTCTAGACTTTCACTATCTGCATGGCATAGATAAGGCACAGCCCATTAGATACAAATAGTTGCAAACAAGGATGGAGTTCTAACCCATTTGGATAGGTGCTGAGGAATAGTCTCCAATACCACGGTTAAATTACAGATGAAATCCTCCAATCTCAAACCCTAGCCCGGTAGGGAAGTGACACTCACATGGTAATGATAATCTATGTGGTCCCTTAGGCCTGATGTGAAGGCCCAATTCAACCTGGCACAGTCCACTGTCTCATTGCCAATCTAACGTGAGCTTTAGGCAGGGTACAGACGTGGAGATTTGGGTCAAATCGATGGCCGTTTTGAGCACAAAATTATGGACAAATTAATCCTGCTCGAAAACAGCCTTATCGGACATGACCGTTAATACGGCGATGTCCGATGCTTTGCCTGGGCCCCAGGCAAAGCTCGGCTGAGGAGGAGGAGCCGGGGAGAGACATTTCTGCTCTCCCTGGCCTCTCCGATATCTAACAGCAGCGTGATGACGTTATCACGCTGCTGCAGGGTACATTGGACGGCTCAAATATCGAACTATCTGTACCCTGCTTTACAGTACAATCTGTTACACTACATGGTCTCTTGTTCACACACAATGGAATCACCTTGCAGTCAGGAACACTTTTGCAAACAAAATCTACAGGTGAAATCCCATCTCAAAGATAGTTAAACATGTGTTTATATGCACATATTAAATCGTTTTAAGAAGTTAATGACCATTTTTATGTTGATCATGCAATTTGAGACAAATTGTTTTATTTCTGAGGAGCTCAGAGAAATAAAAAGTCAAAAAAAGTAAAGTTTAGTTCAGGTTTTTAAACCTTTTAATACTCCCTTCCTATATAATAAGTTAGTGATTTCACAGAAATTATTGTTATGATAAAAGGGATAATTTCAAATAAATTACCAGTGATAAATAAGTTTTTATGGTGAAGCAATACGTTGCTGCTGACCAACATTCTATATCGATCTGAATTCCTCTAGTTTTATGATAGTTTTAGGAATATAATTAATATTGATTAAGAATAAGCCACTTCCTTCCTTTTACAGATAATTTACATTCATGGTAATTAATAAAGCTTTACAATATTTTCTTTCCCTTCCCATATATTATTCATAGAATGTAATAAAAGTGCTCAGACTTTTCCTGAGACATCTAAGGGCCGCAAGAAAATGAAAAAAGCTGATTTGAGGGTCATTGGGCACAAGGGACAGTGAGCACACAGGCAGTTGTCAATTAGCACGGTGACAAATGAACCTGAATATAAAAGGGAGATGAGTATTTTCCTACTAATGTACTCAGGAACCTCCCATGTGTTTGAGCAGAAAGAGCGGCCAGGTGCTGGGAGTGATTCATGAGCAATTGTATGCTTATTGGACCAAAGCAGTGCAGAGGTAGTAATGTCTTCTCAAGCCGCCCCTAAGCAGTGTCAACACTCTATGCAGAACAAAGGATAAACTTCAGAGTCCAAATTATTTTTTTTTTTAAATTAAAGCATTTCCTGGAAGAGGAAAGGTGCAAGTAATAGTTATATGAAGTATTTACAGAAAGCAAGATGGCAGCCCTAATGAAGCCGCAAATCCTGCAGCTCTGTACGGCATGATCAGATGACAATGTGTACAATGTGTTGAGACCAAAATTATTAGCCACTCTTTAGGAATTAGACAATAATCTTATTCTTATCCCTGAAAATTACCACTAACAAATGTTTCTTATTTTGGTGACACATACACTATAAAGTTGAAACAAGAAAAAAAAATTTATTGTGACATTTTGAGGGAGAATATGCAGAAATCTACTGGTAGTCTAGGCTTAGTTCATCACTTGGTCTTCCAACAAGACAATGACCCAAAGCATACATCAAAATTAGTTCCCCAGGGATACCAAAAACCAAGATCCTGGAGTGGCTCGCACAGAGCCGAGACCTCATTCTTACTGAGAATATGTGGTGGGTGCTCAAAATGAATGTCCATGCTTGAAAAGCATGCAATTTGCACCAGCTAGAACAATTTGCAATAGAAACTTCTCTCAGGAGACCTGCGCAAACCTAGTAAGGAACTACTCTAAGAGATTGTTGTCAGTTGTGGCTCGGAAAGGTGAAGCTATTGACTATTAATGGCCAGGAGGCTTATAATTTTGGATGTCTAATGTTTGCCGTTTCTTGGTTCAACTGTGTGTATCAATAAAATATCTTAGTTAAACATTGTTTTTTTTTACAGTGTATTTGTTTCCAAAATAACACTTGTTGTCAATGGTCATTTTCATGGAGAAACCAAGAGTATTGTCCAATATAAGGGGGCTAATCATTTTGGCCTCAACTGTATAGGATATAGCAGGGATGGGATAAAGTCAAAGTTTAGGTTTTAAGTTTCATTTTTATGGTGTAACATTATATTGATTATCTTACTTAGCAATATAAGTGTCTGAAATATTTGAGACTGTGGATAAAACCATGCCTGGCCAGTAAGTTATCCTACACAAGCCTCCACTAGTATCAAACGCAGGTGTTTTGATGCATTAAAGATGTTTCCTTGTTTTCAATGGAACAGTACACAATGAGGTTTCAGAGTTGCTTCATATCATGTTGCTTAATTTTAAGCGTAGCTTACCACATTGCCCAGCATGAGCAGGTCCAAACGTGCTCATTTATATGTTTTGGTTGCAATTGTCATGCATTTTTGTCATAGGACTGTAGTTAAAACAAATTGGTAATTTTTTCATCTTGTTAAAACAAAAATGCAGCAAAAACGCGGTAAAACCATGCATGCATTTTTGCCTCCTTGGAGCCTGGAGACTGTGCCTTTGTCTATACCCAGTATACAAACATTAGGAAATTATTTTCGGCATGTCTTATTCCCACAATGGCAGAGCCTGTAATACCATTTACACATGCAGATCCTATAAAGCCTAAAAGTATTGGAAAAAAAGAGACCAGTGGGAAGACAAGAAAGAAAGAAGTCTGGACAGAGGATTGGGTTCAATTTATTCTAGCCATAATTAACCGACATGCCGGATCACCATGTGGTGGGAACGTGCATGGCAGTCGATTTGCCGCACGATTGGGTGGGGATTGGCCACCCTAACTAAGGAAAGTTTTTAATTAAGTCTTTGTTAATTGATTAATAATTTAAGTTACATTGGGGTCAGCCTAGGGAGACCTTTTCCGGCATTTTCCAGGACTATACTGAGTGATTGGTGCACTGTGGACATGTTCTCTCCTCAGAGTGACGAGGGTGGTGAGGGAACAATGGCCGCCTCTCCCTCCTCACAGCAGCACCTGCACTTGTGGAATTTGTTCTGAGGTAAATTCTGTCATCAGCTGCTGCTTATACCGGCTCTTCATCTGTCAGTGAACCATGGAAGAGACGTTAATGTATATCCGAACTCCCTAACTGCTCTTATCAGGAAAGCCCATTCTCCATTTTATGTTGTTGTTTTAACTAAACAGTAAACCCCACCGTTTCTTCCTATTACAATGTCTGTGAATATAAATCAGTTATGCTACTCGTTCAGAAATAAGTAATGTTAGGCTATGTTCCCACATTGGCGATTAATTGCCTCGCGGTTTGAAAAAAAAAATCGTCCCCATTATAAAAAAAAAATCGCCTACATAGAGAAGGAATGGATCTTAAAATCGTGTCCATTCATTTCTCTATGGAGGCAATTTTTTTTTTCAAAATCGCGAGCGCAGGGCGATAAAGCGCCTATGTGGGAACATAGCCTTATATTGTATTTTCTTATAGTTTTTCATATAGTTGTAGTTTATAGTTTCCTTTACATGCCTACGGAGATACATTTTGACCATTAGAGACAATATCTCGTGGAATACAGCCCACCTTTGATTTTCCAGGCGTGCAGGCAGCCAGGGGACCTTATAGCCTGTGCTAATCCGTTAAGATCCAGTTGCATTCCAAGTGTCCCCGGCTGGGGGGGGAAACTCGGAGTGCTCCTTGGCCTCCAGGCACTGTCTGGTGGAGTGCCCATTGTACCTGTAGTGACTCATGGCTGGGTGTTTACTTCTCTACTTTCCCTCCAAAAAGTAGCTAATAATCTTCTGCCCAGTAACACGCCTTAAGCCAGCACCTGTCTGAGGACATAAATAGTCAGTCCTTAGAATGTTCTGGGCTTCTTCTGTTGATTCTCCCTAGAGTACCACAGCCTCAGCACTGGACCCAGCAGAGCGACCCACTGCACCCAACCTAAAGTTTCCAGCACCTTGGTAACCGATTTTGGAAACATTATCCCTACGATTGAACCCCTTTTCTGCCTTCGGGAGTCGGAGATACTGTACATAATCCTAAATAAACTGTAAATAGCCCTTACCAGTGTGCGTGGACCTTGGCTTATTGGTGTGCAGAAGGTGTTCGGTGGCCGGACAAGAGGACATCCACCTCAAAGCACCTGGTGTTGTGAGTAATTCTACATGTTTCGCTCGCACGACACTACATATTTATGCCATGCCGTACCCAGAAGAGCCTTCACCCCCACCAGCTGTTGAGGAAAGCGTTTCCCAGGAATTGGGGACAGGTGCATCGTTTGTGTGTGGACTCTGAGACATTGTGCGTTCTTTGGCGCGAAAGCTGCTTTCGTGTGTCAGTAAGTTCTACCATTTGTTCACTAAATTAGAAGTTGTCAGCGCACCAATAGTGTTGAGCGTGAATATTTGAATTGCTAATTTTTTTTTGCGAAATTGGTACTTCACAAAAATCTCAAATATAGTGCTATATCTTCGTAATCTCAAATATTCAAGATTCTGGGGTAAGTACCATGCATTGTGTTCACAATATCGCACTCTTCCAACTGTGACAACACATTTCGCTACTAATATCTTCGCATGTAAAAAGGGTACCGAATTTTTAAGACGCTGGTCTTCCATTGAAGTTAATGGCATACGGCTTGCCATCGTCCAGAGAATATCGTACATTTTCCATGTCTCTGGTGTCCGAGCTGTGTGGCGACAGGGATCTGTCGCCCCAGTGGCACCGCCGATAAGTGGTCTCGCTGTTTCCCACTGACAATGGCCGCGAGCGTGCATGCCCGTCGGTCAGGTGAAAAAATCGGCCGCTTATCGGCATGTGTATCTGCCTAACTCTAGTCATGGTGTACATAGTGCATTCTAACTCAGCCACCCTGAAATCAATCGATCATATCTTGCAGATAAGATGTGACACTCGAGCCCTCTCTGTGGGCTTTGAGCGCTCAGCCAGCACAGAGGAAAAGAACTGCATCCTATTGGCTTTTTAAATCCTGCCAGTTCTCTTCTTCTCCTCTCTTCTGATTGCACATAGTGCCATACCTTCGCCTATTCTCTTTTTCAAGTAAGTAGAGTGTGTGTTTACATATTTCATTTGTGTATTTCAGGTTGCAATAAATGCATTGTGCCGCCAACTTTGAGATAAATAAGTGCGGTTTTGGGGGTTACCTTTTGTGGCATTTACAAATGCAGAGTGTTGCAGAACACGCTGAAAAGAGAGAAAAGAAAAAAAAGAAAGGGAAGGGGAGAGAAAAAGAAAGAAGAGGACAAGAGAAAAACGATGGAGGACGAAAAGGTAAAAAAGAGGGAGGAAAAAGAGGGAGGGGGGAGAGGGGGGAGTGGGAGAGGTGGAAATAAGTGGGAGAAGGGAAGGAATGGGAATAGAAGGGCGTTCAGAACTGGGTACATGGGGCGATGGGGCTGGAGGAAAGGGAAGGGGTCGTATTGAGGAATGGGACTCTCTGAAAGATACGCCATTAATGCCCTTAGCCAACCAACTATCAGCACTACAGTTTAAGGCCGAAGAGCAGGTTCTGATCATCTCTGGAAAGCAGCGTGATGACGTCAGTCCCGAGCTGACAGCAATATCGGCGAGCACCCTTTGTGTGAGATATCGGACATGTCCCGTTCTCGGCGGCCGAGTTGTTGGGCGATAGGGGATTGTCGCCCCATGTGGGCACCGACCCCTAATCAAATCCGCAAAGCTCAACGTCATCGGTCAGCGGCAAAAAAATCGGGCCACCGCTCAGTGCGTGTTATGAGCAGGTGAGGTACATTTTCCTCAATATTTTAATAAAAACCCGGGTTGTTTTTATATGCTTTCCCAAGTGGCCCTCACCTGAGGCAGAAAATGTTAATGACGCTGTAGTTGTAACCGAATTGTAAATAAATGTGGTTTTAGCCGCAATGGCAACTTGTATAATGATTCATGCAAATATAGGAAACCGACCCCATTTACTGGCTGGGTACTACAGGAACCAGCAGTTGCCATGTGAACCCCCACCAGGGTGACCAGCAACGCTACAAATGCTTTAAAGCATAAGCGTCTGTACAGCCAGTACAAACGCTTTTAAAGCTTGAAAACTATTGTAAGGGCTCTGCCAAGTGCTGGCGGCGCTTACGCGCAGCCAATGGGGTCACTTGCGTGACATCCTTGGTATTTAGCTTGAGATATCTTGGGGTGAGATTCTTGCTCATAAAACTAACCCAGAATCACTGCAAGGCAAACTCTACCTGTCTAGTCTAAGAAGCCCCCGGCATTCGACTGTATGGGTATACACACTGATCCTTCCGGGTTTGCCTTTATGGCGTTATAATATTCCGCTGGAGGGGCAGGGGGAAGACTCCTTCATTAACAAGTCCAAGTAATGGACTAAGTAGGCGGTTTCGCTCTTTAAGAGCCTTGTTGGGGCGTGTTCCAGGGGTAATGTAGGTAGGAAATACTTAAAAAGCTGCAACTGCACAACGCCCAGGGTTAAAAAAGACCAGAAAACGACCTTGCAAATGCCGTGTAAATGAGCCCTAAAAAACATGAAAAATAACGAATTTAACAGGACTTGGAGCAGTTATATAAACATTGGTATTGTAGTGCCTTTTCTTTACATTCATTTATTTCCCTATTTCATCAGGTGTCTCCATCTCTTCTGTTAACCCCGACCAACCCCTTGCCTCATTTGTTCTGTTTATGCCAGTGCCTCACCTTCTGTAATACATGGATTCACAGAGAGCTTTCCTACAAGTTCTCCCAGACTTCCCTGTCCATGCACAGTACCCTTACTACCTGTACTGCATACAATTCTTTACACTCTCTACTACAATCCAGATCCTCAGAGCTCAATCATGTATGCAGAGCATTATACCTTTGTATTATATAAAAACAAAACTGTATTGTATCATTTAATGTAGATGCATTGGCTATCATGTATGTCAACTGGTAGAGAGTTTCGATCCATACAATTTTTTATCACACGTTCTATATTTCCGATTTTATAAAAGAATGCGTGTCTCTGTGACAAACCACCACTGCTAAGATTAACCTTCCAAAAATCCCAAACTTTGAATATCTACTTAAGAAAATAGATATACATTTAATACTAAATATATTTCCCACAGAGGTTAGACCACTCAAGAAGTGCTTGAATATGAAAAATAAAATAATGCAGGAGGTGAAAATAATACAGGGAGTGCAGAATTATTAGGCAAGTGGTATTGGTGAGGAATATTTTTATTATTGACAACAACCATGTTCTCAAATGAACCCCAAAAACACTCATTAATATCAAAGCTGACTATTTTTGGACAGAAGTTTTTAGTTGGTTTTGAGTTTTAGCTATTTTAGGGGGGCAACTTAACAAAAAACAAATTTATACCCTTCAATTATTATTTTTTACCAGTGAAAACGCAGTATATAACATCCTCAACATTTCACCAATATACTTTCTGACATTCAAAAACAAAACAAAAACCAATCAGTGAATCACTATGCCACCTTTCTTTGCAAGGACACTCCGAAGCCTGCCATCATGGATTCTGTCGTGTTTTGATTGATCTGTTCACTCATCAACAATTGCGTGCACAGCAACCACAGCCCCTTCCCAAGACACTGTTTCAGCGAAGAGGTGTTACTGGTTTTCCCTCCTTTAAACATCACACATTTGATTGATGGGACCACAGGTTCTACAATGGGGTTACAGATATCAGGTGAAACAAGCGAGGTCCATGTCATTAGTTTTTTCCTTCTTTTATAAACCCTTTCCATTTGCCAGCCAACGCTTGTGGAGTACTGGCACGAGACCTGTGATGGAGCATTGTCATGATCATGAAAATACATGTTTTTCCTTGAAGGATGCAGGACTTCTTTCCCTTGTACCACTGGCTTCGAAGAAGGTGTCTTCCAGAAAACTGGCCCAGTAGGACTGGGAGTTGGAGCTTGAACCATCCACTCCTCAACCCGAAAAGAAGCCCACCACAAGCTCATCTTTGATGATACCAGACCCAAACCAGTACTCCCACCTCCACCTTGCCTGGACGTCCTGAGTCGGAACTGGGATCTACTTCGCACCTTTACCAATCCAGCCATCGTGCCCAATCCAATCTGGACCCATCAAGGACTCACTCTACCTGTAATTCAGTCATAAACAAAAACCTCATAGAGAACAAACTTCAGTCCTTGAGGATATTTCTTGGACCCAGTCTTGAGTCTGTTTCAGCTTGGTTATGTCTTCGTGTCAGTGATGGTCCGTCTTTCAGACCTTTTACTGCTCCTCTGATTACCTTGCACAACATATGTGCTTTTGGGCAATCCAGTTGATGTCTGCAGCTACTGAAATATGTGCCCCCAAAAAACTGGTGGCAAGTGGGCATCTGTGCAGCGTGCAACGCTTGACACTTTTCTCAGTCTCATGGTGGCTACAGTTATTTTGCGCCTTTGTTGTTCCACACCACGACGCTTCTTGGATCACCTGTTGACTATTTTTGAATGAACACGCTTGATTGTTCAAGATGATCACGCTTCAGAAGCTTTGTTGCACATTTTAATGAGTGCTGCATCACCTCTGCAAGACTATCTCACTATTTTTTGACTTTTTCTAATTTTCTAAGCCTGCTCAAAGTCCTCTCATTTTGAACACATTTTGCACAAAGGAACGGAATTGCCCTAATAATTATCGCCACACCTAATATAGGGTGTTGAGTGTACATCTAGGAACACCCACACCCTTCTAACTTACAGAAGATGCAACATCACCTAACTAATGACTTAATTGCGTATAGTAGGCTTTTCGAGCATCATACAGTGGAGTAAGGACAAACCCCCACAAATGCATAAAAGGTATGATGTGGTCACAAATCACTACATTTGCCTAATAATTCGCACTCCCTGTAGTTGATTGTAAATGTATCTTTTACTATAAACTGTTTGCTATATGTTACTGCACCTTCTAAAGTAAACATTTCCATATCCCATAGGACAAACTGCTGTAGGCTACCTTCAGTGGTTCTCAACTTTTTAGATCTGCGACCCCGGAATACTTCCTGTATTTCAAACACAGAAGTGTGGGTGCAGAGTGTCACTTCTGTCTTCCAAATACCGGAAGTCAGACCCTACGCTGTCACTTCCGGCATGTCAGGTAAGTGTAATGTCCCCTCCCTTATATATGGGAAGTTAGGAGGCAGCGTAACCCCCCCATCCCGCCTAAGTTAGGAGGGTGGGGGCATTGCACTCCCTCCTAGCTTTATACCCTGCTTCTGGGCATCAGTGCTGCTGCTTGTTAGGAGCAGCTCTGATGCTTCCAGAGAACTCTGTGACCCCCCACAAGGGGGTCCCGACTCACAGGTTGAGAACCACTGTTCTAGCTTGATAACCACGCTTAATAGACACTGCCCCCATTCTATCCATACAGGCAACCATGGTGAGATGTTGTGTCCACTGCATAGCTGTGGTCCATGGTCAGTTGGAAATGGTAAACTTGTGGTTCCCAGCTAACCATCATATCTAGCTAACTATCGTATCTAACCATCATATCTAGCATAACTCAATTAATCCTATTTTCAAGTGCTTATAATAAAGCCTATGCTTGGTGTCACTCCAGGAATCTGAATTCCACATTCATATAAAGGTGTTGATTAACCCTACAAGCCCTGCAGCCACCATTTTTTACATCCTACCTGTTCATTATAGACATACGTATATTTTTTTTTTCTTATCAACAAACGCATAAAAAGTATAACAGCATAGCAATAGTAAACGAGATAACACAATATTTTTGTCGTAAATGTATTTTAGTAAATAGCCCATTAACAGCTGGCATTCCTTTCCTGTCCTTATTGCTGCAATCCTGGTTTTTATTGTAGCAAGAGTATCATCCAGTGGTGAGCGGGATAACTGCACTGTGTAATACATGCATGGCTTTATGGTTATATTCATGAATACAAGGATTCACACTAAGCGCTGTCACTTCCTAAGAAATGGGCGACATTTCAACTCTGGTTCATCTAAAGCAGTGGTGGGCAACTGAGTTGATATGGAGGGCCACAAGTGCGGCCCTCGCATCACTAAAGGGCCGCACATAACATTTTCAGTCTATACTGACTTGTAGAAGCATTTTTAATGGAAAAAAATGACAGCAGGCATAGCAAGAAGGCATTATTTTTAATTTATAAATAACAATAACTTGTTTTAAATGATACTTTGAGCATTAGGGAACACTGTAGTGTGGCAATGCACATTTTGTCATATATATCATCAAAAGTTATGTGCCTTATCGATATAATCAAAACCTCTAAGAAGATCCTAGGACAAGATGCGTCAGTGGGGGATCAGCAGACAGGTGAGTTCCTATGCCCTATAAATTAACAGTTTTCGGGGGCCGCAGGTGGAGGATTGAGGGGGGCTGCTGAGGAATGCCTCATGCGGTCCCAGGCCGCAGGTTGGGCACCTGGGATCTATCTCATCTTTTCTAGCCCTAAGGTACTGGGAAATCGATATACTTTATACACTTTCAGTTCAACCCTATTAAAAGTTAAGAACTCAAAAAAAAACTCTAGCCTTTGACTACATTGACTCCATATTGTTACTTCAGATTAACAAGCACCAATACTAACAGCAATAAATTCCCAGTTACTTGTGCTGTGAGGAGGCTACTATAACCGTCATTTTTATTATGCTGAAACAATAAAAAATATGGGATTTATTGTTACATGAAGCATTAGACGTGTACATTATAATCGCGGGAGATCGCCTAAGTGGGGACAAGCCCTTAGACAATCTAATGTGCTGGAAGTTTAACAAACTTCATGGGGACGCACATGATAATGGAGGTGCGGCGGGGGGGGCTGTGCCGTCCAGTACAAGCAGGGGCTCTGGCAGAGCGTATACTCACCGTGTCCCGTGGTCCGATGCGGACTTGTCTACTTGGCTGTGTGTCTCTCCCCCGCTCGGTGCGTGAATTGTTATTTGGACGGGGGTCACTCGGGGAAGCGGGCGGCGGGAGATAGTTTGTACAGTAAATAGCATGAAAGCAGTTCTATGTAGGAAAAAAAGGCTTTCAACTCCCCCTATGTACTAAATATCGCCAGAATAAAGTCCCTGATGCCCCAGATGTGCCCATTGCAGTAACACTTCGTCAATGGTGTGATTTATCACACCAGGTTCCAGGTTAGAGGGGTTTAAGTGCAATAGGAACATCTGGGCGGCACCCGAGACTTTATTTTGTGTGATATAGTACATAGCAGATAGTTTTGTGTCCTAATTTTGTGTTTTTTTTTGTTTCATTATTTTATTAAAAAAAATTTCTTTTTATTTTACATATAATTGTTTGTTTCAAACAGTATTATAGTCGGATGTCTATTAAGACCCTGTACGGACATATTTGGAGTACAGGCCTAAACATAAAGAAAAAATTTACCATTGAAGTCTCTATGGTGCACTGTTGGTACAGAAATATGAGACCTCAGCAGTGCGCTAGGGAGGTTAATGGTGGGTTTACACGTTGGTTAAGATT
>CM070036.1:26146356-26167695 GCA_036250615.1 Ptychadena robeensis | reverse complement strand
GTCCCTATCCAAAGAAATGGTGATTGAACAGGGATTTACCAACATGTTTGATCTCTTGGAGTGGGATCGATCGCTCCAGGTAGGCAGTGTTCGATTTCTGAATGATCGAGAATCGAACACTCAATCACCCTGTGTATGGTCAGCTTTAGTGACAACACAGGTGAAAAGTCTGAGATGGGAAGAGAATTGTGACCCTTGACTTGCCATACACTGGTCGATTAATTTTGCAATTCGACCATTAAGTTGATTTTATTTAATTAAAATCAAATCGATGATCGAACATTGATCGTTGCACTTCCACCAATGGTGATCGATTAACACCCATTCGATTCCTTTAGGTCTGTGTGCATGTGACAATAGATACGTGTGCGCTTAACGAAAATTTAACATGTCCAATCACTTAAGATGTATTTTTTTGTTTAATATCGATCACTCTTGGTTGATCGTACCAGGAATCAATACTCAGCAGGAATCTACTCCTGTGCAATCAACTGGAAAAAAAATTGGTCGTTTTACGTCATCAAAAGTATTGAACTGTGTGTGGCCAGCTTTAGTGTCTAGATGAGGTTCTTCATAGGGCATCACTACACCATGTACATAAGTTGGCAACACTTTATTAACATTTGTGACCGCCTAGGGCGCCATCTTTGCAGAGTAACAAAAAATGGATTTTCGTGCATAAGAAATGCGAAAGAGTTATGCCAGCCATACACACCCCGACGGGTGCAGACAGACATGCTCCGATATGCACCGGAATGCAAACGTGATGACGTCATCACGTTTGCACCCTGGTGCATTATGGGGCCCCTTCAGTCGGCCGGCACCCTTATTGTGCCGGCCATTACCTTCAATGAAGACGCAGGTCTTAATTGAAGCTAATGCCATCGGCTTCCATCAGCCAGAGCTTATCGGACATGTCTGTTCTCTGGCCGGCCGAGCTGTGGGCGACAGTGATCTGTCGCCCCATGTGGGCACATGCCGATAAGCGGCCGATTTTTCCACTGATGTGTATGCCAGGCATTAGAGAGAGTCGGGACCTAGATTTACGCACCCGTCAGTCATGACTGACTCTCATCCAATAACCTCCTGAGTCCTGTCTGCACTGTTCAGAGTAAAGAATGATGTGGAGTCTCAGCTTCTGGTACACGGTCACCTGATTTGTATTTTTTCATTAGAAAGTCTATTGTTATCGGCGCTCGGTTTTAAATATGTCACTAAATCAGAGTCTGTTCAGTGTCCTAAAGAAATATGGACTCCATTCACTTAATGCAAATGCCCGACAGCTCAAGCAGTCCAATCATTCTGTGCAGAACAAGTGTCAGCCTATTACAACCTCCATTTATGTAAGAAAGTGATAAAACATGAAGGCACGCCACAATTACAAGACAAAAGCTAGCCATACACTCTGCGATAAAAATTACGATCCATTAAAACCGACCAATGAAAGCGGTCTATTGGCATGAAATCTGCGCATGTCCACATGGTACGACAGATAAAATACGATTCTAATTGACGTTTTTTTCTATAGTAAAGTCATCGGACAAGTTGAAAATGTTTTATTGGTCTGGGAACATCGGGCAAGTTCATAGTGCCGATGATGCTTATTAGCATATTAAGACTTCCGCCGCCGTCACGTTGCTGCCGCTGACATGGTGGCTATTCAGCATAGCAGCCAACGTACTTGTCGCAATGTAGAAGTATTTATATATATATATGTATGTGTATATATTAATAAATGTAGTTTACTTGAACCGACCAGAGAGGGTTTTTAAAGTTGTATTGTATATTTTTTTTATGATAATAGATCGTAATATTTTTTTTACGCTCATATACATTCAGTATTGCACTTGGTTGTGCGGCTATAGCTATGTAGCTACGCCTATTTTTACTGTATCCAATAAGCTGGTTACAATACACCCCTACATCACTTCTCCTTTAAAAATCACATTGTCCGATATAAACGGCGATTTATTTCGATGACATTTTCTATAAAAAAATAAAAAAACGATCCAAAATTGGATTTTCCATGTGGTAGTTTTTTTCCGAAAATTACGATCTTAAACGACTCTGATGTCGGGATTCATTGGTCGGTTTTAATAGATCGTAATTTTTATCGCAGAGTGTACGGCTAGCTAAAGTCTCACTCTTTATCATCTACTTCTATTATTTTTTGGCCAGGAAGTAAATACTCAACGAGTGAGGGCTGAAACAAGAATCTAAGCACTGAAAGAAAGAAAACACGTCTGTGTGTCTGTGGTGGGGGCGGGGGCTGGAATAACATAAAAAGCTGGCTGCCAAGGAATGCAAACCCCTCAAGCTGGGCATACACGGCTCCATATTCAAGTCATTCAAAGTCATCGCTCTGGGCTGGAGCTTCCTTGATATCAAAGGAGCTGGAGGCGCAGCACTGCTTCATCACCCAGCTCAACCCATTACTTTGCATGGGGACCCGCGGTCTCCATGCAAAGCAATGGATTTCAAACATGATTAAGGTCATGTCCGATATCCCTGTTTTCGAGCGGGATCATACAATCCCGCTTGAAAACAGGGATATCGGACATGACCATAAATCATGGTCCAAAACTGAGATGGCCACATATAATATGCTACAGATAGATGGCCATGAGTGAGCATGGTGCCTGAATTGGCCATCAATCTAGCCCATATCTATGTGTGTATAGGCACCTTTAGGGCCCCCATACACCTTTAGATTTCTTTGTCAGATTTCCCTTAGATCTCCGCTCGTTTTGCCCAAACCATGTAATATGAGGGACTTTCTAAAGAATCAAGTCTACCTGTGTGTAATCGCAGGGAACCCGGCACTACATAGTTGTTTGCAGATCTAAAGGATATCTGACAGAGAGATCAAAAGGTGTATGGCCAGCTTAAGATAGTGTACAACCAATTATGAGTTTGGTTAAAAGTCTGGGTTGTGGCCTTTGGGGAAAATAAAGGACCAAGAGGCTTGAAACGGACTCCTGATCCTCCAAATTAGCTACCACATCAATGAGTGAAAAGTTAATTTTCAAGAGTGACGGAAGCCTCCAGCCCCCCTCAAAGATCAAACAACTCCAAAAGGGTTTTCCTAGTTCTGGATAGACTGGGGAAGCATAGGCTGTTTTTCCATTTGATTCTTCAGTAGAATGATTTCACGTAACTCCAGATTGGACATGAGGGTAAAGCTTGACATACACAGTCTGATTATCCTGTTTAATCGACTTAAAAAAATGATTGTTTGAAAACCAATTCCTTTCTTACCACCACATAATGTGATCAGGTTGACAAATTTAGGGAACCAATTTTCAAAATATTATATACATAAAAAAATGGAACCATGTATGTCGGGGGGGGGGGGGGGGGGGGGGGGGGGGGGGGGGGGCAAACTAAGGCTCAGTGGTCAGATCCAGCCTGTTTGGCTTTTTCCAGCCCCATGTCACCTTGTTGACAAGATGCTCCCCCTCCACTCATTCTCTGCAAGGAGTGCACATAATGCCTAGAGGTGTCCACACATTCACGTGGAGAAGATGCAGTGGCATGATCATGTGATGAATCTGTGGGCACATCCTCATGGTGACTAGAAATTACCTCTGTATACTGCAATAAATTTTTTAAGTACAGGAAATGTAAAAAGATAACGTCGCCGATTGCACATCATAAGTGATGCTGGTGATGCATGGAATTTGCAAACCTATGCTGGCAGGTCATTACAGGCCCTTTTGTCAAACTCAAGCCAATGTGGCCTGAGTCAAAAAGTTTACACCCCTGCTGTATGTCCACATTTAGAGCTTGTTTCCATTGTAGCGTTCCCGTGCGGTTGCAGCCGCCCCCGCACACAACCGCATCCATTGGAAACTTCAGTATAGTTTCCACTGGTGCGGTTGTGTGAGTTCGGGTGCGTATGCGGTTTAGGGCATGTTTCTGAACGCTAGCCGCATGAAACGCATCCGCTCCCCAACCGCATCCACATCTGCAATACAAGAAAAAAATTGCATCGCGGAAACGCGCAAAAATGCCCGACCACTTAAGGCATGCATTCAGCCGCGCGGCTGCGACCGCACGGGAACGCTTCAATGGAAACAAAGCCTAAGGCTAGGTCTAAACATAGCATCCCCAGAAACCGCAGTAATGGCGGCCCCCAGCGCTGTTTTTTTTTAGATCATTTAGGGTGCAGTATTCACCATGTTGGCAATAATGGCCTTACACTTTACCACCATCGTATCCATAACGCCCGGCATATGCCACCGCTCGTGGTGCAGCAGTATAACATGGCATGTCATTTATCATAAGTGCCACACGCAAAGAAACCCCGTGTAGCCTTACTTACGAACAGGATGAAAATGAAATCTATGTATTTAGGAGAGTAGGGAAAGGCTAGATCTGTTTTTTTATCTTGGTGCACGAATATCTCTTCTTACGTGAGTTGTTTGAATTCCTAAATTAATTTTGGAAAGTGTTTCACAAACAGGAAGCACCTGAGAGAAGCAGCTGGATATTCCGGAAACCAAACAGTGTATTCGAGCATAAAAAAAACGTACACAAAGTGCCACTCAAACTGGTCAGACACAGAAAACCACCAACATACACCAGGACCAGTGTTATTCTCACATTCATCAGATTATACCCAGACAAAAAGAATGGAGTACACACTGCTTGGCTCTGCAGCCATTTACAAAGTTAAGGCACCCACACACGTAGCGAGCGGGGGCCGACAGATGAGATGTGTAGTGCAACGTGATGGCATCATCGCGCTGCACTCCATTGCTCACAGTATCGGTGGGCACTCAGTGTGCCGGACATTAGTTTGAAAGGGGACATCGGTCCCCAAACAAATGGCATTGACCAGAGATTTACAGACATGTCCGTTCTCTGGCCGACTTAAGCTAGCCACACACGGTTCGATTTTGGTTCAATCGATGCTCGATTAGATGAATTTTTTCATCGATTTAATGAAAATCGAGAAATGCCCACATGGTACGATCGACGATAATTGTTCGATGAAGGCAGAAAAATTGATCGAATTTTGATCGGCCATGTTGGAAAATCATCGTCGATTGTGCCAAAATCGTTTTATAATTGTCCATGTTTGTGGTGTTTCTCCTGGATCGATTAGATTTGATATAATAACATAGACCACTTCAATCTGAACTTCAATCGTTTCCATACCAAAAAGCAACGATTTTAGTTATCTTTTATAATTGAAATCTCACCCCAATCGCAAACTCAATGTGGGGTGTATGTTGATGCGATTAAGATCGATTTTCGATTAGACTATTGAATTACTCGATCTAATCGAGCATCGATTGAACCAAAATTGAACCGTGTCTGGCTAGCTTAAGCTTTGGGGCGACACATGGGGATCTGTCGCCCCATGTGGGCACCCATGATCGGCCGCAGCTGGATAAGTGTCACATAGTTCTGTTCCATGAGGTTCATCTTAAGCTGGCCATACACATTTAGATCTCTCTGTCAGATATCCTTTAGATCTACCAACAACTATGTAGTGCCGGGTGCTCTGTGATTGAACACCGGTAGACTTGATGGTTTAGAAAGTCCCTCATGTTACATGGTTTTAGTAAAACAAAAAGGAGATCTAAAGAAAATCTGACAGAGAAATCTAAAGGTGTATGGGGGCTGTAAGACTATAAACCACTACCGTACTATAAAATACAGGAGAGCTCCAACAATTGTCCCCGGCTTTTTTCTCCCCATGTTGGACGCACATCCAACACAGGGAAGATGCAGAAAGAGGAATGGGACAGTGTTGTGGCATACGTTGTCCCAGGAGATGCAACCATTAAAGATCAAATGGAGACATGTCGGTGTGTCAGGAAAAAGCGGTGCCTGAACTCTATTAGGCTAAATTTACACTGTTGTTTCTCTGGCTGCTGCAGTCACTCCCTGGAGCAGCCTGAGAAACTAACCTGTGCAGCCGTTCGCAGATCATTTAGATAACAAACCCATGACAGGTCAATGGGCTAAAGCATGAAACCGACCGACGGATGCCTAATGTCGCGTTCGCTGGTTGGCTGTCTTAACAGGTCGTTTTGCGATCGACAGTGTAAATTGAGCCTTACAAAGATTCAGAAATGTTACATCCGATGCTGTTTCCATGTCTTTGTAATGCTAATTAACAGGGAACTTTGCCACCACACCCTAAACAAATGCAAATGCAGGCAATCTGCCGGCAAATCACTGGAAAAAGCAGTGGGCAAGTGGCCTTACCATTGAAAATCTTAATTTTCATACAATGTAACTTTGTCAAAGCTTTTCTTTAGTTTAGCTTCCCCTTTCCTTGTCTGTGCTGCTGAACATGCACTTTTCGTTTCTAAACCAAGGCTAGCAGGGTTACTTTGTTCCTATGTCCACCTACCTAGGTGAACTAGAGTAGCCCCTCTCACATTGTGGTAGGTACAAGCTTGCATTTCTGTAAGGCCAGTCTCATTTCATTTTCTAATGACAGCCAATCATTTCTACCCATTACCTGGCAGAAAGTTTGCTTGGATATCCTTTGTTTGCACACTGAAGCACACAGATTTCATGCATACATCTTATTTTCCTTCCACCGCTGAGGCATTCACACCATAACAAGACCAGGTCCGTGGAAAAGTTAAACGCCACAACAGTTCTGTAGTGTACCAAGTGTATATTTAAATTTACTGTATGCAATCTAACATCACATTTGGTCATAATTTATCGAATATACATAAATGATTGAAGTAGTAAAAGGACTCTTTTTTTCAAGAGAATAAGATCTTGTGAAAAAGGGAAAAAAAAAACAAAAACAAAATAAATGCACAATAGAATTTAAAGCCAGGTCCAAAGTTCTAAGCTCTGAGTGAGTTTGCTCCTAATAAAGCAGATCTTTTTTTTTGTGAAATGTATATATATTATATTATTTATATATATGTATGTATATATTGACAGTTCTACAAGGAGCAAACTATAGGAGTCTGGAAGAAAAAAAAAAAAAAAGGAGGGGGCAGGTGGGCCGCAAAAATAAGACTTACACTAATTACATATTCACAAAGCAAAAAAAACATAAAGTTCACGTTTTAAAATAGTCTCTTTTTAAACCTTTAAACAAACTAAATCTATTTTGGACCCCACCAAACAGAAAAACAGTTACTCAGATCTTTACATTTAGGAGGTATTATACTTTCAGAGATATATAAAAAAAAAAAAAAAAAAAGAAGAATTATTAGTTCCCAGAAATTCCTACCACTAACAATTACAAGCCAATTCATGTTAGGCCAAGGGGACTGGAAATTACTTAGTAACTGAATTTAATAGAATTTACACAGCAAACCCGTTTAGTGAGATATTAAAAGCAGCAGTGACACTTTGCAACAGTTTCCAAACAGCAGCAGTCACTCGTGAAGTATTTGTTGCAGGCCTGAATGGATTTCTCATTATTTTAGTTGTGCAGAGACAAAAACTGAGCAGATATACAGAATATAAAATGAAACAAAAAACAACTGCTATTGTGAAAAAGAATGTCACGTAGTTCTTCCCATAGACATGTTTACATACAAGGCTGTGGTAAGGTCTTCGAGGTCCGCTTCACTACGTCTTGCCCAAACACTTCAGCGGCCGCATCTTTTGCACCCATCCCATTCATCATGAATGGGTCAGTTTATGCGATGTGCGCTCGTCCCACAAATTGTGCAGATCACAGACTATTTAAAGTAAATGGGGCGTGAACAGAAGACGTGGCCACTATGATTTTACTGCGTTTTGGCAAATCGTAGTGGAGCCCTAGCCTTACAGAGTATGGTGGTATAAAAGAAGTCTGTCTGCCATTACTTATTTGCCAGAACCTGACGCTATCTTTTCCACCAGAAACCGTCAACTCCAAATTGCACTGAGAACTGCAAACATGGAGGAGCATTTCCTAATAAATGATTCAGACACATAAAAGAGCTCATTATTGACCTCTAGTTATTCCAAATATGGCGGAACAATTCTCCTGTTCTTCCTAAAACATATATAACTTTGTAAATCCACCCCAATAAGTGACCTCACAAAACATAAGCAGCTGCAGGAGATTTCAGGATCCGCTTCAGCTATTGGAACTCTGTCAGGCCATATAGGGAGATAACTAGAGGAAGATAACAGTTTTGAACAAAGGGAAGGAAACTGCAGAACACAGAAACAAAAATTACAATTCTTGTTTTACAATCATTTTATTGGCCTTTATTTGTAAACTGGCTGAGTGAAAAACTAACACTCCAATCACTTGGACCTTATGTTCAAGCTTTTACTATAAACTTGCAGTGTTCATCTGGTTAGATAAAGAGAAGCTGCACTCCTATCTTCCATTTAGATCGTCAGCTTCCATGGTCCTGCACTCATTTGAGTTACGGCAATGACCATTCAAGTTTGATTTGAAAGCATATTGAAAACCTGAAAATTACTACCAGAGGCAATACATGGTTTGGGCAGTAGGTAAGATCAGCTTTAAAGATATGAGACACCGTTGTTCACTCAGACAATTTTACAAATAAAGTTACAGAATGCGCTCATTACATTTTTGTATCGTATTGGACGTGATTTGAAAATTCACTTTCTTGGTTGATGGTTATGGCAAAAGCAGGAAAAAACTGAAAACCACAAATGGTGAGGGTGAAACAGAATACAAGCTTGTCATCTATGACTTATTTCTCTAAATAGATAGTCATTGCAATATTGCTCCCCCAAAAATATATATATTTATAAAATAAATAATAAAATTGTAAAGATAATTGCAGTTTGTACATATCTGAAAACTTCAACCCGACATGAAGGGACAATAATAAAGCATTTCGATAACAAAGTTTGCTTGAGCACTCAGAACTGCCTGGCAGTCTACATACAACTCCAAACAGCTAGAACAACCGATTTCCAAACTATTATAAAAGTGAAATATGACAACATACAGTACATATAGGTTCAGACGGGCTCTGTGCCACTGATCACTGACGTGCTTCAAGGGAGACTCTCGCAATTCATACGTTTGAAAAGTGCCTGAAAGCCACCCCCCTCCCTAGGAAACCACCCCAAACTGCAAAGCCTTATAAGCCATTGGACTTCAAATTCACATCCACAAGCTAAGCGAAGGCTTTTGTATATTTTGCCAAAGCACATTAACAATCCTTGGCCTTGTATCGAGGACATGGTCAGAAAAATACCCCCAGCACACATTATTTAACTCCCTGGCCATTTTATGCCCAACTGGTATGGTTGGCATAGCTCCACATATGTGCCCTGTTGGTTCAATCTGAGAGAAACGGTCATAAACAACTTAATTGATTTTTACTAAATAAGGCGTTCTGGAAATATACAAAGAATGATTCGAATACCACCAACTCATAAGCCTGGACTGTTCACACTGACTTGCCTGAGAGAGACAGGGAGATATCTGTATGCAGAGGATGATCAAAGCAATACAGGGCAAGTCACAAAGGACTGTAGATGCTTCCACACTTCACTGGGATATTCCAGTATCTTGTGATATATTTCAGCACAAAACAAACTAAAAAAAAAAAAAAATCTATGGATAAAATCCACCAAGGAATGGCTCGTCTTACTTTTAATTGGATAATTTGTTGTTGAAATTATTTTCAAGTTAGTTTCAAAATCTTTGTAAGCTGTACATTGTACGTACAATCAAATACCCCATTAACAGCTACAATCCTCCATTGGTCTTTAGTTAATTCCACCTAATGTATAAGGGGTTGCAGAGTATGATTTTTTATAAGCCCAATAGGCAGTGCAGGTGCAGTTCCAACCAGTAGTACAGGGCGCTATGCAGAAAGCACCTATAAACCTTGCCAAAGACAGGTGCACTTTATGATCACATGGTTACAAACTAAAAGAAACAGAACATGTGAGCACACAGCCAAGTGCTAAAGTCAGGAATATGTGTGAATGGCACATTGAATCCTCACTTAACACAAGGGAAAACTAAACCTAAAGGATTCTATTCTGACAGACTACAAACAGTTGCATATTACCAAAGTCTGTACATAAAAAACAAATATTGAAAGTAAGCAGCAATTTATGACCGTGTAACTGAAACAACAGCTACAGTCTAGAGCGACCTGCCCATCACTCCTGATCGGTAATCCCTTTATATGATGCAAAATGTAGACGACCATTGCAGCTCATGACTTAACAAACACCTGACTTGAGCGCTCCGCTTGACGCAGTTTCCAGAGGACAGAGCAGAAGAAACAGAAGTTGTCACAAAGAGCTGACAAGTTGTAACAAATAACTTAACAGGATGTGAATTACCATTACAGTGAATCATTCAATATCAAGAAGCTAGTTTCTACAGGTGGGCAAAAAAGTGATCTAAAGCTAGCACTGCTTTAAATTCCACAAATAAACCTCCACCACAAATTCCCCCAAAGAATCGGATAACCCATTAAATCTAACAAAGACCTGCCGCCGAGCTTAAAGCAGTGCAGCTGGATCCCTACGGCAAGGAAAAAACATTATAGATATATTTCATATTATGTCCCACTCTTCTAGTAGTGTAAGGAACATCACATTCATACCTCATCATCGCTTCTCATTCTAACCAAAACTGATACACGTATTAACATTACATTAGTAGTATTTAGACTTCGATAGGACCAACATAGCTATATCCTATAAATAAAAATACATTTCTTTGATAACTGATTGGAGATGTTAGGACTCTGTAAATGTCAACCCAACGGCTGTATTATGTACAGTCCTGTGCAAAATTACTGGAAAAAAAAAATAAAATTAAAAAAAGATATTTTTTGCTATAAGGCTTTGACCCTACAGTTTTCACAGCAATAACTATTGTCCAGCACGGTACCATGTTTTACAAGCCTTCCGTTTAATGACGAATCATCGATTCAACTTAAGCATCTTGTCCAGCTGCAGCACCCTTGAGTTTAAATGCCTATAGGCAGTCAGTCGTCTATTGTCATACAAACATCTCCTGACCCGTCCCATCGAGGCTTTTGTCGCTCCCACTGTGAAGAATCATTCTGTTCACCCCAGCGTGAGGCATCATGTTGCTCCGACCATTGACTATGATCGTTTGGATCTTCTCCTTCATCCACCAGGTCATCATCTCCATCTACTGCCTCTACAGGGTCATTGTCATCGTATTCTTCATCTCTAGCAAAGTCCGCGTCCGTCACCTGCTCTACACCAGCCTCTTGAAGACCTGGTTGGGATTTATCCACACAGTCTACGCAAACTCCATAGCGCCGAGACCCGTGTCGAATTCCTACGCTTGCTGCGAGCATGAAGATCTTCTTACATACCATACATTTGTATTTTTTGTCTTTTTTATGCACCTAGACAAAGTAAAAAAATAAATACATAAGACTTACACTATACATTGCATTATAAAAACATATTCAGATATACTCAAACAGTGGACTGCATATTGTTTGCACAGAGCATTAACCTCTCTAGCGATTTGCAGCACCAAAGACCTCCATGCCCACACTGTCTGTGTTATCGATGACGCTGGCGATGTGTAGAGGAGAGGCGGGGGATCATTGCAGAGTATAGTGTACAGCGCAATATCGGCAAACCGCTAGGGAGGTTCAATTACAAAAACACATTTGCTTTTCTAGCTCTAGGTGGCTGACCCACCATAGGCCATGACAATTCCATGCATTGCCAGAATCACTAATGACAGGGAAATTTCCAGAACTTAAAAAAATAAGTCTAATTCATTGCAATGAGCAGAGAGAATTCCTAGAGTCGCCATGACCATGCGCCCACACTGTCATGATCACGCCACTGCATCATCCCCAAGGCAACATTTGAACCAGGTGGCAAAGGGCCAAAAAAGGAGTCCAATGGCCATATACAGCCCCTGGGCCTCAGTTTGCCCACCCCTGCTTTAGACAGTACAATACAGAGCAGAAAGCTCTTGTCATATGCATACAAAGCTTTACCCCAGTGTTATAATTTATCTAACACAGTTGAACCAGATATGCAGGAATTACAGCATCATGTTTACAAAAAGATATGGAAAAAAGGGCTCTCTCAAATCTGTTTTAATGCAATAAAAGTTTAGGAAAAAAAGGAGACCAAAAATACATAAGATAATAACATGTTACCTTACTTCCCTAAGTACACCAATAATGAACATGCATACTCTGACCTACGACCAGACCATCATCCAGTCATGCAAGGAAAGGCGACCCAAACTAATCCTGATTGCAGTTTTCCAGCAGTAATTTAGAGGCAGGAGATACACATTCAAAAATAAATGTAGGTGTGCTACTCAAATATTATTTAAAGGAAATTTGTTTAACCTCCTTAGTGTTCATCACGAGCCCATCTCGTCCAGAGTTTGTGTGCAGAACAAACTCTGGATGAGCTGTGCTCCCATGAAAGCTGCCTATCCCCGGAAAGCTACGGCGATGCTGCTTCCAGCCGCAGCATCTCCAGGGCATCTGCGGCTTCACTGATCGTGTCACGGTGACGCGGAAGGGGGCGAGCAGTGCCATAGACCTCCATGTTAATGGAGGGGCTTCTGCTCTCCAGACCTCACTGCCAGTGTCATGAATGACACTGGCTGTGTGGAGAGGGGAGGGAGGAAATGGCAGGCAGTGTACCTTGTACACTGCTGCCATTGCCTGTACCACACTGTTAAAAACGGTGCGGTACAGGCAGTGCGCTAGGGAGGTTAAGATACTTATACTCAGGGGGGCAGTGGCGGGAGAAAACTTACCAGGGAATGTCGCTTGACATGCTCTCTTCTAGTAAACAGCTTTCCACAGATGTCACAGCTAAAAGATCTCACTCCTGTGTGGATGAGCAAGTGTCTTTTAAGCGTTCTTCTGTATTTTGCTACATAGTTGCAGTGAGGACATTTTAACTTGTTCATGTTCATTAGACCAGACCCATCTCCTAAGAAAACAAGATGACAGATTATTAAAGGATTCCAAAACAAGTGTGGATTTAGAAATGAGTTGCTGCAGTGAAATGAATATTTCTATATATAAGAGCCGGGATTGGGCAAACCGGTATTTCCGGCACCCGCGCCATAGACATCCATGTTTATGGAAGGGTGTCAGTCTCCCAGCCCACCTCGCCGGCATCATTGATGAACATTGTACTCTGCTGCAATCACCCATACCGCACCTTTAAAAACAGCGTGGCACAGACAAAGCGCTAGGGAGGTTCACACTACCTCTTTGAGAAGAATATGTTGTGGGTGGGATCAATGTTACTAATGGCCAGCAGACATCCATTTCAAACATTCTTTTGCTCGGGTTTATTTATTTTATATAAACTTACATATGACAATGTATTGTATAAGTATTCTTTAAGGGCCATTTCCCACTATATGCGTTGTGGTGCGTTTTTTTTACTGCACGCGTTTAAACATATACAACCAATGTTACCATTCACAATGTATGCGTTGCGTTTTTAAAAACTCACTGCTGTATGCATTTTTGATATATATGCATATATGCAGAAACACATGCCTATAAAAAATGCATTCCTTTAAAGAACGCATATAGTGTGAATGGGCCCTTAAGCATCATCAAAGTTCAACAAAGGTATGGAATAGGACATAAATGAGCACCATATAGTCCTCACGTTATATCTATTCACAAGATCATGCGTTGTATGTTATGCTGATTACAGCATGTGGCTCTATTTGTTTTATTTTCCATACAAAGTACATTTTTGGAAGTGAAATTCAGCGCTCATAACATCTCTTCAACAAACCAATCTCAAATCTTCAGGGGAAAAAAATAGTGCCATTATTGTGAAAGAATATACGCATATACGCTTAGCAGGGGCCCCGACGTATCCCACAGACTTTGCCTGCCGGCGGATGGTCTGTTTACACATCCGCCGGTGTAAAGGCTGAACGTACTCGACTACGTTCAGCCTTACACCGGCGGATCGGCTCAGCGCAATAAAGACAGACCCTCCGCCGAGCAGGTAAGTCTATCTGTTACATTGGGACCTCCCGCTAAGCGTACACGCTTAGCGGAGGGGTCCCAACACAATGGAAACAAAGCCTAACCATTATTTACCATTTACAGCAGTGAGGAGGGAGGTGCAGCAAAATGAAAGCTTTACCAACTATTGGTATCATCAAACATTCAGACCTTGACGTTTTTATAAGAGTAAAGTGTGCTCCAGGAGCAAATCCTTGGCACACATGCTTTATTCTTACAATAAAGTTAAAAACAACTTACCATTCTCCCAAGTTTCTCGTGGCCATGCCTCTGGAAACATGCCAAATTTAAACTCTTTTGAGGTTCCTGGGGAAACAAAATACATCATTTAATTAAATAAAGATTTATTTCATGTGAAGTATGAGCAATTCAAACTGTTCGTTTCACGGAGGCTGACAGTCAACAGTTACCCTAAAATCACTGCCCGCTGGGGCAGCTACAAACATTGTGTGGGCGCTGTGTTACAATTGTCAAGTACTGTCTTGTTTCGCAAGTTGCAGCTGATCAGGTGATGAAAATGACACTTTCCTACCAATCGTGTGAATCAGCCATAAGAAGCTCAAGGATATGTCCACTCAAAATTTGGGAAATTAGGACTTAAAGCTAAACTGGCAATGTCCTTTTTTGACTGAATGCAAATATAACTAGATATTATTCTCTGGTTATATCCCGTACACACAAATATTGTTGGTGATAAATGTTGTGCCACAACGTTGTCAGAAATAAAAAAAAGAAACACTAGAGACTACATGGACTGGTCCTGGCATACAATAAGGATGGATGAATGTATGCCTATAGAAGATTTCCTGAACTTGTGGAGTTACTTACCATTCTAATCTAAAGAAACATCTAGACCAAAGCTATCCATTTGAAGACAAGATTGCTAAAAACGATTTGAACTGGATTCTCAGGAGCTAGACGTCTCATGCCCACAGACTTCAGGGCAGATCGGCAGGAACATTTTGCGTGGAACATATACATCACAGCCCTGCTTTTATGAATGCCCTCCATTTAGTTCAGCTTAGCATGAGCAGTATTCTTTTTAGATGAATTAACCACAAAACTACCAAAATAAAAGAAAATCTTCACATTGTAGTGGAAAAAACTTCACCAGAAAATACCATGTGTACCAGCTATATATGGAAAAATTCTTTATGGGAAGAACCCCCCCCCCCCCCCAAAAAAAACACTGACTATTCCCTCTGCTTTTTTTCCCCAGGTGTTGGTCTCATGTTTCAGCAATAATAGAAGGTGCGGCCCAACAACACAATCAAGTCTTCCCCGCCATAGAATAGAGCCTCCGGGTGCGTTTCTTTACAATGTCTAATTACAGCCAACTGTAAGGAAAACAATTCTATACCTGATGGAGTAGAAGCGCTCAGAACTCATACAACCACACCAAACACAAAACAGACAATGCTGGAGTAACTTACTGAAATGGAAAAAAGTCACCATAAAACCCTTCCACATCTGTCAGGGCCAAATCAGGAAATAGATTTCCAAAACAGATTTTATTTAGTTAGAAAGAGCCAAAGTTTTGCCATGTCAAACATTCATTGGCTGAACGGATGATGCCAAAGAAAAACCATATACAAAAACTTTACCCATATTGCCCATATCAGTCGGTAAAAGGAAGATACATCCACAAAATTCACCATCTATGTTATGTGCCTAAGCAGAGCCTGACCTCACTGCCCCTCAAGGCCTTAAAGGCACTCCATCCCTGATCAAGTCCATGTCCTGAAGATTGTGACATGAACAACTAAAAAAAGATTGCAGCTCCCTGTAAAAGGAAGCAGAAATCTCCCCGCGGGCACCTCATGTGACCGCGTAAAAACGGTATTTAGAGTTATTTTTTTATTTTACAAACATGCCTGCATTTTAGTTATGCGTTACAATAAATCCAGAGTCCGGCTTTAACCTAACTCAATCTCCACCAGTGATTGAGTCTACACCCTTTTATTTCTAAAATAACTACCTAAATAACTAAGATACCCATACAGCAGGTTAACCGATAAAACATGTGGAATGAGAAAACCATGTTACTGTACAGCATTGTACCAGCAATCTGAGAAAACATTTTGGAAGGAGAGCAGTTAGTAAAGTGTTCGAATGTTCGAACAGCACAAGGGCACTTCAGCAGCACAAGTAGGAAATAGAATAAACAGGTAGAAAGCTACAAAAGCATAAACTTTCTTCAAGAGGGAAGAAAACATTTTGCTCTTTCACCAAGTAATAACAGGTATTTCATGCATTGACTTTACAACTTTACCCTTGTATCCGCCATGTCATTATAGGCAACAAGGAAGCTGCAAAACATTTAGGCACCAACAATTGTAAGCTCTGTCATGCCCTAATTTCACCCAAAAAGGTATATTCGAAGAGCGAGTCTTAGGTTTTAACCTGGCAGCACCGAGTTGTAGAAATGGTCAAATATTTCGACTAGCTACCTTTGTGAGCCGATTGAAAAGCTCATAGAGAGTTGTGGGAACATTTGAAAGCATGTGTAGTTTTTGCATAAATTAAGTTGAAAACAATATTTGACCATCTCTACTGAGTTGCAATGATGTGTCTATAGGGGACACCCTCAAAGAAAAGTACTGAAGCCAGTTGCATGGGACAACTAAAACCATTCTGGAGTAAGGATGTAAACAATCTTCTGAATTTATTTGAAATCTGTCAGACCATTTGTTGGCAAATTTTAAGGAGAGTTTGTGTCCAATTCTAGAAGATTAGTACCTAATGCTGTCTACACTGCCAAACTAGGCTACAAACTGGGACAGATGTGACATGCACCTACACACAAAGCGGCTTGAAATGCAGTGGAGGTTCTGAATGAAGTGAGGTTTCTTTTATGTGGTAAAGCAAGATTTCACCACTGCAACCAGAATAAGATTATCATTTCCAAGACTGGGTTTTAAAAAGGATACTGTGTTCTGTTATATCAGTTCAAAAGCTGTAAAGTAATGCATAAAAAATTATTCTGATATGCTTGGTCCTTTCTGGATCTTCTAATTGGTTGTAGAACATATTTTCCCCAAATTCTATTCTATTGACTCCAAAATCTCCTACACACGTTCAGCAGAAGATTGTGGGGAGGGGGTGACTAATAGTTCTAACTACTTCCTGTCAGAGAATGAGCATGCGGCTCCAAAAAGCCAGTACAGCGATGGAGTGTTGTGACCCTACGGGTCCGAGATGAAAGAGCAAGACTTTCACCATCCCAGATCTCAATCTGGTGACGCATCACCCAATTCAGATCTGGCTGGCTGTGGGCGCATAGAGACATGGGACGTCTAACCTCCCATAATATTAATCGAATGCAGATGCGGAGGTGGTAGGTCCGCTTTAACCTAATAAATGATAAAAACTTCAATGACACCAGAGCATTATATGTAAATGAAGTGTGGGATCTCAGGGGTATAATCACAAGAATAACGGTAGGCAGCAAGAGATAGGAGAATGTTTGAAAGAACTACTTTGTGTAATAGATTTAATAAGTAGAAAGATCTCCACAAAGTAGTTCTTTCATATACTCCGATATACATTGCTGCCCAGTAAGTACACTATATGTGCATTACATTTTTGAAGACCTGTAAATAATAACACAGGAAAAAGACTGTGAATGACACCTGAATGTAGTTGCTAACCTACCTGCTGCATCTTGGAAGCACTGTAAATCCTCTTCTACATAGGGAACAGGCTGCTGCAGCATTGTGTTGCCATCTACTTGGAGTTCGTTGTTTGGAGGGATATTATAAACAAATCTTTTGGTGGTTTGGTTTTTTCTCCTGCCTTTGGGCTCTTGTATGCCAACAGAATTTGAAGCCATATCATTCCACACAAACACCTTTCCCTGAGCTGGGGGCTCAATTTCCGTCACGTCTGGAGAACTGTCCTGAATCCACGTGGAGTCATTGGATTGGTAGTTTTCAGTTGGGGTGTCATCTAAACTAAATCCTTCGTTTTCAAGTTTTATGTTACTTGCCAGATTTGTGAGATTACGCGTAGCCCAAAAACTGGCAGCTTTCTGATCCCGAGAAGCAATTCCATCTTTGTTCTTTCTTTTGTTATAGCTTACAACAACAGACTCTGGAGCTTCAGATTTTATACTTATATTCAAGGCATCTTTGATGAAATTACGACATGACTGGACAACCTCAGTCATCTGTAGATAGCTGGCCACAGTCATCACTTCTATGGCATTTTGGCTGGTGAGTGTAAGATTGCCAGAATACATAAAGTCTAAAATGACTGAAAACCCATGCACAGCAACAACATCCAAGTAAGTAACAGTGGTTTGGTCACGGCTTTCTTTGTTTGTAAAACAGTACAAGGTTTTAAAAAAGCGGCTGCCTGCAACCAGGATATTCTTGTGAGCTCTGAAGACCTTGCCATTTACTACAATATTGACATCGCAAAGAATGCCTTTTTTCCTCTGTTCATTGAGTTCTTGCAAAAGTTGGTAACAGTAGGAATTTTCATTTGGCTTAATACTATAGTCACTGTAGGTATCTGGCTCTTCTTGCTTGATTTCTGGCTCCTATAATATTATACAAAAAATAAAAAGTAAATATTAATATAAAAAAGCTGAAAGTTTGTTCATACAGAAAGAATAATATTGTGGAAAATTATATGAGCAACAGATTCCACCAAGGAAAGTATCATTGGCAACACATGTCACAATCTCCCTCAAAGCATGCAAAGGTCACCATTAAAATAATTGGGAACAACATAGTATGAGGATCTACCTGTCTAGACTGATGTTAAAGGTCTTGTTCAAAAAGCAGAAAATGTGACATTCACCATACATTCAGGTCATGTACCCCTTGTGCATTCCTGGCAGTCAGCCTATAGACTGTGTGGTAGGCAATGTGCTTATTGTATGTAATCTAGTGGCCATTTACATCTACCCAGTCTATTGTGGTATGTTTAAGCTCTTTATGAGCAGCCCATACATCAGAAGTTACCTGAACATCACAATGGGCTAAAAATTTAAGTATGCCTTTATTTTCAGAAATGGTACCCCACAGTGCATGTATTTCCATGCATGCAGAGGTGCATACCTTTTGTGCTGGCACAGGGCCATTGAAACCACATGTATGCAAATAGACTCCTACATGCAGGTGTAAAATTCCAAGGCTAAATTCCCTGCAGCCATCACTTTAAGTGAGAGTCTACAACTTTCAGGAGGGAAGTCACCAGGTTATCACCCCATTCATTTCTTATGGCCATGTGAGCAAGACACAGGATTTCTTCTTTGGCTCTGGATTATGAGTGGCCAGGAGTGCTGAGTGTAGGTAGGCTCAATAACATTGCTTGCTTCCTGATGTTAAAATACAAAGTCTCCAAAATAATTGAAACACAGCTTTAATAAAAACATATCCATCGATATTTACTAAAACTAGCATTGAGCTTAAATACAGCAAATGAAATGTTAATCTCCGGTTAGTAATTAAAGAAATAAACAGCTGGGAGGAGGAGCTGGGAATTGTATCAAAACCTACACACTTTTTCTGCTGTCAGCATCTATGTTTCTATTTATCTCCGTATAACAGGGCAATTAGATGTAAACCACTTATCTCTCTTTATTTCACCCATCGTTTTGATTACATTATGTATAGAACAGGTGATACAAAACTGTTGCTGTCAGCTATGCAGGGCTGTACACAGGGTGTGAAGTATACTGTATTTATGGGGCCATTAGTTATTCATCTATGCCCCAGTCATAATACGCAGGCACGTCCCCGACACCCCACGTGTCCGGACCGTCACCTACACTCCGGCAATGTGTCTGTACACCTAGGCAGCGTGCACGTGTCAGGAGGCGGCTGTACACACAGGCCGTGACAGGGGCGCAGGACGGGGACTCATAGGGGAGCAGCCACGTAGCGACACGTCCATCTCCCGGGCCAGGCAGCGGGCGGGCGTCGCCCACCTGGGGAAAGTAGGGGAGGGGTGAAGGCGGAGGAGGGGGGGCACAGGAAAGGGAGATGGGGGACGAGGGCGGGGAGCAAACTTCCGGCCTGCTTCTTACACCAGATCAGGTCCCCTCTTAGAAAATGTAGGTCACCCCTTCCTCCCCAACAGCAGACACTTAACACCACCCCTTCCTGGTGTCAGGCAGATACTGTAATCAGCTTACACCAAGGGTGGGGTGCAGATCACCGATATCTCCAAGGACGTGCCTTCCAGCTGTCCAACAAAAGAGTGGTCAGTCATGTGACCAGCCCTATCTCCCCCCCGGACCCCTGCAAGAAGCCATGTGACCAGCCCTATCTCCCCTATAAGGAGCCATGTGACCAGCCTTATCGCCCCGCACCCCTGCAATGGGACACGTGATCAGCCACATCTCCCCCGCACCCCTTCAATAGGTCATATGACCCCGGCGTGCTGGGGCAGATCGCATCTCCATTAAGCACCACAATACAGCCTGAACGTAAACAAATACCACCCCCATGTTATATATAAAATGACCAGTCAATATATGCAAAAGTATGTTTACACTAAACAGCACACAACTGGTGTGGGAGCACTACACATCCCAGCATGACCTTGTAGAACAGCGAGTGCACCTGTCTACATTAGAGATGACTCCCCACACTAGACTCCATGGCTGCACCTGGCCAACTATGAGCCTTCAGCTACCTGGGGAAGGGTCTGTCCGAGCAGGTGGACAATCCTCTACAGTGGGGAACGACAAGTGTCAGCATGGGGTACTGGATAGGATACTACACCCCACCATCCTCCCCAAGGTCAGCAGGCTGAGCTGAGACTAGTAGTTCACCACATACACACAGAGCAGCCCCGCGGAGGGGTGACCTCTTACCTGAGCCGTGGGGTCGTTGAGCCGGTGTTCGGTGACCAGGCTATGTCGGACCAGCAGCGCCCTCTTGTAGTTTCGGGTGCCCTTGGTGAGCTCGTCCTGGGCAGCCTGCTCGTTGCCGTGGCACCAGGCGCAGGACATGAGGCCGGTCTCCTGGCAGAAGCGCAGCCAGGGGAACTCGTGCAGCCATGAGCCCTGGAAGGTGCAGTGCAGGCTAGGCAGCAGGGACTGGGAGCGGGCGGTGGGCAGGAGGCCGAAGCGCCGGGGCCCATCTCCCTGGATAAGCGTACAGTCCTCGTCCCCATCTGCGGCCGCCTTCCCGCCGGCTGCATCCTCGTCTTCCTCCTCCTCTTCTTCCTCATCCTCATCACTGCTCTCCCCACTCACCGAGGGCCCAGTCACCCCTTCGGCCGCCGCCTTTGCCCTCATCGCCCCAGGGTAGGCCTCGTTTTCCTCTTCGTCGTCCTCCAGCAGGCCCTCCGGCTCAAGCTCCACTTCCACCTCCTCATCATCTCCGCCGCCATTCAGCTGACGGCCCAGCGACCAGGCCGGAGC
>CM070036.1:26108560-26121629 GCA_036250615.1 Ptychadena robeensis | reverse complement strand
CCCCCCCCCCCCATGTGGATGGAGGGGAGATGAGACTCACAGGGTAAGTCCAGAGTCTCACAAGTCTCACCTCACTCCCATGGGGGAGAGGCGTGAGGTGAGACTATGCGGTTATGGACTGGGGGCCGTCATCAAAAGGGGTGCCCAGAGCGCCGATACCCCTAGGAGCGCCCCTGTACGCATATGTTTCTGCACCATAACGTATAGAATGGGAACATACCTTAGATCTCTTTAGAACAGTGGTGGGCAACTGAGTAGATATGGAGGGCCACAAGTGCAGCCCCCGGCATCATTAAAGGGCCGCACATAACATTTCCCATCTATACTGACTTGCCTAAAAAATTATAATGAATACATGACAGCAGGCAGAGCTAGAATGTTTCATTTTTAAATAACAAAACTTCAAGCATTAGGGAACACTGTAGTATGGTAATGCACGTTTGTGTCATGTGGCTTTCACGTATGGCAATCAGTGTGCTCGGTTAGAGTGAGTTCCTTGCCTCTCCTCCTCTTCCAGCTCTAAGAAGATCCTGGGTAAGAATGCGTTGGCCTGGGATCAGTGGACAGGTACCTATGTCCTATGCATTAACAGTTAGGTTTCTGGAGGCGCAAGTGGTGGACCAAGGAGGGCAGCTGAACAATGCCCAAAGGGCCGCAGGTTGGGCACCTGGGCTCTAGAGGAAAAAATCAATTAACCCCTTCAGTGCAGAGTCTAGCCCAGATGTGGGTAAACTGTGGCCCGGGGGACAAAACGAGCCCGTTAGTCATTCAATTTGGCCCTTTGTCTCCATGGTGTCAAGACACTCAGGCTCCCCTCATTCTCTGCAATAAGTGAAGATAACACCTAGAGGAATATTGTTTGGAATGTTTTCTAGAGGCTGTAGTTTGCCTGCAATAGAGTGTTTAACCTCCCTAGTGGTTGAGACGAATCCGATACACCCGCGAAAAGCTGCAGCAATTGTCTAAATGTTAATGGAGGGGTGTGGGCTTTCCAGCCCACTAATGACGCTGTCCAGCCCTAATGACGCAGACTGTGTGGACAGGGGCCGGAATTGCAGGCAGTGTACTTTGTTAAAAATGGCGCAGTATGGGCAGTGCGGTAGGGAGGTTAAGTTTCTCTTCTCAAAAGCTTTTTTTTAATGTATTTTCTTCTTTAAAACATTTTGTCCTAGCTACCAGGACTTAGTTTTCCCCTATGTCAGACTGCCCTTGCAAGCTCTTGGTCTGGTCCCTATGTCACATTTAAAAACCCATTGTGGCCCACAAGGCAAAAAGTTTGCCCACCCCTATAGCGGTATACTTATAAAATACAGTATCCCAGCAGTGCAGAAATAATTTATTTCAAATGCTAGAACTAGTGATATAGTGAACACATATTTTATGTTGCAGTTTAGTTTTACTGGCCCTTTAAAAGCAAAATCTGGCCTCCTACTATATACTTAGGATACTCATTAACTAGGTATACACAATGCAGTCCCTGTCTTATGAGTGAGTTTCTATTTCCTTTCCTCACCCATACACAGGCAGTGAACTATTCTTTTATTTCTTAGGATATCTTAAGCCCCCCATACACCACTAGATCACTCCATATAATTTCTCTACCAACAACTATGTAATGCCCGGTCCTCCCTGATAGAATACATAGTGATTGGAAGGGTTAGAAAGGTCCTCATATTGCTTGGTTTTGGTAGAACAAAAGTTGATTGTATATAAATTGTATGGTAAGATTCTAAGGTGTATGGGGGGCATTAAAGGCCCCCATACACCTTACAATCTTTCCATACAATTTCTGTACAATCAACTTTTGTTCTACCAAAACCCAGTAATACGAGGACCTTTCTAACCCTTCCAATCACTATGTATTCTATCAGGGAGGCCACTATACTACATAGTTGTTGGTAGATCTAATGGAGATTGTATGGATCGATCTTAAGCTGTATGGGGGGCTTAAGATGGATTTGATCATTTACTTTAATGTGTGTGAGATGCACACTGATCTCCTGAAGCCGGGAGAGACATAAACAACATTCCAGTGTTCCTGTTGACCTCACATTTGTCCCGTTAGCCTATCCTGACCGGTCATACATGTAAAGCTACACTTTCCTCCCTTCTCCTAGCCAGGAAGAGGAGTTCAGTATGCTGCGAGCACATTACCTGTTTATGTAACTGAGAGATGTGCTCCACCAAATGGTTCTTCTCTACACGCAAGAGGGAGTTTTCCTGCTGGAGCCCAGAGTGTTTACTCTGTAAATCTGTCAGTTGCCTGTGCAGTGAACTTCCAACCATCTCCACAGACTTCCTGCCTTGTTGTAGCTGCAGCACCTGTTAACAGTCAATTGTGTTCAAATATCTTTAGGAGGAAAAAGTACACAGAGAAGTATAAAGGCAACCAGTTCCAATTCCATTGTATTAAAATGGTTATGGTAATGATTTATCATTGGTTGTAATTAGTAAAGCTGGGCATACATGCTTTGATTCTTCATTTGATCAAATTAAAATATGATTAGTCGATAGTATTACATGTGGATCGTTTTTACCACCACATAATGTGAACCAATTCTTTTCCTTAGCTCTGTGTGATCCATAGCACCATTGTATCCAAATCCATCAAAATACCTTGAATACCCATCAGGTACTTGTACAATTCACTGAAATTTACCAATATGTCTGAAATATTTTCTATCGATTTTATGTTCGATTTCGATCCAAAAAAAGGAATTGATTTTAATACAACTTACTAAAGCAGGGTACAGATGCGATATAATATGCGCCCATTGCTGTTTTCGAGCCGGACCAATCAATCCTACTTCCCACGTAAATACGGCCGATGTTCGATGCTTTGCATAGAGACTGCTGGTCTCCAGGCAAAGCTTCAGCTGCAGGGGAGAGAGCAGAGCCGTCCCTCCAGCTTATCCAATAACTGACAGCAGCGTGATGACGTCATCACGCTGCTGCGGGGTACATTGGACGGCTCGAATATCGAGCCGTCTGTACCCTGCTTTAATACAATAGTTTTTTCAATCAAATGGAAACTTGAAGTGTGTTTGTCCAGCTAAACTGTACATGAATCTGGGCCTTTTTACAATGTACTCATCACGTCATCTCAATCATCTGATAAACCGCTCCCTTGCTCATTTTGTGGAAACCTTTTTTTAGATGCTGTGGGCAGTGACATCATCCCTCACGATGTAATGTGTATGACACTGCATTGTGAGGGGGGGGGGGCAGAGGGACTGCCCACAGACCAGATCACCAGATCACTAGAAGATAGATCAGTGGTGGAAGCAAAGGATCAGGGAGGTAATTTTGTCATGCCCTTGTCCTTAGTGGATCTAAACTAATAAAAAGCCATTAAAAAGCGCATTTAGCATATTTAAAACAGAAAAAAATAAACATCCTCCAGGGACAGCGACCCCTAAAAAAAAAAATACTTACCTCTACTGGCTGCTCACTCCGCCATGCCTGGGTGTGTCCTATCCTCCAGGCTTCAAGATGGAGGAGAGAGACTCTTCCGAACTCACTACACACACGAATCGGGATCTGAATCGGGTAAAGATCCGCCCCTCCATGTCACCCAATTCAGATATGGCTGGCTGCGGGCTCTTACGAACCATCAGTGCACAAGCACACAACTGGTAATGAAATGGTCCTCTGCCATAATCATTCAGCCTCTGAATAGAAATAGACAATTACGTTAACCTCCTGGGCGTAACGCACATGACACGCTTTTTTCCTACCCGCCCGGAGGTCCCGTGCACAACTCTGGTGTCACTGGAGATGCTGGAGTTGTGCTGGGAAAAGGCAATGTCCCCTACATTTCATGGAGGTCTATGGCGGCACCTACCCCCGCCCCCTTCGCATCACTGGTGAAGTGATTGGCAGGGAAATCCGCCGGAGAGGTAAGTTTCTCCTTAATTAACTCGGACTGAGTTTCATGATGACAAACGCCCAGGAGGTTAACATTACAGGTTCATAAATTGTGTGGGGTTATGCCACACTTTGATTTTGATTTCCTGGTCTTTGGTTTTAAACGGCACAATATTTTGTGACATGATTACATTTTATTTATATAGCTCCAACATATTACACAGAGCTGAACATTAACATTCCCGAGGGCGCCCATTCACAAAGCCTTGCTTTGTCTCAAACTTCAAAAGACTTCACATTTACCTTCTCCTGTACTGCAGCAACTTTGTCCTTCTCACCCTGCACCATTGTTCTCCAGTGTGATAGCTTCAGCTCTAGTTGTCTCTCATTCTCCTTTCCTGTCACCAGCTCAGAGATCCTTCTTGTAAGGTTTAAACTTTCATTTTCTCTGAGCTGTCGTTCCTGGAGGAATACAAGGCGACAGACATTTGTAATTTATTGAGCATGATACGAGACATACTTGGTGCACATGACACTTTTTGAGTCTCCTAGAGGTGGGTTGGCTTGAAAATAGTTATTCACACTGTCTCTGTGGCCATTTCTATATCTGTATAATTATAATAATATAATATGCCATACTTGCGTGTGCGCTTGCACCGGCCGTTGGTCGGTGGCACAATCAGATGCGGGTGATGGGTGCCCATATGGGGCAACTGATCCCTTTGCCTCAAAGCTCGGTCAGCCAGGACCGGACATGTCTGTAAATCTCTGGCCGATGCGATTAGTTTGTATGGGGACCGGCATCTCTATTCAAACTAACGGCCGGAACACAAAGGGTGCCCGCCGATACTCTGAGCGGTGGGATGCAGGGTGCTGACGTCATCACGCTGCACTCTGTGGCTCGTCTGTTGGCTCCCACTTGCTACATGTATGGGGGCCTTAAAACCAACCATACACAGGTCGGCTTTAGCACAATCGATCTTAGATTTGATCGTCTTGTGTGATTTAAATATCGGTAGTCTAACATTGATTGATTGTATCACCATATAGTGTGATTAATTTAAACACAATCAATTATTTTACTTAGATAGGTGCATACTCCATCGAACAAATGTATTCAAATCAGCTGAAATACCTACAAAAAAACGCCAGATATTTGTACAATCAACTACAATTGATCAACTTAAGAATCAATAGTTTGAAGTCGATGAAATCAAATATCCAACTGTGTATGGCTAGCTTTAGGCTTTGTTTGCTCTCTTTATCCACAGATCCAAGCAGCTAGTATACCAAATGTCATTGTGGTGCAATATGTACTGATAGTGATCATACTGGTGTATAAAACCAGGACCTATTACATTATTTTTAGATTTTTTTTAATGAAATGTATTTAACTGCCCTAGCGGTTTGGACGCCACCATCTCGTCCAGTGCTGCTGCTGCTACTATAGCACTGCAAATGGGCACATCTGGGGCACCAGAGACGTTATTTGGGTGAGATTTAGTACATAGCAGCTTTGTGCCCTGATTTTTGTGTTTTCTCATTACGTTTATAAAAAAAAATATTATTTTTATTTTACATAATTGTTTGTTTCAAACATTATTATATAGTATGTCTATAAGACCCTTGTACGGACATATTGTGGGAAGTTACAGGCCTACAACATAAAGAAAAATTTACCATTGAAGTCTATGGTGCACTTTTGGTACAGAAATCTGGACCTCAGCAGTGCGCTAGGGAGGTTAAACACAATTTTGTCAGTACAAAAATTCTCCCTGGAAAAGTAGAATGAAGGCCCCAGCGACCAAGGCTACTATTAGGGGACCAACCAGGAGAGCATTTATATCATATCATATATCTGCATATACTCCAGGATCTTCTGCTGCACCCAATGATTCTACTGATTTGGTTCAAATTGATTGTGCAATTTAAATATCAAGTGCAGTGTTCTCCCCAGAATTATTTTTCAGCCGGGCGGCGCGATGACGTCATGACGCGATGACGTCATCGCGCTGCCTGCACCGGTCAGCGGCAGCACACAAGTCCTCTGACAGGCGGCGCCTCCCCATTCTTCAGGAGCGCGCCGCAGCCACTGAAAGACTCCGGCCCGCGGCTCCGGTATTGTGCCTCGGGCCGGAGTCTTTCAGTGGCTGTGGCGCGCTCCTGAAGAATGGGAGGCGCCGCCTGTCAGGCTGCTCGTCACGGAGGACTTGTGTGCCGGGCGGGGACTAAAATCTCCCGGGCGGGCCGCCCGGCCAATCTGCTCTGGGGAGAACACTGAAGTGTCAGTCTATCAAATGACCACCACACAGTATGTTCAATTCAAAATTGATCCATTCCTTTTTTTTAAAATGCCTGTGCGCATGCTCAATAGTATGATTAGATATAAATACATACAAATACCAAAAACATGCATAGTCTTGTACTATCTACTCAAATATACCAACATGTCCAATCACTGCTCCATCAATTCTGATTAATTGATTTTCAAAACACTTTGAAAGTCAATTGAATGGAAAAAGCAACCCTGTATGCCAACCTTAAAGCGGATGTAAACTCAAAATCTGGTATGATGGTGGCGTAACACTCCGCAATCCCCCAACAATATACTTACTTGATGTTGCCTGGAATCGTATGAGAGATTCCACATTTATTTGCCAGGCTTCCGGGGGTTTACTCTGGGTGCAATGTCGCAAGTGGCCACTGGGGACATTTATAATGTTTTTCTATGCAAAAATACATTCCATTCAGTTTAATCTATCCCATCTTTCTCTGCGGTGAGTTCCAGGGGCCGTGGCATAAGACAGGCAGAGAGTAGGGGCTGGGAAGGATCTTCTAAAATCATTAAAGGTAAGTTTTTTTATGCATTCCTCCCTATTATGGGAACTTCTAGTGCCATTCATGAAATGATCAATTTCTCTTGGAAGGTCTGCTCTAATGCTCACCATACACTCTGAGATAAAAATTTGGATCCATTAAAACAGACCATGATCCCGACGGCGGTATTGTTGGATCGTAATATTCTGCAAAAAAGCTACCACATTGAAAATCCAAGTTGTGTCTAATTTTTTTGAGAGAATATCATCGAAAAGCAATTGCAGAACATTAATCCCGTTTTATGGCCATTGTGATGTCTTTTTTTTTTAAGGGGAAGTGATGTAGGGGGTATATGTATATATATCTCTATCTCCTCTCTCTCTCTCCTCTAGCTCTCTCCTCTCTCTCTCTCTCTCATAGATTAGATATATATAGCTATATATATATATAGAATAAATAAATATATACACACATTATATCTCAACATAGATAGACACTACAGGGGAGTGAGAATATAGGCAAGAGTGTATTTTTGAGGAATAATAATTTTATTATTGAACAAAAACCATGTTCTCATGAACCCAAAAAAATAATATTAATATCAAAGCTGAATATTTTTGGAATGTAGTTTTTAGTTAGTTAGCATTTTAGGGGATATCTGAGTGTGTGCAGGTGACTATTTTTACGGTGCATAATGATAGGCAAACGTAACAAAAAAACTAATTTTATACCCATTTCACTTATTTATTTTCACCATGAACCACATATAAACATCTCAACATTCACACATATACATTCTGACATTCACAAACAAAACCAAAACAATCCTGACCCAATAAGCCACCTTTCTTTGCAACGGACACCGCAGCCTGCCTCCCTCGGATCTGTCAGTGTTTGATCTGTTCACCTCACACACATCGCGCTGCAGCAGCAACCACGCCCCCAGACACTGTTCAGCAGAGGGTACCGTTTCCCCTCCTTGTAATCCCCCATTGATGATTGACCACAGGTTCTCAATGGGCTTCAGATCAGGTGAACAAGGAGGCCATGTCTTAGTTTTTCTTCTTTTATAACCCTTCTGCCAGCCCGCTGTGAGTACTGGACACTGTGAGAGCATGTCGCCCTGAAAATCATGTTTTTCTTGAACCGCACAGACTCTTCCTGTACCACTCCTGCAAGAACCGGTGTCTTTCCCAGAAACGGCAGTAGGACTGGGAGTTGAGCCTTGACTCCATCCTCACCCCAAAGGCCCCACAAGCTCATCTTTGACCCCCCCTCGAACCAGCCCAAACCCACGTACTCCCACTCCCACCCTGCTGGCGTCTGATCGGACTGACTCTCGCCCTTACCCAATCCAGCCACTGCCCATCCATCTGGCCCATCCAGACTCACTCCCTTCCTTCATCACATCCTAAAACCCTTAATATCTCTGGACCGCCTCTTGTTCAGTGGTGGTCGTCTTTCAGCCTTTCTGCTCTGAGTATTGCACACCTTGTCTTTGGCCTCCAGTGAGTTGCTGCAGCACCTGAAATATGCCAAACTGGTGGCCAGTGCATCTTGCACTGCACGCTGACTTTTCTCAGTTCATGGCTATTTGCCCCTTTGTGTTCCAACCGCTTCTTGCGACCCTGTTGACATTTGAATGAAACGCTGATGTTCGAGATCCGCTTCAGAGCTTTGCCATTTTACGAGTGCGCATCCCTCTGCAAGAATCCACTATTTTGCTTTTCTCAGCCTGTCAAGTCCTTCTTTTGACCCATTTGCCAAAGGAACGGAAGTTGCCTAATAATCTATGCACACCTAAATAGGGTGTTGAGTCATTAGACCCACACCCCCTTCCTCATTAACCAATGCACTCACCCTAATCCTTCTGTATACGCCTTCGAGCCTTACACTGGAGTAGACAACATGCAAAAGAGGATTTGTGGTCAAAACAACTAATTTCCTATAATTCTGCACTCACCCCACACCAAACAAAACACACAGACAAGCACCAAAATACTACCATCAAAACAGCCGAAAATATATACATACCTATAATATACCTCTCCATACTACCTCATATATATATATACTTCACATCTCTCTCTCTCTCTCTACTATTACTGTAGGTGACATGCTGTTTAGCCACCATGTCAGTTCAGCAACATGCCGGTGCTGCCGGAAGTTTTAATATGCTATGTTCCGCTTTGCAGTAATGGTTGCTAACCACTTGAAACACTATCAGGTTTCCCCGATGTTGCCAGACCAATTAAAATTTTTGCACATGTCCACTACATTCCACGCCGAAAAAACCGAAAATTATGATCGTAATATATCGGTTGTACCTGGGACATCACGATTCAGGACGCTAAATGCATTATTGGTCGGTTTTAATGGATCCTACTTTTTTTATCTCCGATGTATGGCCTGCTTGGGATGCAGGACACGTGCTCCCTGAGAGAAAACCAAGATATAAATAAAAGCCACCAATTCTACCATTAGCCAAGTGGTTCCCAAACTTTCCTTGCAGGGCCCCCCCATTTCTATTTAGCAACATTATCTAACCCCCCCGCCCCATTTCAAACACAGGTTAGGAATGAGGGCCCGCCCCCCCCTGGATTACCTTTGTGCCCCCCAGTTTGGAAACTGCATTAGCCCTTACTGAATATTCTTGTTTTTACGGAAATAGTATAGTCTGTGTGTGAAGCAGGGGAGTGATAACAGCAGGATAATGGTTCCGGTCTCAGGTATACCATGATGCTGAAATAACTTGTGTCTGCAGAAGTTGGGAATTTGATGAAAATGTGGGTGTTTGTCTTTCTGTAGAGGAATGTCATGTTATTGCAGCCTGCACGCTGATAGCAACCAACACAGTCCTGTAGACAAGGGAGATTGCTATTCTGCTTTTGATGTTTTTTCTTCTTTACAAGATGTGCTGGATGAGATAACACTAAAGGAAGAGATAGTACTGGGGTGATCTGCAACATATATGCTTTCAGTAGTAACAAAAAATTAAAAAAGAGGATTTGCTTATACTATTTAATTCATTTTAGCCTTAACTGACCATGTACATATGTCCTCGCTGCTGGCAAGGTTGTTAATCCTACAATGCTTTGTAAGACAGGCTTATCTGGAGCTCTACTTGAGAAAATTACCTTCAGTATGAGCATTCTAATGTATCTGAAGGGCACGCAATGTTTTTTAAGTGTCAATATATATTTGTCAATTCTAGAGTTTTTTTGGGGCTATGTTGTTACCCTATTTCTCCGAAAATAAGACATCTTCCGAAAATAAGGCACCTTTACATTTTTGCCTAACACTGAAATATAAGGCATCCCCCCAAAAATAAGGCACCCCCGAAGACACAATACTTTAACTCTGGACAGGGGGGATCATAGGGGGCAATCAAAATGACACAGGAGGATCAGAAGGGGTTACTAAAATGGTAATCCCCCCTCTGAGTCTCCTGTGCCATTTTGATTCCCCCTCTGATCCCCCCTGTGTCATTTAAAGTGATCCCCTCACCCTGATACGTCAGTGCCGTATTCTTCTTCATGGAGAAATAAGACATCCCCGAAAATAAGACGTAGGGCATCTTTGGCATCAAAACTTAATATAATTTTCGGGGAAACACGGTATCTACAGGTTGGGGAAAAATGGAGGTGGGGTGGAAAGGCTTGGGGCGTAGGGGAAATTACATTTTTTTCCTAGATAATTTTAGCTGTGTGGATAGTTAAAAAAAACAAAACATTAGATCATTTTTTTACTTAGATTTCCACCTTTTCCCCACCTCTTTACATTGGAAATGTTTAACCCCATAGCAGTTTTTTTTATATTTTGACCATTCCATAACTATACAGGTATCAGACGATAATTATCTATCTGTCACATGCATATAACTGATTGTTATGGTTTGTTTTACAGGTCTGGAGCATCAATTATTATTATTATTATTTATATAGCGCAAACATATTACGCAGCGCTGTACAATAAATTGGAGTTGATAACACACAGGTACAGGATACAACACAGGAGGAGTAGAGGACCTTGACTGATTGGGCTTACAATCGCGATGGGCTGGAGCTTCCTCGAACGCCTTGAATATTGAGCCGTGCATGCCCACCAGCCCGATATTGAAGGAGCTGGAGGCGCAGCACTGTGGTCCCCATCAAAGTAATGGACATCGACCGTTATGTCCAATAACCTTGTTTTCAAGCGGGATTGATTGATCAATTGAAGAAAGGCATACACGGGTAGATTTCTTAATAGATTAGAGCACAATCGAGCTCGGTAGTACTCAAATCTATTTAGAAATCTACCAGTGTATGCCCAGCTTAATAGGTTGGGGACCAGAGTATACAAGAGGTAGGGGATGGGACTGCCATAGTGGTGATGTTAGGAATGAGAGGATAGGTAGGCCAGACTGAAGAGGTGGGTTTTCAGGGCTTTTTTTAAAGTCCTTTCCAAGGCCTGTAGTGAAGTAATAAAGTCCCCAAACATAAATGCCAGCAGCACTCATCACCTCCGCTCTCCCTTCTCCACGATACTGGTCACCCCCTCCAACTGTGTTGCTATACAGCAATTGAATTATGAAAGCATTCCTGAAAATCTAAAGCTTACCCATGTGATTTAATGACCTGTAATTATTAATAATGTTCCTACTGAGAGATATATCCTACAAAGACAACATGCTGGGGGTTTAGAACACTGTATTTATAATTTTTTAAAGATCACAATATACACCAATATACTGACATTGTAACTCCATTTTATTAATTTGATCATCTAACTGTTGAATTGTAATCTCTGTGAAAGCCGGTCACTGAAAACACAGAACAAAGTGAATGAGGTTGTACTTGTAATGAGCAGAGTGTGCTGGACAGTCTCTGGGTGGAGTAATTTACACTAAAATAACTAATCTGTCCTGATTAGTGGAGCCACCCAAGACAAGATAAATAAACCAAGAGCGTGAGAAAGTGATCCGGCAATTGAAAAAGACATGTGTGAAGGGTCATAAACTGTGTAATGCCCTGTGGCATCAACCAACCAGATTATCTGTGTATAAACCTGTTGTTATTCTGTCCGTACACTATTGCGCTACTATGGAGATTTCTCATTTGAGTTGCTGCAAGGTAGAAAAAATCTACTGCTCTCCTAGAATTGGTCCATGGTTATCATACTTCAGAGAAAATCACCTAGTATTGCTGGCCATACACGGGCCAATATAGCGCTCGATTCCAAAATGATCGAGCGGCGTGCACCTAAGTGACGAACATTCAGAAATCGTTCGCAGCCCACCTGGAGCAATTGATCCCGCTCCATAGAAAAATCGATTGAACAGGGATCCAACAAGTTCGTAAATCCCTGTTTGATCGCCATTACTTTGGAGAGGGGGGGGGGGGGGGGGGGGGGGATCGATTGCCAATGGTGGTGTTCATCTATTCACCGAGCGATCGGCAAACAATTTGTTGTGTCACTGTGTTCAGCGATCGCATGGGAATGGACCCGTGTATGGCCAGCTTAAGTTAAGGGGGAAATAAAAGAAAATCACTGTGTCAACTTTCCCTGTGGAGATATTTGCCCACATATAGATATCTTTATCTTATGTATATCTCACTAAAGCTAGGCACACACTGCTCACTCGGAAGCTGCTGCTCCGTGAGTGAGGCTGCTTCTCCCCAGCTTGTAGCGTGTTCTGAATCACACATACTACAAGCTGGGGAGAACAGGTCCCCGGGAAGCGATGTGCCTATGTGGTTCATATTGATTTCCGTTCAATTGATCCTAAATCAATCACAGTGTGGTGACATCACCACGCTGTGATTGATCGGGGGTTGATTGCACTGGAATTTACCCATGTGTGCCTAGCTTAACTACTGTGGACTAAACATGTGAGATGGGGTGAGACCCGCACTGACTGTGCCTCCAACTGCTCCCACACAAACTCTGTCTCCGGCTCTGCTTAGGCTGTAACGCTGGTGTACTCCAGGTGTATGAACCGCCAACGCCTCGTCTCCCAGGGTCACTCCATACGCTCCACAAAAAGGCAAAAGCGACCTACGAATAAGTCCTGATGTAGTGGGATGAAGTGCGTCAGAGGATGAGGTGACCCTCAGCGGTGATTGTATCATGTTGTGTGTACTTGTCGGATAGCATTGTGGAAATCTTATCCGGTGTGCAGAACTTTTGACTTTTTGTGGATGCGTACTGTGGACTAAGCTCATACAACAACCTGAATTTTTAAGATATAAAATGTTAAGCAGGGAACACACGGCTCAATATTTGAGCCGTCCGATATTTCCTGCAGTAGCGTGATGACGTCATCACGCTGCTGTTAGATATCGGCAGAGCTGGAGAGACAGCTCTGCTCTCTCTCCAGCTCAGCCGATGCTTTGCATGGAGA
>CM070036.1:26064682-26074924 GCA_036250615.1 Ptychadena robeensis | reverse complement strand
CCCCGGGCCACAGGTTGGGCACCTAGGGGATAGGTGATCGATCGGCCATGGAATCGTAACATGTATGGCTAGCTATAGAGTTTAGGACGTGGTAGTCACCATGTCTGCAATACCACGTCCTATACTTACCATTAGCAAACCGTGCCCACAACAACGCATCAGGCACGGTTTGCACGTCACATACGGTGAGCATTGTTTACCAATGGACGCGGCACACATTTCTGCTGGATCCACAGCGCATGGCCGGGCATTGTCAATCCAGGACATTTGCCGCACAACGTCATAGGGCAATACAGGGAATACAGGGGCGGCTGCACTACATGGTTTTTACCAACCGCAGGGAAAAAGAAATAGCGTAGGCTTGACCTCCATAGGCTGCATGAGCGATGTAATGGCGAGTGAGAGTTGGGGGTCAGTTATTCTCTACACTGGGGAATCGGACAGAAGTCAGTTTGTACTTTACAGATGTGTCATCTAACCTTGCAACTGTCGCATCCATCTTAGGGGTGAGCCCTTTAGAAGTCAGCGACTTTCTTAGTGTCTCTGAAAAAGGAAAATACACAAATGTTAAATGTAAAAAATCAGTTATATTAAAGTCTTTAACACTTTACAGGCATGTGAAAAACTATGTACACCCCCATCGGATCAGTTGATTCATATTTTACCAGCAAACATTCAATCTTCATTCAGATTGTCCCTAAGATCAAAGACTGGATTAGACACACAACTAACACACTGCTTCTTATGTTTAATCTATATTAATGAAAATGCAACACGCCAACATTTCATTGCCACACTCACTCGTCCCCCTCCCCGCCATAGAACACAAAGACTGCTGTGTGTACAGCGATCATCTGTTCTCTAAGCAGAAGGATCTCTATTATGTCGCTTTAAAAGCATTTCCCTCACTTAGATTAGACTTTAACACACTTCCTGTCACAGGAAGTGATGAGAAGTTTCCCCAACACGACACATAACAACAATCAACATGTGTAAATAAAACAAGTTACATTCATTCATGTAATGGCACAGATGATAAAAGTGTAAATGTAAAATGCTACCAAAATGAAGGCAAATATGAAGCTCTAGGTTATTAGAATGTGTAAAATGACTTGTGCCTGGTAAGTGACTCATAATGGATTGAGGCTGAGGAGAGCCAGGCAGCTAGCATTGTTGTGAGGTAAAATCACCAGACGACATATGTCTCTTAGTAAGTGAAGCTGTAAAGGGTTTGTCTCCATTCAGCTATTTCATCCCCTGGGTGGGCAGCAGTGTGACCCCCCTGTCACCTCACTCACCCGACATTCTGCCTCCCAGCACCTGCTGCAGCTCCTGCAGTCACCATGACAACGTTACACACAGCTCTCTCTATGGAAGCGCCAGGCAGAGGGCGGAGTCTGAGGACTTAGACGCCATCATTGAAATGGGAAAAGTTCACAGAGACTACTTAGACAGTGCACGAGAATGATTTTCTCGAATTATTTATTTTGTTACAGTTCACTCAAACTTTTTATAAATATAAATTACATTTTAATAGCGGGAGTTAGAAAATTTTTAACCTGTCCTGGTTTAGGAGCCATTTTTAGGGAGCCTCAGTGTCAGTGTGAAAAAATCATACTTACCGTACTTTACTTTATAATTTTCAACTAGTTTCAACTAGTTTGTTTAGTGTAATATTTTTTTCAAGAATTGATAACTTTTAAATACCTGATTGTATCAACCATTATGGCTTTACAGTAATCACATTTTTGGGTGTCAGTCAGTACTATTTCTTATAAATCATTTTCAAGCAAATTAGTTTGGTATATATATAAACCAGATATAGCTGCCTGGTGTCCCTTATTTTGCGAGACAGTCCTAATATGTTCTTATGAGGTAATGCAGAAAAAATGCATTTCACTGCTTTTATTTATTAGACTCCTTCAATAAAATACTGCTTGTGTTCCTTGTGCCACTCCATGCCTTTAGATCTCTCTGTCAGATATCCTTCAGATCTCCCAATAACTATGTAGTATAGGATCCTCTGTAATTGCACATTGGTAGACTTGATGGTTTAGAAAGTGCCTCATATTACATGGTTTTGGTAAAACAAAAGGAGATCTAAAGGAAATCTGACAGAGAAATCTATAGGTGTATGGGGACCCTTAAGCAGGTTACAGACCAGCATATATGGGCCAGATCGATGGCCGCTTCGAGCGCCATGCGCGCTCAGGGCCATCTATCTGGCCCATATAATATGTGCCCATCGTTGTTTTCAAGCGGGAAAACAGCCATGTCGGACATGACCGCAAATACGGCCGATGTCCTTTGCTTTGCATAGAGACAGCTGGTCTCCAGGCAAAGCTTCGGTTGAGCTGGGGAGAACAGAGCCATCTCCCCAGCCCCGCTGAAATCTGACAGCAGCGTGATGACATCATCACACTGCTGCAGGGTACATTGGATCCTGCTTTAAGGTGGGTTAACACATGTACATTTTTTCTTCAATCAACTACCAATTAGATTTTTCATTTGTTGATTTATCAAATGTAATTAGATTCTTTGTTCGTCCATCCCAATATCGAATGAAAATACATTAGAAATTACAACGAAGGATAAAAATTTACCAACATGTTCGATTACCTTTCGAAAGATTTTTTGTTTGAGGTCGAAAAAAATGTATCCATTGAACAAATTGGCCATTCTAGATTTTTGTTCAATCAACCAAAAGATTGTTCGTTCTTCGTTGATCGAACAAAAAAATCTACACGTGTAAACCCACCTTAAGAATATATTGTTTATGCTAGTTGTAATTCTGTGTATACAATATGTTCTCATTTCATATGTACCTTCTTTCCCCCAAATATTAAACCTAACCAAAAGCAAAACCCTAGCATGATTTTACAGGATTTGGGACAATGCTTTAAATTTAACCCCTACTCCTAAAATAAAATAAATTGTATAATAGTGTCCAGGCAGCTATACAGGTAAAAAAGTGAAAACAGGGTTTGGAAAACATGACTAGATTTTAAGAAATATTAATTGTATTGTACAAGAATACACTTATACACTCATGTATTTTAAAATACAATACAAATAATATTTAACATACTTTTACTCAATATATATCTTCTCTATTGAAAAATATCTGATATTGGGCTTCCAGCGCTAGAATCCAGTGAAGGGTTAATATAGGTCGTCACCAAGAAAAGTTATTAAAAGCCTTGTTTTAAAGTATAACACTGTAGCTCCAAGCAAAACCATAGTTCTAACTTTTGAAAGGCTAATGAAGATTTAGAACTTCTGTAAAGACAAATGACATCTGTGACCTTTAACCCTGTCACATTAAATTAAATATACAATGTCCTCAAAACCTTATTTTATTGCTATTTTTTCCATCTCATTACTTTCACGTTATGAGTAGACCTATCAAAAATTTAAAAGTGAGTTAAGCACTGCCATTCGACCTGGTACGCCACTAACGACCTGCACAACACGCTGGGACCCCTTAAACTGCCGTAATGGGCTGATTGCCTGGGTTGACATGCATATGCTCCACTAGACAGTATATTTTGGACAGCGAGGTCATCTCGACGGGTGACCTCAAGAGGGTTATGGAGTGTCGGCTTTGCCCCTCTTCTTCTGGTTTATTAGTTTATGGTGCCATATTCTTTTTTTTATGTTTTGGTTGTTATTATTTGTTGTGTGTTTGTTAGTTGTCCCTTTTGATACTGTAGTCACAGTATCTCCTTCGGAGATAACTGGCATTTATTTTACTGCTCACTGATATTTTCTGACTCTGTATTATGGACACTGTTTGTAAACTAAAATTTCAAAATGTTTAATAAAAAGATTTATTAAAAAAAAAGTGAGTTAAAAAAAAGTCAGGGGTTATGAGTTTGTTGGTAGAGTTTTACAACTTGGGCTTATATATGCTATATTAAACAGTTTACACAGTTTGTTAATGTGATGCTATATGAAACATGCAAAGTTGAAATGCACAAAAAAATTATTTGAGTGCCTGTAGTACAACGTGTTTCCACAAGGGGTCGCCAGCACCTTTAACTAATCTTCCCAGAAAATGGCATTGTAATCCCAAATCACTTTAGTTATTGTGTTTATTATTGTTCGATTCCTGTCAAAGTAGTATATCAGAAATATATATATATATATATATATATATATATATATATATATATATATATATGAATTAAATATGAAATGTTGTTGTTTATGGTACTTTTCTTTGATTAAATATTATGTCCTTTACTATCAAAGGTAAAACATCCCCTTTGTGTATGGAGAATGACACCTTTTGCATGAAAAATGTCAGATGTTTTCTGATAAACAAACTAAATATAATGTGTTCCCTTGTTTTTGATTTGACAATAACTGTTTCTGTTCTTTCAGGAGAATATTAAAGTCAGAGGAGTGTACAGCAAATACCAGTCAGTTAAAGGGAATGACAGATTATACTGTGGAGTGGATGCTTCAAAGGATTCCTGGAATTTGTAATTTAAGGCACCTCCTGCATTGGAAATAATTGTAGATGGTGTCACTGAGTTAATGGTGGATTTAGATAAAGAATTGTTGATGTAATTAAGATTGTTGATGCAATAAATTCAGGTATATATGGATTTTATATGTGAGCTGCTGTTACACCTCCTTAGCTCTACGACTAAAGCCACCAATACATGCATCTATACCAGTGGTGGGCAACTGAGTTGATATGGAGGCCCCCTCTGCATCACTAAAGGGCCGCACATAATTTTTTTTATCTATACTGACTTGTATAAGCATTTTATAATAAAATGAGGACAGCAGGTATAGCTAGAAGACATTATTTTTCATTTTTAAATAACAAAACTTGTTTTAAATTATACTTCAAGCATTAGGGAACACTGTGATATGGTAATGCACATTTTGTGTCATGTAGATCGTCATAGGTTATGTGCCTCATAGTAATATATATGGGGCACATAATCTTTGATTCAAAGGTTATGTGGTGTGGACTGAGGAGGGCCGCTGGAGAACACCCAAAGGGCCGCATGCGGCCTCCGGGCCACAGGCACCTGGGATCTATAGCTTCATGATTCTTGGGTGCCCAACTGCAGTGTGATGATGTCATTATGCTGCAGCTGGTCACTCAGAGCACCGAAGCACACCCTTTGTGTGCCTGCAGTTACTCGAGTAAAATAAAGAAAAGGCTCCCATACACTTTTCTATTATCCCATTGGATAGACTTTAACCAAGTTTCAATGCCTGTCCACATGGTTCCATCAACTTCAATCGATCGAATTGATTAAAAAATAGATCAAATTGGGATCGGACATGTCGGAAAATTTTGATTGATTGAGTATACATCAAATGTATATCGAATATTTTTGTTGTGCCCAACCAATTTTGGTATAATTAAAATAATTAGCAATTTTATACATCCGGTGGCTGACATTTTGGTGTCGACTTCCTTTGATTATGCTTTCAATAGATAAAACCAACAATTGATCAAATATCGGTTTCTCCATGCGGGTGTATTTTGATTGCAGTTTGATTGATGAAACCAACATCGATCATAAATTACAATCAAATCTGACATTGATTGTAGGGAAATTAAAAGGTGTACGGGGGCCTTTATGCCATGGGCCCAAAAAAACTGGACATGGCCGTTCTCTGGCTTATCGTATTAAGTAAAACAGAACTTCCATCACCTTCCAAGCCTCCCCCCAACATCTCACTTACAGTAAATGACACACTCATCTCCCCTATTCCTCAAGCATGCTTCCTTGGTGTTACATTTGACTTAGCACTGTCCTTTACTCCCCACATACAGCACATTGCTAGATCCTGCCACTTCCATCTCCACAACATCTCCAAAATCCGCCCCTTCCTGTCCCCAGAGGCCACCAAAGTCCTGGTACACGCTCTCATTATTTCTCACCTGGACTACTGCAACTTCATCTTCTCTGGTCTTCCTCTAACTAGACTGTCAGCTCTTCAGTCATGAATGGCGCTGCAAGACTTATTAACTCCTCTAACCGCTCCTCATCTGCTGCTCCTCTCTGCAAATCTCTACACTGGTGTCCAACTGTCCAGAGAATTAAATGTAATGTTCTGTGCTGTGCTTTAATATCGCTCCACACCTCCTGTCCCACTTCTATTTTCAACCTGATACATAAATACACCCCTAACCGCCCCCTCCACTCCTCCAGTGACCTACTAATGACATTCCCACTTAATACATCATCACATGCCTGGCTTCAAGACTTCTCTAGGGCCACTTCTACTTACTGGAACTCTGTCCCTCCCACTCATAATTTTCCAAACATCACCATCATACCAGTCCCCCCCCCCCCACACCTATTGTATACGTTGTCCCCCAACCTATTAGATTGTAAGCCCTATCAGACAGGATCCTCTACCCCTCCTGTGTCATAACCTGTACCTGTGTGTTATCTTGTATTACATTTCAACTAAAATTTTTGTACAGCGCTGCGTAATATGTTGGCGCTATATAAATAAATAATGATAATAATAATTTGGCCCACATAGATCGGTCATTACAGGTGGGCAGCTGTGATCCATCTGCCACAAAATCGCCTGCGAATGTATGCATGTATGGAGGACCTAAGCCCACTTGGTTGGGTGAAACTGGTCAGAGAGAGGGAAGAAGTCTCATGAGCCGGGTTGTCAATTGTGTTGTATTTAATATGCAATTAACTTTGTGGGATTCGTGTTTTTCAGATGGATGCACTAGCAATAAGTGGTTTGCGCATTCTTCCTATAAAATTCAGCATGAATTCAAAAAATAATACCCCCTCCCCCAAAGAAAAATTAATCAAACAATAAAGAGAGAGATAGAAAGAAGGAAAAGAGAGAGAAGAAGTAAAGAGAGAGGCAAAGACAAGGAAAAGAGAGAGAGAGAGAGAGAGGGAAGAGAGAGAGAGAGAGAGAGAGAGAGAGAAAGAAAAGAGAGAGGCAAAGAGAAGGAAAAGAGGGAGAGAATGAAAAGAGAAATTTGCAGACCACCTGTTCTGCCATGTTCCACCAAATACCTGTCTATCACAAGTTATACCAGATGGGAAATTGGGAAATAATGAGCAGTTCTATCACTCTCCAGGATGTTAAACATTTTTGTTCCCATTCTAATGTACTGTAGATGGTTGTTGTATTCATCATTACCATTTTCCTGTCATTTCATCCCATTCTGAAAATACCTTAGACTTCTTGTTTTCTCTCTTTTAACTACCTGGGTTTATTTTTAAATTGTAATATTTTATGGTAAAAATGTGAATGAAAATAAAATAAATGGAAATAAAGTTTCCTTTTACTGACCCTATTCTGTGCTCTCGATGAGCCATTGTCTTTACAGTGCAGAGCTACAGGTTTTGTGTAGTAAAGACGACATCAGACCCATGATCCCTGGGCAGAGGGAAAGGGAGGGGGGAACCTGTCAACTTTTCCTTTTTTGAATAAGGGGAAACTGACGCCGCTGATGTCACTTCCAAATACAGGAAGTGGTGTCATGGATTTCACTTCCCATATCGGGAGGTTTACCTTCCCTTCGCTTATTACTGTAGCTGGCTAACTTAAGAGGCACTCCTCCTATCTTCTCACCCCACACATCATCTGCACAAGCGGGGTGGGAAGTTAGGAGGGAGAGTAACAAAATTTCCCAGATTTTGAAATCCTGGGAAGAATCCATGACTTATTGAAACTGGGATTTGGCCAGGAAAGTCACATAAAAAACGTGACTTTCCAGGCCAAAACGGGATGGTTGACAGGTATATGGGGAAAGCACTTTTACTTATCACTGGCAATTGCAGGTTCCCACACTTGCACCCCCCCCCCCCCATATACCTGTCAAACATCCCTAGATAACAGCATTCAACACATCGTGTGTTATGGGCTATTGTTGTGAGTGTACATTTTAATTTGAGTCATGACAAGCACATGATACATCAACTGAATGTTTGGTCCCATTCTTTAAATTGAAACATAATCACAGACATAAAATGGAGATTTTGCTTGACTGGAAGGAGAAGGGGTTTGCAGTGGTTCCAATTGAATGGTATAAATGCATAAAGTCGTTTGGCTGTGATTTTCATTTGGTTGCCATGTGATCTTTAACCAAAACCTCATCAAAGCTGTCAACTGTCTAGTTTTGACATGTTGGTCCAAATTTTGGAGATCAATTGAATTTGTGTATCTGGCCATAGACATGTAGATTTCTCAGAGATCGATCACATATGCAATCAGGACATGTGATTAAGTCTTCGATCATAAGTCGTACATCAACGAAAAAGTGCACTTTTTCGGGATACGATTTATTTCCAATATCCAATATATGCGCCTGATCGATCATTGATGTAACTAAAGATTGGTTCACAAAAAATGCGTTTGGAAATGATTGAAGTGGGATCAGGCCTGCATGGGGTGATCGAAAGCACAGATCTCAAGATAACGTCCTTTGATTTCCGATAGATCGGCCAAAAAAACAGACATGTCTGATCAATGCCCAATCAATTTTTGGTAGGATTTTATGGCATTGCGGTCAATCAGACACTTTTAAACATGCAACAATTTGTGAACGATCAATCATGACGATCCATCGTTTACAAAACGTACGACATGCGTCGGAACCCCCTGTGCTAAGCGTATTGCTTGGCGGGGATCCTGACAGAGCACATGCTTGGCGGATGCTGTGTCTTCACTGCACTGAGACGTCTAAACACAGCATCCGCCGAGCAGGTAAAGTCTATATACTCCGTAGGGATCACTGCAAAGCAATATGCTTAGCGGAGGGGGTCCTGACGCATGTGGAACCCCCCCCCCAACACTCAAGCCTTAGCTCCCTTTGGTTTTGATGAATACTTGTAGTGTTCTCTGAACATGGATGGAATTGACTGACAACTGCAATGCGTATAGCTGGCTGAAGTTATCTCCTTCCATTACTTGTCTACACCTGTCACCCTAAATAGTGTAGAGAAGTGCTGGAAGGTAAATGGGAAGTTGAAATAAGCACAGCCATTAGCATGTTTGAAAGTGTAATACTGAAAAGGGAAAATGTTCCTGATTTGCACCTAATAATCCAAAATGTGAATCATCACTCTCTCCTAAAAGCCACGGCAGGGAATCAGTCAGCCCTGCCATCAATGTTAAGAAATACAGAAGAAATGGTTAAGTTGAAACTGTCTAGGAATTGCGAATGAATAAAAAGGCTCCTAAGCCAGTTACACATACATTTGTGCCTATTGAGAAAACACTCTTTCATATCAGAGTAAGCTGTAGTTTAGAGAACATATTCCTTTGATGTCAAGTAAGTCTTGAATAATCTTCAGCCTAGGGCCGTGCTTTCCTCCCATCTGTGCCTGGAGCGGATAATACATCACCTAGACGCTCTCAGAGACTGTCAGGTACAAATTACTGTGTCAGACAACACGTTCGATAATGATCGCAGAATTTAAATAACAAACAGAAGAAACAACTGCTTTAAGTTTATTAAAAAACAGGGACACATATAAATTACATGCCAACCATAGAATAACATCATTACTTTAGGAATACAAACAGCTTGGCCCATGAATTGCTTTGCATTGAGATGAGGCGTCAGTCATTTTGGATAGCAGACCTTCCACTTTCAAGTAAAACTAAATAATGGAATGTACTAAAACACTTTACACATTGTGAGTCACTGTGACACTAAAGACAATCCTTATATTAAGTAAAGACTAAAAAGAAGGGCTGTGAGAACATTACAGGAAAAGTATTGCTCTAGCACAGGTTGTTTTTGCCTTAATTACCATATCCTTTAGATCTACCAACAAATATGTAGTGCCGGGTCCTCTGCGATTGAACACAGGTAGAGTTGATGGTTCAGAAAGTCCCTCATATTCCAAGGTTTTGGTAAATCCAGGATCTAAAGGAAATCTGAGAGAGAAATCTAAAGGTGTGTGGGGACCCTTTGTGAGCAAGGCAGGGTCACATACAAACATCCTTGGGCAGATCTTTCCTCTGCTGTTTGTGTGTAAGCCAGGCTCACAAACACAGCAGTAGCAGAGGGTCGATCTTCCTTCTGACAGCTCTCCTGCATATTCAGCCTCAGAAGGGTTACGCATTCACACTGATTTTGGAAAGTGCGTCTTTAAGTTGTGGAACATACAATAAGGTCAAAATTAGATAGAAAATTTTTATTTAAATTTTTAAAACTTAACCTCCCTAGCGCACTGCTGAGGTACATATTTCTGTACCAAAAGAGCACCATAGACT
>CM070036.1:26041389-26055422 GCA_036250615.1 Ptychadena robeensis | reverse complement strand
AGAGCAGCTTCTGATATCAGACAGTACAAAACAGTCCTCAGAAAAAGATTTAAACAGAGTACTCACGATTATAAGTAAAAAAACAGTTGAGCCCTCTATGGGCACTTATAGCACACTCAGAACTTGTAGTGAGATTTAGCCAACACTCTTACTATATAGACTTGGCCCTACTGGATGGGAAGGATGGCTGTAAGTGGCTAATCTTAGCAAGCCGCCCAAATTCTGAAATTCACTTGGGACAATCGTCATTTCTGAGTTTGTAGTTGGTCACTGTTACTTCAATGCTATATTATTCCACGAAAAGACATTGAACAATGAAAAGCTGCGTGAAAGCAATACTGTGAGCCTCAGGAGACTTTGGTGGCAGGTTCCAGAGCTGTTATGAGTGGTTGAAGGATCAGATAATTTAATAAAAAAAATGCCCTAGAGTAAAAAACTTTTGTCTTCTGTATGGTTGGCATCACAACAGAAAGATATGCCATGTGGACAAAGTACTGGTACACAGATCTTAATAACTGAATTTGGGCGTTTCATTCAGACCCATTGTCATGGTTGTACAAAAAATCACCTAGCAATGAGGTCTGCATTCACATTTGAAATACTATCTATACTAGAATGTAGACTGTAAGAAGGATTATTTCAAATTTTAAAATTATTAGGAAAACAATAAACTCATCCAGAAAGTGGAAGACCATTAGGTCACCAATGGCTTAGGCTGAGTAGGCAGAGTTTCCTTTGGAATAACCACTGGTCCACCTGAAGCCCTGACCTGAACTGCAAGGAAACCCTTTGTCTGACCTAACAAATTACCTTTTGGTTGACTAGGAAATAAATCCCACAACAGTAGTAAGCCAAACCAGAAAAGAAGTAGTGGTTACAGCTGCAAACTTCATATCAACATCTATGGAAGGTGTAGGGAATAGGGAAAAAGACAATTAGGTCTACCAACAAACAGTAAGGATATTGACCTACCATGAAAGGCACTGCCTTTTTGCTTTATATAATGGGACAATGAAAACACCTTAGACCTAGGAGGGCAAATTGTAGTCCTCCACAAATCTGGTTTCTCCAAAAGTCTCAAAATGTGCCAGAGGATTCAACATTAATCCAGGCATAAAGTGGCTTTAAGAAAATGTTTATAAAGTTGTAACTTCAGCTGCACCTGCTAATATGAGGAGAGAAGCAGAGTAACAGAGAAAGAAGCTCATCTGTTTCCTACGTCTCCATTACCCATTGGGGCTGAAGGAAGGACAAGACCTGAATGTGTTGCTTTACCATAGCAGAGCACAGCTCCAATACAACTATTTAATCTGAGTAATTTTCTGCTTACCTGGCTGGTTTAGCTGTAAAGAAGGCTTTGTGTGTTGGGTTATGGAATGACCTCACTATCTAACAACATTTGTTATAAATATAGCATTAGATATGGGAAACCTGCTAGAATGCAATATATCTGGTTATTGATCCTATTTTATGTAAAATATCACATATGTTTAAAACCCTTAGACAAAAATTATTGATGTTAAACTTCACACCCTGTTATACTACTATTCTTTGTTTATTGTATATCAGGGGTAATAGAAAAAGTAATATATTTAGCATAATAAGAAGACCTGTTATTCAAACTGGCCCATTCCATTCCACTTGCTATCCCATCTAACAGTACCAGTTGTACATTCATGAAAGAGCTTAATTATTAAACCTGTCCTGAGAATTGACCTGTCCTTGATTGCTTTGAATTAGAATTTATTGTACGGTAGTTGATTAGGAAGTTCTTGAACCTGAAGAAAGCAACATGGAACTTACAACAACTATTATACACAGTTTCTGTTAGATGAGATTGTAACTGGAAAGGGACGGGTTTTATATACTTTTCATTATATATGTAATAATAATTCATCTAATACAATAACCTGATGGTGGAGACTTTTCTCCATGAAAGGTTTGGCCAGAGATAGAGATATCTCCTTCACCTGAGATACATCCTTGATGCATGTTGCACATTACCTACATTTCTTCCCATTAAATATTAATGTAAGTTGTAAGCAATTCAACTGTTTTATTAGAAGAGATGAACAGAATGGCGGGCAAAGCTTTCCATCCTTTCTGATCCCTTTTTGGGCTCTTATGCACCTTAAACATAGTGTCATGCAAATGTGCGGTCAGCTTTGTGTTTCTGAAACTTTTTTGTGGATCTGCAACTGTGGACACTGACACACTGGGGACAATAGGAGCAGTGTGGGCACGTCTAAAAAATTTACCGCAGCCCCTCCCAAATCCCCATAGTGGAGCCTTTATATGATATATATGATAAAAGTAGCATCTGTTGTCTAGTCTATACTGCAATCACCTTATAGTGGGTCAATCTGGGTAAATCCAGGCGTAATATTGCACAAAAAAATTTTTTTGATTAGAAATTGCACTAGAGTAAAAAACCTTTGTTCATTTTCTGTATGGTTGGCATCACAATAGGAAGGTGTTGGCTAAAATCTCTGCAATCCACTAGATATGACAAGAGACAGGATTATTTAGCATACTTGGTGTGCCTACCTTTTCCTATCAATTTTTTTTTCTTCTTTAATGTTACACATTTATAAAAGTGTAATAAAAAAGGACTATATCGGCCAACAGCATTCTTAATCGTTCGCTTCTTCGCCATCATTTTTCAGTTTCTGCTTTAATCTGTTTGCTGTATTGCAAGAAAGATGATTCTCATGAAAAGTATTAGGATACTTATTGGCCTTACACATATCCTCATCTAATTATTTCTGTCTTTGAAGCATTTTACCATAGCTTTTTCTTTATATAATTGACAGGCAGTCATCTCCCAATCAGGAAAGATCAATAAGGATGTTTATGTATAAAGTTGTGCGTCTGTTCTGAGTCCGATAAGATCACTGATGTACACGTGTACAGTCACAAATACATGTAGGAAATGTTCAAAAACTCAGGTAAGCAATAAGCTTGTACATCGTCATGCAAACACGGATTGAACATCCTTTTAGTTCTAGTCAATATTTCACCTCTGTGTGAACCGTTTTCTTCCCAGGTGATGTCTCTTTATCTTTTCATGGACACCATGATCAAAGAGCGGGAGCACTTCAACTCTCCAGCAGTGCCTAACACAGGTGGAATTTATCATTTCATCTAGTCAATCAGGGAACCTCTGACAGGCCTTCTTCCAGCGGCAGGCTGTACACCATTTATCCCGATTCTCCATCCCATAAACTTTACGGCATTTCTTGCCTTCACCGCGGGGTTTTCTGAAATGCAAAAGGGTAATGTTAAGGTGGACTGCATCTTTAACTCGTAAAATATTGGTAAGACAGAGAAATGAAAGAAATATTCCATGAATATGGTAATTAGTGTGTCTGAATATGTTGAAGCTGTAAAGAGGAATATATCCTCTTCATCAGTTATATCGAAAGCAATTAGGAACGACAAAATGAAATGTCTGTTTTAGGATGTTTCAGAGCTTTTCTATATTTTTTCTCATCCTAACCCATTTAATTCTGATACAATAACCTCCTGCCTGCTGGTATACTTCTTATTGTTAGCTGGCCCAAGTGCAGTCCTAGGCAGATTGGTGCCCCAACCCCACACTGAATGAGCACTTTTCGATACTGCCGGAGAGGTCCAGGCGAGTCACAGACTTACGGACTCACTAGGACACTCTAAGAGACAAGCTTCTTATTCCACATGGGGGCTGTGGGGAGGCATCTAGGAAAAACATTTTGTGATGCCAACATGCCACCCCCCCCCCCCCCCCCCCCCCTCCCAGCATTTTGGCACCCTGGGCAACCACCCATATCTAAAACCCCCACTGGGCTGGCCTTTTTAGAACAACAGGAAATGTTAGTTGGGAAGTACCCTGGACTATGGAAGCCAAGACCCCAAACAAGGCATGGTAAGTCATGGAAAAACCTTTCACAGTACAGAACTTCTTTTTTTAAGGAACATATACATGTTTTTTAACTGTTTGGATTCTTTCAGTTAGCAGCCAGACATTTACAGTGGTTTATTTGAGTTTAACATACCTTGCTACTACAGCAGCTCTGGTAGAGGAAGATAACACTTTCTGAACCGGTTCAGTATGCTCCTCTGGTTTTGTGCTGCTCGGAAGACAGACCTAAACATATATAATAGAATACATATTTAGAATAACTAATATATATATTGTAGCAAATTGTTCATTTTCAGGATCAATTGTAGAAATTCAAAAATAAGGTGGGAAATCAGATTAAGCAATTTCAGGACAGTATATTGCACAATGTAACAGAGGTAAGGCAATGAGGAAGTTCAGCTTCAAACTAAAACGGTTGGTGTAGACTACTGCTAAATGCATATTACAATTGTAATCTATACTGTGTTATTGAAGCTCCATTGCAGTCAAACCTGAAAATTAAATCTTGGCATTAAACAGAGAGTAAAGCCTACATGCTGGATATATTAGGCAGTGACCCAAACATTAGTGTAGCACATCCCCCCACTTCCCTTATTTTTGTCACATATCTTATAATTTTGTAAAACATCTTCTTATGATGCTGGAACATACATCTTGCTGTCTCTAAACCATATGGAATATTTTTTATGAGATTGTTTATTTTTTTCAAAACAATTAGAATCTGGGTTAAAAGTGTAAATGTAAATATTGGTTAAAAAAAGGGCATGGAGAGGACATGGATATATGGATGTGGACTGTGGAACTGTATAGAACATGATTGAATATTGAAAGGGAACATTAGTACATGTACCTACCAATATTCACAAAAGAGGTATAATGAATAACAACCCAAACTTGATAGAGTCAGCTGACCAACCCAGTTTCTCAGAAAATAGACCTACCCCCCAAAAAAGAGCCATAGCTAAATTTTTCAGGACTTCGAGGATGATCCAAATATAAGCTCTACTTCAAGTTACACCCTAGTTACAGTCCTTAAAAAAGATCAATATAAATAGTGTCCAGGCATTAGAAGTGCAAAAGGCATATTATTAATATTATTCAAGATTATACATGACTTCACTAATATACCTACAAAACCCCCCCAAATCTGAGTGGAACCACCATCTGTGTGTCCTATAGGGTAAATATACAGCCCTCCCAAGCAGAGTACACAAACCTTCTCTGTCAGCCACCACCCCTCCTAACATCCGCAGCCAATCAGAAGGCTGAAGTAAGGACAGGGAGCCTCAATAGCTTGATGCTCAGTGACATAGTAAAATGCAATGGTAAGTTCCTAGATTGTACTGTATACTGTATGTGTGCCTGTATGTCAGCATTGGAGTGTGTGTCTTTCTCTATATACTTGTCTGTAGTTATGTCTTGTCTTTATGTATATTTGTCTGCCCTCAAGGTACCATCTGTGCTGGGGGGAAAAAAACGTTTCAGCAGTCCCTACTGTCATCAAGCATACTTTACTGTCTACCCAATCAGCTGTGCTTGGAAACCACAAGTCTCAGCATTTCACAACTTAATGGTTGTTTTGAAGTTCAAATGGCTGGGCGAGTAGGTATATAGTTTCATTTCATGATGTTTTTAAACTAAAGTGCTTTTATAACAATAAAAGATACATAATTGTTAAAATATCATTTAGTATAGTTTATTTAAGATTTTAGTATACCCTTTAGTTACAGAATATTTCATATATTACTCCTCTAAACCTAGGTGCATTTTATAATCTGGTGCAAACACAATGAAGCTGCATAAGCCTTTCCCAAAACTAGGAGACGGCATGAGACATGACACAACGAAAAAAGATAAAAAAAAGGAAGAGGAAAAGGCTGCAGCTGCAGAGAAGGCCCAACAGTTGAACCAATGGGGGTGGTAAGTTACCTCTTGATTGAGATATGAAACAATATAAAACAAAAATAATAATAAACTACCATTTTCAATAAAACAAATCTCCGATTATATAGTATAGTATAGTACAATATTCTTTTTTGGGGGGTCCAGATATATACATAATATACAAAACCACTAAATCTTGCATAAATCCATCACCTATTATTTGGTTCTGTATTTTGAGGTGGCTTATTCACATAACTAGTGTGGGACTGTCTGATTTCCTGTGTCTGGGTTTTATAAATATAATAATTAAAAAATTCAATTACGCACAAAACAGTATAAAGTCTATTTAATATAGACTAGTCTAGACATGCAGATTTTAGCTTAAAGTGTGTGTTTAAATATCACATTCTTTGTTTTAGCTGGTCTGCTCGGTCTCTACAAAGGGCTCCACAGCTGTCATCAATTGTAGTCACACTGTAAGAATAAATGAACTATAATGAGGAAGGAACTAAGGCAATTCTGTTGTCTCGCCATAAAGTCAACAATTATATTCATGAACTACCCAAACAATTAAACAATTGCAAAGCTCATCCAAGTGACAAGTTAATGAATACTGTGGTGCGAAAGATGTGATTTTCCAGCCATGCCTAATTTTTGGACTGGTTACGGTGCCATTGTTAGGCACTAAGAAGATAGTGGTTATGAACCAGTATAGCTGGGTCCTTTGAGAAGGATTGTACGAACTTGTGAGAGATTTCGAAATGTGATTAGAATTTTTGCTCAACTCTTTTTTGTGTGTATGAAATAATTATGCTTTCTATATGGAATTCAGATTAATATATTGCAATCCCTGAAGCACCTATGGGTATTACTTTATGACATTTGTGCCAAGAAGGCCAGAAGCTTAATGCTGCCACAAGGGAAAAGAATCTGAAATCTCATCTAGAGGATATCATGGTCAGGACTCGATAAGAAGTTATGATGCCAGACAACTTTCCTTTCATTTGTAAGCCAGAGGATATGGTTATATTTTTAATAATTTACTTTTAAACAGTTTAAAAATGAAAAAGTTGAGCTTCTGCATAAAGAGTTGACACATCTTAGCAACAAAAAGAAAAAGGGTATACATTATAATTTTTATCATCATTTAGAAATGTTGTGTCATTTAAAAAAAAAAAAAAAAAAAAGAACATTTTTTACATATACATCTCTGATTCCAACCACCATTGCAACCTCCCTTTAGGGCAACTTTTTGCTCTAGATGCTACCATCTGTTAATCTTCACACCCCTTCCTTATTCAACAGGGTCTGGCTGCTTTTTTAAGTCATTATGTAATACTGTTCTATGTTTATTTCTTGAGATTTCTCCTGTTCACAAGGCTGGATGGCTTAAATTTGTAATCTATTGAAAAAATTGAGCCATGTATGCCTAGTTTAAGGCTGGCCATACACAGGTTGATATACCCATTCCAACAATGAACCCTCGAGCGCAGCGTGATGAGTCACCATGCTGTGCTCGAGCTGAGTCGATTGCACAGAGAATCGTTGCGCAGTCAATTCCGTTTAAAACTATGGATCCAATGTAATGGCAATCGAAGAGGGATTTATCAACATGTTGGTTCCACTATTAAATCAAGCTGGATTCCATTGATTCAAGCACATATGATCACCCTGAACGCACACAGCTATCTATTGCACTCAAAACAATTAAAATATTGAACCGTGTATGTCTAGTTTAACCTTTCTCTATATAAAGCTAAAAAAGTTTGGCCTGTAGTTGGTCTTTATGGTATCTGTACATGTGGATGCTAAATGTAGCTGTAGCAGGACACAGCTCGATTTCTGTGGTTACTGTGTGTTGTGTGAGCATTTTGATAGTGTGTTATCCCTCTGGAATTTAACTTCATCTGTTTCTGAAGGTATTAAATAAGAAAAAAACATCCAGCCTCTATAAAGGGGATCAAAGCCTTAAGCCATTGTTTCTATATCTGGGTGCACTACTGTGCAGTGTTAAGGGTTATCTAAGACTAAAGCCCCCCATACACGTTCCGATTTTTCGTACAAATTTTGCCCGACCGACTGGCTCGGGAGATTAATCGATCGAGAGATTAATCGGATTCGGAATTATGTACCCGACCGATCCCGATTTCTCAAAATCGGCCGAAAAACTGATCGGGACCGCTTCGGACCTGTCCGTAAATTTTTGGTCGATCTGCTGTTAATAAATAGGGTTGGGCTGATGGATCAGTGATAATTTGAATTCCGATTTTTCGTGCCAGCCGACCGACCGACCATAACATTTTAGGTGAAAATCAGGTGACAGGATCGGACGAAAAATCGGTTGGGAGAATAATCGGAACGTGTATGGGGGGCTTTAGATTGAGTTGGAAGGCCTGTCATAATAAAAATGACCTGAATAAATTGTGTATTCAGATATTAAGCTATATCTATTTTTCTTTTCCAATATCTTTCACTGATCTTTACCAATGATCTAATTTAATTGACTCATAAGGGTTCCCTTCTATTATATTTACTTACTGAGGTCCCATTAAAGGTAGTTTGAGGCAGAAATCGAGAAACACTGAAGTTGTTGACATTATTTCTCCTTGAGTTTGGAATGTTGACTGAAGGAGTAGCCTAATAAAAAGCAAAAATTCTATTAAGATATGTTAGTAAACATTAATTACAAATCAGTTTGTTACTAATACTGTTCACTTGTGGTGCCTTTAAGTACCCCAAGCAGGTCAACAGTGTACCTTTAGTGAAGTATACAAGAATCTTAAAATCCTTAAGTGGCATGCACTATTTTATTGTCACTGATGCTGATTAGTCAACTGCTCCTTAAGTAAATTTTTATTTGATAGTAGGGCTATTCAATTCAAATTCAGTGATAGGCTTATAGTAAAACTAATGTTGGGGGCAAACTTACATTACAGGAAGCCCATGTTTATAAACCATTGGCTAATCCAGCAAATAATTGTCCATCTGCACTGCCTGCATGAAATACTCAATAAATACTCCAAATTATTCTCTCCTGGCACTTAGCTCCACCCTTTGATGATTTTCACCAATTCATTGGGCTTAATTGTAGAGCACAATATCATTAAGACCAATTCGAAGGTGAAATGTGTCAGAGGGAAACAGCTAAGTGCCAGGGCAGGATTATATGTGCTGCCTGTTGTACTAGTTAGATTTATCAGTAAGGAACATTTTTAACTGTTGAGCTCTAATGTTCAGACATATACAGGTGCTGTACTGTACAATTGCTTTTCCTCTACAGGTTTTTACTTTTTAAGTAATTGGCATTATGCTCCAGTGCTCTTGGTACAGAATTTGTAAGTGTAAAAAAAATTAGGAGAACAGATTATAGTGTTATGGTGGGAATATAAGTCAATATATTTAAATGCATACATCATGATCAGGACAATCCTAGTTATCATGAGATTATTCTTTTAATGTTGCTTTCATTAAAAAAAATAACACCAGCACATCTATGGCATTACCTTTATCAAGTTGTTTGTCTTTTGCCAAGCTACAAAAAGGCTGTTGAGGAAACTGTATGTTATAATAAGATGGCCCAAAACTTAAAGAACTTTCTTAAATGTAGAAAAGCTAATTCCTCAGACAAGTGAACGCAATAGAAATCTTCTTTGTGAAATCCTGTCTAATTTTAGACCCACCAGCACAACAGAAATATACCAACCAAAAGCCATAGGCCAGCTACAAGAATATGTTTGAGATTTCCTATTTATTTTAAATTTCTACATTTTTTTAGATTCCCGACCTTCGAACTAAGCAGTTGGGTTTCTCATTGTTCTCCCCATTAAATGGTCTTAAGCCTTAAAGCTAAAAGTAAAGAAAGATATAGGATCCTTTCTACCATTGCAACCCTTTCTCATTGATGATGAGTAGTGATGGCCGAACATCGGCCTGGACTGTCCGCGAACGGGCGGGTCGGACTCTAGGCGGGGAATTTGAATTGGAAAAACCGGATGTGGCGTCAGTGACGTCACATCCGGTCCCTGGAACGCATCCTGGAACGCATAGTTCCTGGTTACGGGAGCCGGATGTGACGTCACTGACGTCACTTCCTGCTCCGAGCCGGAATTTGCCCGGTCTTCTAGTGAAAAGATTCTTCCTCCGGCACGATCTTGCAGGTTCTGATCCTGCCGGAGGAAGAATATAGATCTTCTTCTCGCCGGCGAACGGGGCGGGTCAAACACCTGTACTGTCCGCCGGCGAGAGGGAGGGCGAACATGCTTGTTCGTGGCTGAACTGTCCACCTTGCGGACAGTTCGGCCATCACTAATGATGAGTTTTGCTCTTTGCTTGTGAATGTGAACACTCATTTCTTGGATGAAATTCCCACCTTTCCCCCACTCCTGTCCACGTCGCTGGCGTCATGGACAGGGGCGGGAGGGCAGGGATAACCATGCCCCTCCATTAACATGGAGGTCTAGAAAGGTCCTCATATAACATGGTTGTGGTAGAAGAAAAGTTGATTGTACAGAAATTGTATTGTAAGATTGTAAGGTGTATGGGGGCCTCCCGACTGGGAATCAAAACACAAGTTATGGAAAGAGTATAGGGTCAGAAATGTAAAACTAAAGTAAACATCTATGGGACCTCCAAAGCCAAAAATAAGACTTGTCAACTAATTGATTTAGTTTATAAATACTGTTGGAAAAAAATTGACATTGGTTTAGATAGGACAAGTTATGATCACACCATAAATCTATTGATTAATGTAATTGGTTACTTAATTCAGGACACATCCTTGTCTAGGATGATGTGCAATCTTAACACTTGTTTATTTATTTATATTTGCACCACCTCTCAGATTTCTTTTGTACAAATCCAAGTACTACTTATACATAGAAATACTTTCTGTTATGTGACACCTGTTTTTCCTGAGATTTTGAGTTAGGAGAAAAAAGATTTTATAGCAGGAGAGTGATCAAATTGTTTTTCTAATACAGCAGTTTGGTAAGACAGTTCATAAATAAGTCCAAACTCAAAATTTTACAATACAACTTTTATCAGCAATAATGATACTTGCTATTATCATTGTGTTTACAGATATTTACTGACATTACTGTTTGGTTTACCTGATAAGCATGATCTGAATTCACCAAGTAATAGGTGTTTGGAGCTGATTTACTCAGATGGCCATTCAACTTCGTCTCTGTCTTGGTATTAATTGCTTCACAACTTCCAACACTTGGAAGGAGAATTGTGGATGGAGCTGATGCATAGGTAGGAGATACAGAAGACAGGTTGTAAAATCCTTCAGAGTCATTGTTTAGTCTGATCTCTGTATAGTAAAAGTCCTCTTCACCATCACAGTCATCTGATTCTCCACTGCGACTGAAAAAAAACCCAATAAAAATAGGAGTCTAAAACAGATACCCCTTAGCAAAAGCCTTGCAGTTCAGTGTGTAGAAATAACTAGTGAGTAGTCATAACTAGTATATATAATATCAGTGCATATTAATCATAAATGCCTCACCTCCCAGCCCCTGCAAAACTATTGCCACAATAGTGACCTAGGACCCAAAAAAAGCTAGCGGTCCCCACACACGTATCGAGTGGGGACGGACAGATTAGCTGTGGAGAGCAGCATGATGATGTCATCGATCACAGCATCACTCACAGCATCTGCCGGTCCCCTTTGTGTGCCGGCCATTAGTTTCAATGGAAAATAATAGCATTGGCCAGAGATTTACGAACATGTCCGACAGGGAACTGTTTCCATGCGGGCCCCCGCGATTGGTGGCCAGTTTTGCCGGCAAAATCGGCCGTGGCTCGGTAAGTGTGTGGGGATCTTTAAACTGTGTCTGAGTACATATAGGTTTGTGTAGAGCCTAGGTGCCCAACCTGTGTCCCAGGGGCTGCATGCGGCCCCTTGGGCATTGTTCGACGGCACACCTTTGTCCTCCACATGTGGCCCCCAAAACCGAACTGTTAATGCATAGGGCATAGGAACTCACCTGTGAAGTGGTCACACACTGACCCAGCTTTCCTGATCAACTTTGGCGGTCCTACATCAGTTAAATTGGCAATGCTGATCAGGTCTACATATAAGCGCTGCACCCAGGGGCAGGAGGGGGGTGGGTGCTGTCAGGTTTTGACTGCATGTTGGCATCTGGTCCACCACCTGCTGAGATATGTTGACAGGGGGAGGGTCTGGATCGATGTTATGTGTGGCCCTTAAGTGATGCCGAGGGCCGCATTTGTGGCCCTACATATCAACTCAGTTGATATGTGAGGGAAATAAATTTTTAATCCCTTTAGGGATTTTCCAAAAGAGGACTTTTGGAAAAACCCTTGTTGGCAATCGTAAAGGTCAGACATTTCTTGTACAACATTTCAGGAGGGATTTTGTACCACTGCTCTCCGTAGATCCTTTTGAAGTCACTAAGATTTGAAGCTGATGTTTGGCAACCCAGCTCTCTCCACAGATTTTCTATGGCATTAGGGTCAGAAGACTGGCATCGATAACAACGAAGATGCAGACCCGGAAAAGATCAGCGGGTCTGACAATACCATTGCCACTCGCTACACTGGGGTAAAACGCTCAGGAGGTTAAGTATATTATTTAAAAATATACTCCTTTTTACCTAAATCAGTTGACCAAAAGTAACCGAAATCCAACAAATAAAAAATCAGCAGTGATGGGACATGTTGGTGAATTTCAGTAGATCAGAAGTGTAGATATGATGGGTTTTCTAGGTTTTTAGACTGATTTGTATCCCATCATACTATGGAGCATGCACACATGGCTTAAAAGGGGAATTTTTTGTCTTTAAATCAATCACACTGAATGGTGTGTGTGACTGATAGTCAACATCTATATTGCACAAGCTGATGAAATCAAAGATCGATCAAGCAAAAGTTGATGCGTGTCTGGCTACCATAATCAATATTTGCCATAAAGACCCAGTTACCCAAGGTGAATGGTCCGGATGTGCTTCTTGATCCCAGCAGCAGTGCTTAGAATTTTTCCACACTTCTTCCACAGACATTTAAACATCACTTTCATGGAGTTCTATGAATAAACAGAGCACATCAAAGGATGAACATTATGAAAGGAGAACAGTTTTAGGGAACATATTAAAGAAAAAATGTGGCACCCTGCTAAATTAAAGATCTCAGTCTCCAATATTATCCACAAGGGATATGGTGCCGTATCCGATGAGGACCTAGCGCCAAACGCATCTACTACCCCAACAACAATCTCAGCAACACACAGTTGATGAATAAGACTCAAAGTGACCACATCTAACCTGCAAGGCTAGATCACCTTTGAAACATTACCATATACCAGTAACTTACTGGAAGGTCCAATTCAGATACCAGGTCCGCGCCCGTGGTCCCTGAACAGCTCTGCATATCTGGAGAGCCCCCCCCCCCCTGGAAAAGGTTGTAACCCTCTCAGTCCAGGCCATGTGTTCAAAATATGGGACATTAAGGGTTCAACATATATCTCCTGAAGATACGCCGTCTGTCGCGAAACGCGTCGAAAAGAGTCTGTGACCAGCTGACCTAATTATGATATGAATTGTCATATACCAAATAAACTGTTTACAGATCTTATAACCTGTGCTTTGAATGCTACCATTAAAGTCTGTTGTGGCTAATATTGGAGATTGTGATCTTTAATTTAGCAGGGTGCCACATTTTTTCTTGAATATATTCGTTTTTTGGATGTGGGTTGTCGGTGTACCTTCTCTTCTCTTTACAAGTTTTAGGGAACAATAATGTCAATTTTCAATAATATATTATATATATTTCTTATCTGAGCTTCTGTTAGTAATGGCAGTGTGCTAACTCAATATATTTGTTTAAAGCAAAACACAGAGCTATGACACTGGCCTTGGAGTCCTCTACCAGCATCAAAATATCTGACAAAGAATGTAATTCTATTCATTGAGTTCAGTTAATTGTATCAATACAGAACTCAAATAAAGTTCAAATAAAAAAAGTTGACACCTTTAAAAAAAAGTCCATCAAGAAAAACAGTCCATCAGAATCAGCTAGATGAAAAAATCTAAGTGACACGCGCTTGTTATGGTAATGTATATACTGGAATATAAGCCGACCCGAACATAAGCTAAGGTACCCAATTTTAGAAAGGAAATCGGGAAAAACTGAATGACTCGAGTATAAGCCTAGGGGGGAAATGCACCAGCTAAGGCTCAGAAACACACAGCAAATGTACTTTTGTTGGGAGATGTTATTATTTAAT
>CM070036.1:25989849-26023864 GCA_036250615.1 Ptychadena robeensis | reverse complement strand
CATCCTCCTGTGTAATTTTGATTGCCTCCCTCTGATCCTCCTGTGGAATTTTGATCCCCCTCCCAAACACAGGAGGGATCAGAAGGGGCAATCAAAATGACACAGGAGGATGAGAAGGGGGGTCCCTTTTTACCTCAGTCACCCCTTTCACTCAGGGGATTCCCTTAGACTTGGCAGAGCAGCAAATTGTACTGGCAGTGGCGCAGGCTCGCCCCTCACTTCCTGTCTGCTTGCTCCGGTCACTTTTCATTCACTTATACGGCTGCTACCATTCGCCCCCGATTGCGGTCATGCACGTGAATGGCCAGGTTGATTTCATTTCATTTGCTGCGATTGGGAACATGCGGGGGAGCCCTTTTTTCGGGGGGCCACCTTATATTTCCAGGAGAGGCAGAAATGTATGGGTGCCTTAATTTCGGGGAAACACAGTAGTAACTTGAGTTAAAGCAAAGATCAACCACCACACTCACAGTATTTAAATGTGCCATTTTACCTATAGTTATGTATGTAATACATGCATGAGCTTTTCCTACTTGTTTTCATTTGTCATATAAAGTTCAGAGATTTAATAAACATTGTACTTTTCTTAAACAAGTCAATGAGCACTGCTACATTAATTTACATGTCAAGCTAAAGATAAGAAGCCTAAAGGAAACTAATAGAGCCACCAAATCTAAGGAGTGGTGATCTTCAATATATTTAACCCTGTGCTTAAACATTTGTATAAAGAATTCACCTTTACGGGTCCCCATACACCTTGAGATTTCTCTGTCAGATCTCCTTTTGTTTTAATAAAACCATGTTATATGAGGGACTTTCTAAACAATCAAGTCTACCTGTGTTCAATCGCAGAGGGCCCTATACTACATAGTTGTTGGTAGATCTAAAGGATATCTGACAGAGAGATCTAAAGGTGTATGGCCAACTTCAAACTGGAGCCTTGACTGGATGGAAACTCTCCCCTTTGTGGGTAAAGCTGGCCATACACCTTTTAATTCTCAGATATCCTTTAGATCTACCAACAACTATGTAGTGCCGGGTCCTCTGCGATTGAACACAGGTAGACTTGATTGTTTAGAAAGTCCCTCATATTACATGGTTTTGGTAAAACAAAATGAGATCTAAAGGAAATCTGACAGAGAAATCTAAAGGCGTATGGGGCCCTTAGTCTCACCTGTCCACAGTCTACTTTCTCTTTGTCTTCCAGGAAGTACGGTAATAAAAAAAAGTGCCACTTTTTGAAATTAAAACACTTTGAAACTTTTAAAACAATTACATTCATTTTCCTTTGAAGAATTTCAGAAAAAGTAAAAGCCAAAATCTTTATTAAACATTTCAGTTTCAAGTTTAAGTAACATGGATAAAAGACAGAGTTGGTATAATCACCTGAGATACATTTCACACGAAACATCTTTAGATCATTTTTGCTATATATCATTCAATAAATGCACAGCTGGAAGATTATATATTTTCAAGGTTCAATATAGAAACCCCTTTCATGTGGCCCCCAGATAATTCACCCCCCGAAGAGAGCATTGGTATATCTAGGAATCACATATATAGTTTATAATTAAAGAGAATTAGCATTTAAATGACACTTGTGACAAAATCGTTCCCATTTTTTCCTTTCAGAGTCACATTTCATGGCTTAATTTAGTAAAGCTGTTAATCTGAATTTCCAAAGACACCAGAAGAGGTATTACATGCCTGAACACTTCCACTTTCTGTGAATGATCACCCCTTATATTCCATTCATGAGAGGCATGTATAGCAAGTACCTGATACCTGCATAAAATGATAAGTAAAGAACACCTTCTGCCTTAAAGGGGCAAAAAGAATACATTCCTCCACAGGGAAATGTTCTTAGCCGTCTCTTTCAATAAATGTTGGAGCTCCAATGTATTCTCATGGGTCTCTGCATGTTTAAACAATTATTCCAGGCAAAAAGTAAAATAAATTATTAAAATGTTAATGTGCGCTGTAATAACTGTAAAAAAAATCAAAAAGGCAGCTCAAGCTTCCGTAACGTTCTATCAATCAGATTTACAACTTGTGCAGTGAGGCCCAAAAGGGTCTGCCATCGTTTCCCACTGCTTCTGCGTTAAAAGTGGTAGGACCAGAGCCATTTCTATAGCTATGTACAATATGCATGCGCATAGGGCCCAACGAACCCTGTGTCCCAGACACTAGCAATTGTATTCCAATGGAGGGTATTGGTGGGGAGGAGGAGCAACTAGTAATACCCCCCTGGTGGGCAGGGGGCCTCATACAAGAAACTTGCATAGGGTCCCCAGAAGTCTAGAAACGGTACTGGGTAAGACTTCTAACTGACAGCAATCCTACCAAATACAAAAAAAAATCACTTTATCTTCAGTGCCACCATAGTAAGGAGGAGGAGCAGTGTGGGCGTTGTCGATGAGGAGGAGGAGCAGTGAGTGGAGAATGCCAATTGTGTCTACAGACGGGGGAGAGTATTGGTGAGGAGGAGGAAGGAGAAGCAGCCAATAACACCCCCCCCCAGTCAGCAGGGGGCCCTATTCATGAAACTTGCATAGGGCCCCCCAACGGCACCAGGTAGGACTTTTAACTTAAACACAGGAATCCTGCAAAATACGAAAAATTTAACTTTCTCTTCAGTATCCCAAGGGCCACCAAAGTGGGGTCCCCTTCCCTACAAATATAACAAGGCAGGTGGCTTTCATGAACATTCCAGTACTATAGCAGCATGACGACCTGTCAATGATCCATAAATTTAAGTCTGGGGTAATCTCAAGCCATTCAAATATCAGAACTTGAGTTTCTACTGAAAAAAAATCATGTTAATACATTTTACTCATTTTCTTTTTTTTATAACTTCCATACTAAAGTATTGCATACCTTGCTTGAGGGACATCAATATTTGATGACACCACCTTGCGCTTCTGCTCCAGCAGACAGATTGATCTCGCACATTCGTGACTAGCTTCCTGTTTAGGTTCGGTTATCCTGCTAGAACTTCGCAGTATCATGTAGGGAGAATCCCTGTTTTCTTCTGTCATCTTGGAATCCAAGGTACTGTGATCTCTTCTGATGTTCACTGGCTGCTCCTTTGCTTCCCAGTTCTTGTTATCACGGGATATCTGCAAAATAAAATATTTAAATGTTTTTTAAGGAAAGTCAACACTATACTTCTGAGGCAATGTACATTATTATCAAGTTTAAGTTCAAGGAGAACTTTATGCAGCAACCCACAGCGGCCTATCACACCTTTTATTATTAATAAGTTAAGTCAGCCAAACACAGGTCGATTCCTGTGTGATCGATGAGCAATCACAGCGTGGTGATGCAACAAATCACCGGAAATGTGCACCACTTTGTGCAATCAATTCCTGGTTGATACTAGAGATGGTCTGACTTTGTGAGCTGAAGATTGTATCATCACCAAAATTGCTGGAGATGTTAAGAAGGGATGTGGTGACATTTAAAAAAATTGGTTTTGCATAAATAAGTTCAAATTTAAAATAAAATTTTTTATTTGACTTTGAACTTAATTTATGCAAAAACTATTGTTTTATGTGTTAGAGACATACTTTTTTTGTAGTATACCCCCAACCCTTCTCTACATCTCCAGCAAGTTTGGTGATAATACCATGCTCAGGGGCTTTGCAATTAACTTTATGAATTGAAATTGTCCATCTCTAGTTGATACTTTGGATGGGGATCCTGGTTTACCAACATGTTGGTTTCCAGTTCGGTCTACATTTGTTAGAGCGAGACTGATCGAACAAGGGAAAAATCAATCCCTGTATGGGGGGGCCATAGTAATCAATTAGCATCAGGTATGCACTGAAATTAAATTACAGAATATTTGCAGATGAGAAATACCTTAGTAGCACCAACAATGTCCTATAAGGCCCTCTGGGGCCATACAATAGTGGTTCTTTCCAACAGACAATATTTAGATTTTAGTGCTATTCCCATCGAAGGATAATCTGTAGGAAACTTGGCATTCTGAATTGGCATTTTGATTAATTTAGATAGTAAGATAGGAACATTTTAGTACAAGGAGAAGCGTGACAGCAATTTCCCCTCCCTGCCTGTCCATGTGACACCTTGAACATTGAAGTTTCTTGTAAACATCTTACATTTTAAATACTACTTTGGAAATTACATAGAATGGCAATGCTGTAAATAGGTTACACTAAAAAACAGTTGAAGTTGTGGCAGTTGGGGTATGGTAATGTTCTACCAGAACTGTATCATTTTACTTAACGCAGTTTTAAACTCAAATAAAAAAAACATAATACAATAATATAATAATATATACAAACAGACACAATAACAATAACAATAACAGACTCACCTGTCAGAAGTTCAAATGCAGAAAAACTGCTACACAAAAAAAACCTCACCTACTCTCCTTGCAGCTCTAAAGCGGGCATCTTAGCTCATGGAGACCTGCAGCTACTTCTGACCTCACTGCCCCCCTCTCCTCCACCCTCCACTTCACCTCCCCCTCCTGTCTCTTCTCTGTGGAGCTGTAGAGCTTCGTTGGGTGTGGAGGGGGAATAAGCTGCTGATGAGTTCCTGCCTGGGAGAGATGTCCCAGGTACCATTTCCGCTGCCTAGGCGCTATGTAAGGCAGTGGGAGGGGAGCACTCATAACAGGCTCCCCTCCTGCTATCAGAAAAAGATTTTTTTTTTACAATTAAGGACCCAGGTGGTAGGTCCGTTTTAACCTCTGTAAACATTTCTAGCTGTCTATATCTGCAACGAAGTGTAACATATGGGTAAAAAGTTGTAGATAGGGCATCAGTTAGGCTTCATCATGTGAACCACATCCCAGGTTAAAATTATAAAAAAGGAAACAAACTTGAGTTTCGCCCAAAACAACTCAAGAAGGTGGCCCTAAGGACTTTTTTTCTTTTTTTTTATTCAACAATAAAGTTTATTGAACAAACTCAAGGATATGCATACAAATACATCATGTAGCAAGCAATAATACAAAAACAGAAAAAACAAAACCCCTGTTCCCCACACACAACAGTATCCCCCCTGGCCCCAAGGACTTTTAAGGTGCATAAATGGTCCACAGGCTGATATCTCAATTAAAACATAGGTTTATTAAACTTTATTTACAACAACTTAAAATGTCCACATTATACCAATCTCATAAGATGCATATTAGGCAGTAATCGTAAGTAGATTTTAACAAGCCCTTTACAATTCAGTTGATACAGTCAATGGGTGGAAACCCGCCATTAGATCTTCTCGCCCATTTGCCCCTATGTTCTAAGTGTTTTACGGTATTACTCTGTGTCTGACCAGTGCAGAACAAGATGTAAAAGGTTATACTGATTATTTTCTGTGCCTATTATGATTGATGAGTTACAAACTAGGAGTTTACACTGAATACACCCATTTTCTGAATGTGACTTTTTATAAAGATAGCTAATGGCACATAGGTGATAGTTTACTGGTAACACCTTTCCTTTTATTCACTGCAATTATATAACAAATTCCAAACTGTACATGCATCACAAGGATTCTTGCTTTGACTATTTTAGTGCCTGATCCACAGCGTTACAATCCCTTAATTTAACCAGTCTGTGCTACATCTGAGCATCCTGCAAATGAGCACAGTACTTCTGTTATATTACTGTATATAGTACCAGCTGTTTACAATAAATTTATCTTATTAGGTCCAATATAGTTTGCTTAATTTATAGCTGAAAGTGTTCTGTTTCATTTGTTGGATAACAAAAAATATGTTGTATGTCATGAAAATTTCCACTGAAATCTCGGTTGGTTTACATAAAAAATAAATCAACCTTACATTTATCAAATATGCAAATATGCAGAAGACACATAAAACCAAATGAATGCAAACACCCAGACAAAACTATTGCCACCTCCAGAAATTACACTTGCAGAAAAGTGTACCTGTCACAACCCCCTCTAGCCCTGTTCCCTTTGTCACAGCCACTTAGCCATCCTCCCAGTGCACAAAGTAACAATTTGGATCTGGTTGGAGTGTGTACATACACAATTCAATCTTAATATATAGCTGCCACTACTTCCCAAGAGAGCAAGAGGACTCTTCACTATCTATTCCTAAAAAAAAGGTTACTGCAAACAAACTAACTAGAGATAACAGTGTAGCGTCTATTTTAACACTATGGTTACATCTCTTCAAGGGGACTAGATTCTTTTCTGGGTCATTCAGAACATGGTCAAACTAAAATGATTGAAATAATTTATTTTACAAATAAGATCATGCATAAAAAAGATTTTGGAAAAAGATAAAAACACTAACAAATGAACAGAGATTAGATAAATGGGTTTAACATGAGAACAAATCACTGATCTGATCAGTCTTTCAAAAATACGTCTCTCAGTCTTTCAAAAATACATCTCTTGACGTTAAAAGTCCAAAGTTCAAGGAATTTTTCCTTGAAACAAGTCCAAGTAATAGGACAATCCAGCGGTCCAGTCTGGAGGTATGGTTGATCGTATCAGAACCAAAGTGAGCAGTTTTGGTCAGCACTTAACGAGCAAAGTTGTAGGACATCACATGAAGGACGTTGAATGTTTTAACCCTTTCCTCCTCAGAGGGAGGAGTAGTAACCAGAGCTGGCCAACCTCTTCTAAATAAGTCAGCCCTCTCATTAGAAGGGGGAGAGGTGACATGAATGCTGATTAGTCCTATCTCCCTGGTAATACATATAGTACCAGTATGGTCTCCTGAACAGAGAGATACCAAACATGGAAGCTTTATTTTATCCCAAACCTGAGAAGTAGAGATCTGGGTTTTGGGACCTCATACCGGCCGGCTTCTGGTTTCACAATATTCATATTGCTATACATATTCATCACCTAGAGTTATGGGCATCTACCCTTTACAGAAGTATGAGCAAATTATACAATTCATTCAATTGTTCAATAAATGGTCAATATCTCCTGGTTTCTGTGTGACCTGAGAATAACAGTCCACCCCTGTCCCTATGGGTGATTTTGGGTTTCCTTATCGGGATCTGTTGAAGTCCACATCAAAGCAAATCCCTTACTAAGCTTTTTTCGATCTTTGATCAGAGGTCTGTGTTTACACCGCCTGACACGTTCTATGGTTATTTGTTTTAGAGAAGTAGAGTTAATTGTGAGTGGCCTGACTGAAATTTTTAATGAGATCAGCCCAGAACTCTACGCCGGACACAGATGTACGGTGATTATTCATCACTGTTCCCTGGTTACCTTGCAGCCTAAAGGTGGCTGTACACAATTCCATTTTTACCACCACACAATGTGATCGAAACATACCCAGAAAACCCATCAGATACTTGAATGATCGACTGAATTTTCAACACGACCGATCACTATTCAAAGATTTTATGTTTGATTATGATTACTTTTGGCAATCGAGTTTTAGGGGCGATTGAATGGAAAAAAACACTAAAGCCTCTTAATTTTGGCGATGAATGTCCATTCTTAAAAAGTCTTGTTCTGTGAAAACAGGGCTGTGAAAACAGCGCCAGGAACCGAACCCAGGGATGCTTTAATGTCTGGCTTCAGCTCTGTCTTCTGAGCAATCTGCACATCTGATTTGATACCTTGTTGAATCTCTTGTATTAAGATACCGTATTACCCAGTTCTTTGTTGAGCTCTAAATCCTGGCTCCTCCCATGTACTTCCTTTAAAAGCCATGTCCTTGCCCTTGCCTCATTGCCAAATAATTTTACTCCTACCAGTATCTTGCGCTTCCTGCTTATCCCTACTTATGCCTTCATAATAATCAATCATGTACCAAACCTTGGCTATTGACTACCCAACTATTCATCTTTCTCCAGTTACCTGACACCATCGGCTACTAAGCTTGTTTCTGACTCCGCTTTTCCCCCTCTGCTACTGCTACTTGTGACTGACCCTGCCTGACTCGGCCCGACCAAAGATTATTTCAAGGAGGTAGACAAACCTAGAAAAAAGAATGCACGGAAAGTCTGTTAGGGGACACAAATACTGTAGTTTTTGGACTACAAGACTTTTCCCCCACCAAATTTGTATCTCTCATATTACGAATGCACAACCAGCCGTGGACAAGTGGTGCTTTGTTTAAGCACCGCTGTGGTTAAGCACAGAGCCTAGCCACAGCAGGCTCAGCATATGCTCACATATGAAGCCCTGCAGAGGGATGATTTATCCATGGATATACTGCAGATCTGTATGTAAACAGGCTGCAGTCTGCTCACATACAGAAGCAGTGAAGATCTGTCAGCAGGCAGAACTACCCCTGCTCAGAGCTGGGTGTGAGCAAACTAGAGCTGTCTGAGTACATACAAATGTGCAGACAGATGGTCCATCCATGGATGGATCGTACCTCTGCTGGGCTGTGTATGTGAGCAGCTGCTTCTGTCCTATCACATACAGCTCTGCAGAATGGGACAAGGAGACAGGAAAGCCACTGACAGCTTCCCAACCTCAACTCCAGATCTGCCGTCTAGAGTATGGCCCTCTGACAGAATTGCAGTTCCCCTGTATTTTTATTGGGATGAGATGCTCCACTGTATGGGATGCGTCCTATATAGCGAATAATCTTATAAACCGAAAAATGCTTTTAATAGCTTTCTTAAAAGTCCTCTTTGGTTGTGATCAGCCGAAAAAATGTGCTGAAAAGGGCCACCCTCGGATTAAACTCGAGTCAGGTTCTCACTTACCTGTCCAGGTGTTCGCTGATCTCCCTGCAGACATGGACAGCCTCTGTAAATCCAATGTGTATTCAATATTCTATCGGCAGCATTACTGACATCAGCTGGTGAAATGTAAACAAATGTCACGGCAGCGCCATCTAGTTTAGATCTTTTTACTGGAGAAAGTGGAATTTCAATGAGAACTAAATTTCTGATTCAAACATCAAAATAAGTTTCCATTTCCCTCCCATGTATTGGTCCCAATAATAATTATAAAGACTTTTTAAATGGAAACTTATTTTCATGTTTGAATCATAAGAAGTGCCTTGAAAACCCATCCTGTAAAAACAGTAACCTTGTGTTCTCTTAACTTTATTGAGGTTGTGGCACTAAGATTCACCTGCTTGATTCATTCCCTGGGGCAATGGAGCTTTCTCTATATTTTTTTCATGTATTAAAATCTGACTTTGCATTTCCCATCCTCGGCTTGTACTCGAGTCAGCTTATATTCAAGTATATATGGTATTTCTGTCTGGTTTAATTCAGGAAGGAGTCATTAGAACTATTTATATACAGAACAGAAGACATCTGTAGTACTAAAGGCACGCTTAGATTTTCACAAGATTTTTCACCAGAAAAATTGGGTGTTGATCTAAAGCTTAAAGGGCCGAAAACATCCGCCAAAGCCATAGCGGACATGTCTGTAATTCTTACATCAGCCTAATATTTGAGACAGGGACAGGTGTCCCGTCCATAGTATGGGTATGTCTCCTCAGCTCTCTCGGGGATCCGACGGGGATAAGAACACAGAGCCTGTCTGCAGCTCCGAAGCTGTGAGCGGGGGAAGGGGGGAGCTAGCAGCACCTCCCTCTTCCTTTGTGCTGAACAGTGAACAGAGAGGCTGCATGCTCACAGTCTAGGTGACCTGGCAGCTTCTTCTCATGGCTGGGGTCCCTAGATGCTGTTTGCGGGTCCCCCTAGCTGCTCAGGCCCTGAGGGCGGCCCGAGCAGCTAGGGGGACCCAACGGACAGTGCCCGGCCGATTGCGAGGCGATTTTTCGTCCGATTGAGTGTGCATGATGACGCATGATCGATCGGCCAAAAAATCAGGTCCCAATCTCAGATATGTCCTGCCCTAAAGAGGAACTATACTCAGCTTTTGTACTTCATCTCCATGGCAGACAAACATCCAATTATAGGGACAGTTTGTAAAAAAAAAGTACCTGTAATGAGTAAATTTTGATTATCGCTCATTGCTCCTACCATCTGATGATGTTGTGCCAGGCCCAGAGAGAGAACCTAATAGTTGAAAAAACAGTGAAAGTCAGGAAAATACGCAATCACGCTGTGTATAGAAATCTACAGGGGTCTACGGTAAGAAAAATTTTACAATCAGACTATAATGTGTGTGGCTAATGGTAAATGCCTGTTTTGCTTCCCTTCTGTTTAATGTAAAATGACTTATTTTTTCAGCTATAATACAAGTCTATTCAAGGGTAATGAGAACTGTTTCTCTAATGACTACCGTGTTAAGAGGTTTATGTAATTAAACAATGCAAGATGCCAAGGTTTTGTTATCAAAAAGCCAATGAACCATCCCCATCCACAGATTCCCTGAAATGACGCTGCCTCTGGCTGCGTGGCCATGTTACCACTTACATGCCGGGGAGGGTTGTGTACAAAGGTTCCTAAAATTAGAAACATAAAAACGTACACTTCGATACTGCAAAACGATTTTCTTTTCTGTCGCTGCACAGAGAAAATGAGTTACAGCCTCCTAATAGATGTGTTCCTGGAAAGCACAAAGACTGAGAATTATTTTATTTACAATGAACACTGCCATCTACAGACACATGTGCCCAGCAAGGACTGCCATAGACTCGCCAATAAGTGTATAACACAATAGAGGGTACCATGGGCAGCAAAGTCACAAATCTGACACAGATGGGTTTTATTTCTGGCAAACATTATTACACATCGGCAACTAAGTCATTTAAAGGGAAGTAAAAGTGAGTATATGAGCAGCCAGACCTTCTTGTAAAAATACAGTTTGCCTGGCTTTCATTCCTTCACAAACAGAGAGCATTGGATGTCTCGGGTATATTTTCAATGGATTCACTGATTTCCCCTGTGACAAAGGTGCCACATAGGATTCACCCAACATTTACTCCAATTCAATATTTGACATTGACTAGGTAACAGTTGGTACCGGAATCTAAAACTACAGTAGCCAGTACTTTTCTATCTTTCAGTCCAGAATTTAGAATTCTCAGCACAGGGCAACAGGGAAGTCCCTTTGCCTATGATTGCTTTCTGTAAGTGTTTTTTGTTTTTAAGTTTTATTGTTTCCGCTTTAGAGTTTGATGCGCCATTGGAGACATGTTCAATGCATTAGAATGGGACTGTCTACACTGGAACACTATGGGTGTGCTTGGGGCGTGGCGCTTTAAAAAAAAAAAAGCCAAGCAAGGCTTTTGTAGCATGTGCTGCTTGACGCACCGCTTACTACTTGAATGCACTGCAGAGCCACAAAAACATGCCTCGCATTTTCGGAGCTTTCTTGTTTTCACTCGCTTAAAATTTCTGTACTCAATGAAAGGCATGCAAAAAGCTGCATTGAAAAACGCACCCAAGATGCACCTAAAATGCCCGATAATGTGGCAAATATGCACTCGCATTTGTTCTGCTTAGGGCTTGTTACTTGTCTACTATGTTTTTCTCCCTGTGTTTGCCGCACAGTGCTGATGCCCCCGTCTTTCCCCTATGGGAAATGACCTGCCAGCTTAAACTGACACTTCATTATCCATGCCAGGGAGCATTGCGCCAAAAGCGACACTGCAGACACAAAGTCATGTAATGTTGTATGACATGAACAAAGCGGTTAGTTCATTTAAATTAAAAGGGAGCGGTAACACCAACATGGCGAATACTGCCCCAAAACACAACAATACAGCGGGCAAACCATGGTTGGGTGCCATTGACACACCATGCCGACATATACATAACGCCCACCCTGTTTCTAGCTTAGACCCACCCTTAACCTAGCGAGTTCATGTGAATCTAATTGGAGGGAAGAGACATCTATGAATATATGCACACAGAAGACTAAAGAAGAAAATAAAACAACCGTCTGCTGATAGCAAGGTGTTGGAAAAAGTGTAGGACTAAAAAGGAAAACACCAATGGGGTCAAGTCTAGTCACGGATGGGGAGAAGGAGGCGGGACATAGCCAATTTATAGGCAACAGGTGGCGGGTTTAACCCAGTCTGTGGTCATTAATCTCAATCATACTGGGATGCCGAAGCTGCACAACACAAAATACCTAAAGGGGCATATGTAAATGAGGGATAGGGTTATTACACAGTCTTGCCTCTATATCAATATGACATATATCGTGCCAGATAATGAATCAGTGATAGCAATGGGGGTCTTACCTGGGAAGAATGGATATAAATGAGAGGGTATTGTGTAAGAAGGGACCAGCAATGCAGCGCGGACTCCCACCAGGGAAACTCCTAGTCTGGCAATGGCCAAACAATCTCCGAAAAATATTGTACATAAAATTAGTTTATTTAATAAATTAATTTATAATTGAGTATTGAGGGATTGGAACCTCTTATCTGTGTCTCCTATTCATCCTGTGACAGTTGTCCTTAATTGGTAAAAGGTCTTCCAGTGGGTATGTGTGCTTCTGTGATTTCCTGAATCCCTATTGTGCCTACAGCAATGGGATAAGTATAGCAAAAAAACTAAATATAAAATAAAGGTTTGTGCTTAGGTGTACACCATAACATGTTCTATACAGGTATTGCTAAATATAAAATATCTGTGAATAATAGCTCAGTTAGATATGTTATACCTTTTGAGTTCATGGGTCTTTAATGTTCATCACTGGGCATCTGTTATTATAAGATCAAATATTCTTTGTTATCAGCTCAGTTGTTCTACAACATAACAGTGTGCGTGGCCAGCATAACAAATTTATGGATATTTAATATCTTAGCCGCTGCTGCACAATTATGCTACAATTTGCTCTCATGCTGCTGTGGCATATTAGACTTGCCTGAATTCTGCAAAGCAAGCACTTAAGTGCCACATAAACACAGATACTTTTCCCTGGAAATGTTTTCATGACACTACTTGTTGTTTTCTCATACAAGTCTGTGACCTGACTGGTCTCCTCCAATACAGTGAGCAGTGACTAACAGGCCTGAGGCAGGTCCACCTATTGGTATGGAAATTGTCTATGACCTGAGCATATAAAAGGTTTCAAATAAACTAACATTAAGAATTGAATGAATGATGTATTGTTAAAAACAATTGCAGCACCCATATATATATAATTGATTTTAAAATTTGTATTTAGTAACATTCAGCTTTACACCTAAAAATGTTTAATGGTTTATTTGCATGAGCTACTGAGCTCTGTTAACAGGCACTAACATGCATCTCAGGCCAGACGACATTTTTGTTTACTGTAGTATGATGACAATCTTAGCACATCTTAACTCTAAAATTGAGATTAGGTTACGCTTTATATACTTATACTTGCATTGGTACACCATTCACGCCAGTTGTGTTGGCTGTTACAACATGCATTCACTAAAAGGTGCCATCTGTTAGACTTTTTTCTAGTGACACAACGAGACCTTCCGTTGGTAAGGGACTCGAACATCGATCATATAGTTTTATCTGACCATGCGCCAGTACATCTAGTGATGGAAATGGAGGGAACAACAACTAGGTATGAAGTCATGGAGTTTAAATGAATCGCTTATTAATGATCCAATACTAGGTAAAGAAGTTGCAGAATGCATCAATGCCTTCTTTGAACAAAACCTTCTTCAAGAGACGTCCCCTTTGATCAACTGGTAGGCTCATAAGTGTGTAATAAGAGGAGAACTAATCAAAATAGGGGCAAGGAAGAAAAGGGAAAGAAGTAAAGCTAGCCATACACGTGTCGGATTCCATGGCCAATTGATCACTCACCCAATTGATTCCGGCGATCTCAGCGGGAATGGGAGCTGCAATCAATCAGCCACTTAAGAGGATCCGATCACTGCATACCACCTTGTCCGAGTGATCGTGTCCAATTGATCAGGGGCTCAGAATTGGATCCGACAGAGAACCAACATGTTGCTAAACTCTGCCATAGAAGCCGTCATGCAAAGGACTTTCTCAAAAGCGCATTGGGCCAAAAGCTTCACCCTCACACATTCCCTGTCCAGAGCCACCATTTATCAGGAAAAGAACTAGAAATACTGAGCAAGTGGTATATGTACCCCATGGCGCTCCACAGTGTGTACACCTCAACATCCCCCAAGAGCTGGCACTGTAATAACCACCCAGTTACTCACCTACATAGCTGGTCAAGTTGTCCAGTCTTCTAACCTTTTTGGTCGCAAGTATTCTCTATTTATAATGAGGTACGGGGAACTTCTGTGAAGGGCACTCCTAAAATTGCCATCCTATCCATGCTTTTGGGTACGTTCAGATCCATAAAGCGAGACATACTCCGGCATTTTATGTCAGCAGCTTGAACAGACATCTCCAGATTATGGAAGTCCACCTAAACCCCTACCCTGGCAGCTTGGTCTGTCATAATAAATGATATTATGTACCTGGAAAGTCTTATGCCAAGAGACCCCAAGTGCCACCTCGTTTACTCAGGCATGGACAGGCTAGTCACTATACCATGACTTACTTTGATAAATTCTGGATTATGGAAAGAAAACCCCAAAAAAAAAATGATGCTTGTTTAAATTCCCTTTTTTACCTCGGGATAGAGAAGTTCAGCATCTGATCAATAATGTGGGTCAGCCTTTATTATTAGAGATGGTCAAATTTTTTTAATTTTTTTTATTTGACTGGTTCGACTTTGTGAGTTTATTGCAAAGTCCCTGAGCCCAAACTTGCTGGAGATGTCGAGAAGAGTTGAGGGGGTACTACAAAAAGAAAAAAAATGTTGCACTAACACAAATAGTTTTTGCATAAATGAAGTTCAAAGTCAAGTAGAAATTTCAATTTTGTATTTAATATATGCAAAACCGAAATACCTTGCAATTAACTCACAAGTCAGATAGATGAAAAAAATTCAACCATCTTTATTCTCTTCTATACTTCTATACTATTCTCTTTACTCATGTAAAATGAAGGGCTACTGATATTGAAATGTCTGTGTATGGCAGAGTGGCAAATGGAAATGGACTGAGGGAATAAGGTATAAACACTTCAGATCATTATTGCTAGAATTGATGGTTTTCTCTTCATCCCACTAGCTAAAGAACAAATGAGCACTGTACAATCAATGCTCGCTCTATTCCACACTGCCATGTCCTCCCATGTAGGAAACAGCAGGGTAGGTCATTTACAGATTCCTCCCAACAGATCTCATAAGTACTGATTTCCAAACTTACTTGCAGTGTCTATGTGAACTATCGCCATCTTTTCTACTACTCTTATTCAAAAATGATCATTAACTCTGAATTAATAAAAAAAGGCCTTGCTGTGGGCCCCCTGCATTGTTAGTGTTAAATTATTGTTTTGTCAGACATGAGCAGAAAGACCTTATTCCTTGGACCCCAAAGCTTTCTGTCAGAACAGGAACCCTAAAGACTAATCCCACTTCACTGGTCAGGGGCATTTTCAACTAGTGATGAGCGGCATAGGCAATATTCGAATTTGCGATATTTCGCAAATAATTCTAATATATTCACGAATATTTGCAATATATATATTTTTTCACTTTGCTAATACCTTCAAAATGACACATGTGCTATTTATTTTCGCATTGTGAATGTATGTTCCCAATCCATGCCCATAAGTATCCCAATGGCGAATATTGGCAAATATTCGAAATTGCAAATATCCACTGCCATTTTTGGCAAAATTTGCAAATTTTAGAATAGCCGATATTCGCTGAATATATTCGCAATTCAAATACTGGAGCTCAACACTATTGTCAACATTATCACAATAGGTGGAGGGGCTCTGTGTACATTCACGTTCATCATTTCTACATGAATTCTGCAATTCTTATAAAACATTGTGAAATAGACCAAACCTAGTGAGTGCCACCTAGTTAGATTATTTTAGGGCCATGTTTTACAATATTCAATATAAATATTACAAAGGCTTGAAATGATGGGGCAGGGGGACAGGCTTGTGCACTGTGTGGAAATTTGAGCACATTGGAGACAAGCCCTAAGACCTTATAACAATAGGGAGGTAAGAGGATTAGCTTAAAGCGCACCTAAACCCACCAGACAAACTTTTCCCCCTGGCTAGCCAACCCCTGACAATTGGGGCAGTATGTAAATAATTGTTACCTGTGTGGAGATATCTGTATAGTTGTCCCCTCACCCCTCCTCCTCTGTGTGAGCATCTCCTCAGCCCCTGGTGGCCGCCGGCGATATTGCAGCCTCAACTCATGCAAGCCTGGAATCAAACACTGAATCTAAAATGGCGGCTCCCACAGGCATTAGCATGATCGCTAAATGAATATTTTTTTGGCACCTTTAAGCTATTGGGACAGTTTAAAGGTAAGTAAAAAAGTAATAACAACTTTTAGTGCTTTTTTATTTTTGAGTTTAGACCTACCAAATCACAGGTCACCTTGCACTATGGGTGCCCCAAAATTAAAAAATAAATTCTGACAGTAGTTTAGTTCTAAGGTCTTGGGGCTTGTCTCCACTGTGGTAAAATTTCCTCACAGTGCACAAGCCTGTCATATATGTCAATGGACTATGACATGGCTGTCCCCCTGCCCCAACATTTCAAGCCTTTGTATCATTTATATTGTATAACGTGGCCCTAAAAGAACCTAACGGGGTTGCACTCACTGGGTTTGGTCTATTTCACAATGTTTTTTAAGAATTGCAGCTATGCCCACCCTATGTAGAAATACATGTGAATGTACACAAAGCCCCTACACCTACTGTGATAATGTTGTGAAAAATATTGCGTTTTATATGGGTTTTTTTGTGTAGCAGTTTTTCCAGATGTAAACTGCTAACAGGCGACTAATACGTCTATTTGATGTATGTGTCTTTTTTAATTTTGAGTTTAGAACCTCTTTAATCAATATTTGTGTATGAACTTCAATGTGCTCTTCTGTGCTGTGTAAACAAGCGTTTTCTGTGTGAATGATACTACAGAAAAGGAGTCAAGAGCTTAATTTTCTTGCTGCAAAGAATCCTGATTATTTATATCCAATATTTCATATTTACCAAAGTCAAATTATTTTGAAATGACACTCTTATGAGTTAACTAGAGTTTGAAGTAGAAATGGCTGAAATGTATAGTTAGACAGTGAAAAGCCTAAAAAAGCATCATAAAAGCTGTAAAAACCTTAAGCATTGAAAGATACAGATTATTATTAACTTTTATTTGTATAGCCCCAACATATTACACAGCTTAGATTGTTATTTTCAATTTTTATTAATCAAAAATTTTTTCCTATCCTAAATAGCTGAGTTTATAATGTAATTGCTTCAAACGTATGTTGCTCTAGACATTTCTCCGACATCAGTCTGTTAAGCCTATCAATGCCTGATTTTAGCTTTATTTATTCAGAATGGGGCCAAATGAAAAAGGATAGGCGGGCACACGCACATACATTCATTTCCTAAATTGCCACCTTAGAGGCAACTCATAAATTCTCCCTCGCATGAGAACAACTGACTGAGCTCCGAGCCCTTACAAATAAACGACTTTATCTCCTGGTGCAGAGAATAAAACATTCTTTCACTAGCCAGAAGGTACATTGAGTACAATATTAAGTACAGAAAAATGCTCAGAGATTCGTTCAAAACAACATCTTCAAAGTTGTATATTTTAGAAGCAACGGTGCATTATATAATAGGGCAGAATGAAGAGTGCAGCAACCCATAACAACCAACCAGATTTCAGTTTACTGAAGTCAGATCACTGGAAAGGGTCATGGTTATGCCTATGGGCCACCATCCTGGGAATGTGACATGTTGTGTCCACTGGGAGGTTGCCGTTCACGGTCGGTTGGGGCAAACAAGTGGTTCCTGACTGATTGTGTGAATACAGCCTAAGGGCCATTTCACACTATATGCGTTGCATTTTTAAAACACACGCTTTTTTTTACCGCACGTGTCTTTTACTGCGTGCATTTTTACATAGAAACCAATATTGCCATTCACACTGCATGTGTTGCGTTTTAAAAAACGTACTGCTGTATGCATATTTGATAAATTTTTCAATGATTTGTTCAAAAACGCAAACGTATGCGGAAACGCATGCCTATAAAAAAGGCATGACTTTAAAAAATGCATATAGTGTCAAATGGCCCTAAAGCCCCTCATAGATGGATTAATGCCCATGCAGTTGTCATGCTTCCACGGTTAAACAGGGAATCAAGGCCCAGCACTTCTGCATCTCGATCCCGTTCGATATTTTGGATAGTAACACCCCCATCGAACAGGATTTACCAACATATTGGTTGATCCCGCTCGAAGAAACCCATACACTGCTCGATTTTTGTATTGATTTGTGCACAATCAATCTGTGTGAATCCCGAATGCCGGGATCGATGACACAGAAGTGCTGCGGCTCTATATCGAGGAAGCTTGAGAACAATGTGATGTTGAGCCGTGTATGCCTAGCATAGGATGGCAGCAAACCCTTTAATGTTCTAAAACTATTTAACTATATTTAAAATTAAAAATTGTAGATGAATCTGCCCGTACTCGATATACAGAAGAAATCGATGGAGGGCACAGATGGAGTTTTTATTGCAATAAAAACCTACCTGCTTTCATTTTTTTGTTGTTTACAATCCTTCAAATATGCTCCTCCTTCAAGTATATTCATAGTTTGTACAACAAAATTTCCGTGACGTAAATGTAGTAGATTTCGATTACATATAAAGGTCAATCCTGGGATTGTATTCTTTGTCCTTTCCCATCTATATATCTGCATTTCACATGTTCATAGAGATTCCATAAAAAATATTGAGCCGTTGTACACAATGCTTTAGAGCGTGATGAACCTTTTACATACCGAGTGCCCGACCTGAAACCCAAAACCCACTATTTATCACAAGGTGCCAACTTGGCAACATAACCTAAATCACACACACATAAATCATACTGACATTTGAATCATACACACGTGTGTGAATCATACAGACACACATATGCATCATTTGCACACACAAATCAAAGACATACACGCAAAAATCATGCAGAGACAAATACATTAATCATACACACACATACATGCATGCATCATGAAGACACATGCATCAAGCTCACCACATTTGTTTATTATTACTATTATCTGTGTGTGGTTCCTTTTATATTATCAGCTTTCTTTAGGCATAAAGCCTGACTGGCCAGGAAATAGGCTGTATTAGGCCCCTGCTAGGCACAGACCCTGGTAGGACAAGAGAAGACCTTATCTTATAATTCATATACTAATAAACAACTTATAGTCATACAAGTGTGGGATATTTTGCACTTTGAAGGTTTAAAACTTTAGAAAATCAACTCTAAAGCAGGGTACAGACGGCTCGATATTCGAGCCGTCCGATGTTCCGTGCAGCAGCGTGATGACATCATCACGCTGCTGTCAGATATTGGCGGAGCTGGGGAGAGACAGCTCTGCTCTCCCTGGCTCAGCTGAAGCTTTGCCTGGAGACCAGCGGTCTCTAGGCAAAGCATCGGACATCGGCCGTATTTACGGTCATGTCCGATATGGCTGTTTTCGAGCGGTATTGATAATGACATTTATGTCATGGTACACAAACTCATGGTACACAAACTCTCTTCACACATCTCCTCCTACCATGAGAAACATGAAGATTGCCAATGCTGAGTTATCTGCAAATTGTACAATGACCCAAACTTCATACTTGCTCTGGTTTTGTTATTTAATGTACAGTATCCAGAGGGTTACAGTAACCCTAAAGCTAAGTAAACACATAGCAATTTGGTTGCCGGAAAAAGATCTTTCACAGTGACCAGAGACCTAATGAGCGCTCAATTTTCTCTATACAGATAAAAGAGCAAGCGCCACCCAACAGCATCTTTCCATAGTAAACAGTGGGCATACACCAGAATGGATCATGACCTCGTCTGTAAAGCTGGAAAGATTTTAGATATGCAGTCCAGAATCAGAGACAATCAGGATAGACAAACTTGGACAACAATTTTTTATGTGCCTATGATGTTTTAGTGAGCCAGGAATTTCGAATATTGAGTAGGGGAATTCACAAACGCTAGCCTACAAGTTCTGCCTACATTTCAGGCTACCATCCAAACCCAAAATTTGATAAGGCAGGGATCGATGCAGATCTTATATTTTGCATACATTTCGTCTCTATTAATTGTGTGTATTTGTTTGTATGATTTCCCTGTATGTTTAATATAAGCCCAAGGTCCAGGCCCATGGCACCTGGGTGAGAGATGTCACAAGCCCCTTTGACAAGATCCTTGGAAAAATTAGGATCTCAAATCTAATGAGGATACACTATACCAGTGATGGCGAACCTTTTTGAGGCCGAGTGCCCAAACGGAAACACAGAACCAACTTTTTTATCTTTAAGTGCCAATACGGCTATTTAGCCTGAATACTGAGGTTTAAGTTTAAACAATGGGAGATGCAGCCACACAGCAGTGTGAAATGGCGCTAAAATTGTAAACAAAAATGAAATATTGGCCTGATACAGGAATGAGGAGAAAGCAAGGAGTCTGGAAACCTCACAGGACTTGAGAGGAATTTGTGGCATCCTCACCGCCATGGCAGCATCATTGCTGTATCTTCATTAATGTCCAGTTTTGAGAAGTGGCTGTACTTTTTATGATGCTGTCGTAGGCAAATTGACTAGTACTAATGACTTCATCAAAGACACAGTTAAGGAACACAAATGTCCATAAACAAACAACTTTATTTATTGTCTTGTTGACTGTTAATGTTACAGAGAACTTTAATAAGACAACAAACAAGACAATAAAACAAAAGTCCTAGCATATGATCAAAGTGGTCACAAGATGGCGCTGCTGTCAATTACCTGAGCTGAAAAAATACCCTCCCCTCTCCACAAATCAGAGACATGCTGATACACAGTCTGTCTATAAGTGACTTTTGGGCATGCATGCCATAGGTTCGCCATCACGGCACTATACCATCTCCTTGCAATATTCAGCTTTCTAAGCCTAGCTGCCCATGACAAAAGCAAGGGAGTACATATTTGTTCCTCCTAATGTATGATTTTTTGGTATGTTTGTTTTAAATTCCCATTTTACAAGCATGGGCAAATGTCTGAAGAATAATGGCACTTTCCAGGATTTAATTTACTACGCGCCTTGGCTTGTGTCTAACAGATTTGTATGTCATTTGTAACAAAACATAATAAAGACCAGATTACTAGGCACATCTATTACAAGATGCAATAAACTGGCATCATTAGTTTAAACATGGTTACTATGTTAAATACAATTATTATTGAATTGATTTTTTTAAACAGAAACATGTAAATTTCATAAGAGAAAGTAGATGACCCTATTCCAGCTATGAAGAATAAATAGCTCGGCGTGACTGATTCTGAAGCTTATTCAGGAGAAACCTAATCGAACACATATAATGAAATAAATGTGGTTACTTCATAATCAAGCATTTGTTAATTGGTTAGCAAGGACATGATTCATGCTGGAATTGCATACACAGTGTTCTCCCCAGAATTTTTTTTCAGCCGGGCGGCGCGATGACGTCATGACGCGATGACGTCATCGCGCCGCCTGCACCGGTCCGGCGGCCTCACTGATAGGCTGCCGGCCAGCGGCAGCACACAAATCCTCTGACAGACGGCGCCTCCCCATTCTTCAGTAGCGCGCCGCAGCCACTGAAAGACTCCGGCCCGCGGCTCCGGTAGTGTGCCGCGGGCCAGAGTCTTTCAGTGGCTGTGGCGCGCTCCTGAAGAATGGGAGGCGCCGCTTGTCAGGCTGCTCGCCGCGGAGGACTTGTGTGCCGGGCGGGGACTAAAATCTCCCGGGCGGGCCGCCCGGCCAATCTGCTCTGGGGAGAACACTGCATACAGTTACGAATCAGTGATCATTGAAATTCCTATTCCATGATTATTTAAACAAAAACAAAATTGTACATATAGCCAACTCCATCCAAACTTTGCGAAGATGTTGTCAAGAACCCTTTTAGCAATGCAAATGCATGTTGGGAAGCTTGCTGAGGCTAAAAGACAAGCAAGTAATAGTTGGAACATAAAGGTACACTGCTTCCCCGAAAATAGGGCACCCTTGCATTTTTGCCTCAAGCTGAAATATAAGTCATCCCGCCGAAAATAAGGCATCCCCCGAAGATACGGTACTGTAACTCTGGACAGGGGGGATCAGTGGGGGCAATCAAAATAACACAGGAGGATCAGAAGGGGTTACTAAAAATGGTTATCCCCCCTCTGAGTCTCCTGTGCCATTTTGATGCCCCCCTCTGATCCCCCCTGTGTCATTTTAAGTGATTCCCCACCCTGATACCCCAGTGCCGTATTCTTCTTTATAGAAAAAAAAGACATAAGATGTAAAATAAAGAAAAATAAGACGTAGGGCATCTTTGCATCGAAAATGAATATAAGACGCTGTCTTATATACAAACAAGGTAGCAGTGTTTGTCTGAAATGCACACAAAGCAACCAGGGAACAATTTCTATCACTGAGGAAGTACAATTGGCCAGCCAGGGAGAAGATCAACACACTGTCCTCATTTACTCAAAACATTTATCCTTTTACTAGTGCTAATCTGAAGCAGAATATTTTGACATGTGTGAATATATGAGAAGATAATGCGTCTAATTAGATTTGTAACATATTTGAACAAGGAATCTTCATTGTTACTGTCCCTGCAGATAAAGGTGCAACAATTGATTTACAACTAATATTTTGTATTAATTATAATAACGTATATACAAATAACTGAAAATATCTGAACAGAAATTGTACACCCCAACGTTGACTAATAATGCAAGTATTGTAAATTCACAAATGGCGACTGATGGGAGTGCCACAGAATGGAATTGGTGGCCCAGGATTCTTGGCAAGTATATACATCAACATTTATTTTACCGTTGCTCTATTATACCGACCAACTGCGGAGGAAACTTCTCCATGGCATGGAAACTATACATGTGCATTTTGTGAGAATATCACATAAGGAAAGTTTAGCAACTAAAAGGTCTATATTTTTTCAGATGGTTACCTATCGGATAACCCATTATTGCACCATTACTTCGAATTGGGTATCCATCCCTTCCTGAGGAGACCAACAAAAGGGCAAAAATGCGTCAAGGGGTCTATGGCACAAGGGGGTACCCTATATGACAGAATGTCCCAACTGTCTCCCCTTTATGTCCCAAATTAATGTTTTTACATGTTTATTCGTGTTGAGCTTGAATATTCGTATTGCAAATATATTCAACAAATATCGGCTATTCGAGAATTCGCAAATTTTTGCAATGTGGAATATTCATGATATTATGCATTTGGCCATGCATTTACATTCACAATGTGAAAATAAATACCACATGTCACCATTCATTTTTACGGTAATTATAATTGAGAATATATTTTCACAATTCATGGCCATACACTTGAATTGCGAATATTCACAAATATCAAATCGAAAATTAGTAGAATTATTCACAAAATATTGTGAATTTGAATATTGCCTATGCCGCTCATCACCAGTATTTACATTTGAAGTTATGGTGTAATATGTACGAACCTATTGTTTGTGTAACTCGACATGGATTATTGGGCCCGTCCAGTTGGATTGGCCCATGAACATGTGTAATAAAGCTGCTATTTTACCTTTTTTATATATTTTTTGCTCTCAATGTATATGGTTTTTGGCCATGCCAAATCCCCAGAGGCACCTCTTAGGATTCCAACCCTTGTGGGTGAATCCTTTTTGCCATGAGCAGTTTAAAGAAGATGATTTCTCAACTCTCAAATGCCTCTTTTTCTTTATATTTTAACTTTAACTTTGTTAAATGCACAAAGCATAGACGCCTCTTTGCTTCTCCCTCCTATAGATACACGACTATTGTGCCTAATCTGTCTCTGGTTGTACTTCATGTACGACGAACTATGTGCGATACAACAAACATTTCCTAGTTAGTGGGCGAACAGCATAAAATCTATTCAGCAGTATAGTTTTCTAGACATTGGCCATTCTACTGACTATAATATTGTAAATGGTTACTAAGGTGCACAGTAACAAAGGAATATATGTGTATATAGGCAGACAAATAAAAAGGCCAATCTTGCTGTATTCTCATAAACGTGTAACATATTTGTCCCCATACTGAGACTAAGGGACAAGTGGATTTTTTTTTTATAGAAAATTGCCTCTACAACAGAATACGTCAATTCAACCCTCTTTCTCTCTCTCGCTCTACTGATTTTTAGAATTGAATCCAGAACACACAAACAATGCATTTAGATTACAATCCTGTAATTACAGGGAAACAAACCTTTAGGCATATGTGATCAAAAATATGTATATATCAAAAAAATTGTATGCTTAGCCAGGACCACAGCATTTCATATACTGTGACCTCTGGATTATAATTAGCATATCATTAGGCATACATTATCCCTTTTTTTGAAGAATGAATTAAACAATCTGAGCCTGGTCAGTAACATTGGCAATAATTGAGTCCTGTGCAGATTTCAGTAAAATTCATTACACAGTTATCTCCCTTATCTGTTATAGTGACTACTGGTAATCTACTTACCATCTGCTAATGTTGTATATAGACTGAACGGACTGCACTAGGGCATCATTCTGGAAATTTTCCTGATGCATCATATAATGAGATTATTTGTAAACTTATGCTAGCCATACACATGCCGATAAGCGGCCGATTTTTAACCTGACCGACGAGCGCGCGCGCCGTCGGTCAGGTTAAAAATCGCCCACTAATCGGCATGTGCCCACATGGGGCGACAGATCCCTGTCACCCCACTGCTCGGCCGGCCAGAGAACGGACATGTCCGATATTCTCTGGCCGGCGCAAGCCGATGCCATAAGCTTCAATGAAGACCGGCGTCTTCATTGAAGCTTATGGCCGGCACACAAAGGGTGCCGACTGACTGAAGGGGCCCCATAATGCACCGGGGTGCAAACGTGATGACGTCATCACGTTTGACTCTCGGTGCATATCGGCACTGGTCTGCCTGCACACCATCGGGGCAGCCTAAATCTTTGTTGTGCTACTGCCTACGATACTTGCATGATCATCCATTCGCCATAAACCAAATACAAAGAAAGCACCATGCTGGGTAACCCAATAGGTTTATACATAAATATTACACTACATCACCATCAAAAGAAAAGGTCACACTCTCTATTATTCCGTTGGACCGCCTTTAGCTTTGATTACGACACGCATTCACCATTGTTTTGATATTTCCATCCAGTGTTGCATAAAATTTTTTACCAAGATCTTGCATTGCTGATGGTCGAGTCTGACCACTGCACAAAGCCTTCTCCAGCACATTCCAAAGATTCTCAATGGGTTTCAGGGTGGACCCTGTGGTGGCCAATCCATGTGTGACAATGATGTCTCATGCTCCCTGAACCACTCTCACAATTTGAGCCTGATGAATCCTGGCATTGTCATCTTGGAATATGCCTGTGCTATTAGGGAAGAAAACATGCATTGATGGAAAACCCTGGTCATTCAGTATATTCAGGTAGTCAGATGACCTCATTTTTAGAGTGCATACTGTTGCTATGTACCTATTTGCTTAGTTAGAATAGTAAGTATCTAGCTCCTCCATCTTGCAGCCTGGAGGATCGGACATTCCAGGCATGGTGGCGAGGGTCCCTGGATGAAGGTTGGATCATGGTGTGTTAGGTATACATGTTTATGTTTTATGTTTTTTTTTTAAGAATTTACATCCACTTTAAAATCTCAGACAGGTCTGAAGTCCAACTATCCACCCTGTATGACGGAAGTAAGTTTCAGATACAGAGGAGATTAGCATTTTTCTTGTAGCCCTCCAAGGTAATCAGAGGAGCAAAGAGAAGGGATGTTTTACACTATTGTGTTAAAAGTGCTACAGTATATACTCCAGGCTGAATTTTCAGCTCCGCAAATGCCCTAAAAAATACAATTCGGCTTATACTCGGGTCAAGAGATGTAAATTTTGCAGGCAGACCTTGTGAATTAATTGCAAAGCCTCTGACCATGGTATCATCACCATGACGGGTGACAATGTAGAGAAGGGTATTGCTCTAGCACCCAGGTGCCCAACCTGCGGCCCTTTGGGCGTTCTTTGGCGGCCCCCCTTAGGCCCCTTAACCTCCTGAGCGTTTGCCACGTGGCACGGTTTTTTCAAAACCGTGCCACGGGCAATCGCGGTGGAGCACAATATGCTCCGCCGTGATTTCCTGCTCAGCTAGAGGACCTACACATAAGCCCGGCGTCACTGGAGACGCCGGACTTATGCTGAAGAAAGGCGACGCCCCTCCAGTTTGACGGAGGTCTATGGCGCCGCCTACCCCCGCCCCCTTCGCGTCACCGGTGACGCGATCAGGGGCGGACCCAGAAGCATCGGCATACATGCCGATGCTCCCGACCGCCGTAAGAAGACGGCGAGACCTCGAGCGTGCCTCTCGTTAAGTGGGGCTGTGTTTCATGCATCATGAAACTCAGCCCGAGTTAACTCGGGGAGAACGCTCAGAAGGTTAAACCTATCTGTTGATGCATAGGGCACAGCAACTCGCCTGTCTGCAGAATTGAAGGTTATGTGCCTCATCTTTATAATCAATGGCTTTGATAATATCTATGAGGCACATAATCTTTGATTATATATATTATATATATATATATAATAATGTTATTTCATAAATGAAAAACAATCTAGCTTTGCCTGCTGTCATTTTTTTCCAATAAAAATACTTATACAAGTCGGTACAGATTGAAAATGTTATGTGCGGCCCTTTAGTGATGCAGAGGGCCGCACTTGCTCACCACTGCTCTAGCACATGTAGTATTTGCGTAAATTAGGTTTAAGTCGACTTTGAATTTAATTTATGTAAGCATATTTTACATTACATGAACCAGAACAATATATTTTTTTTAATTCTCAGGATCTCCAGTAATTGTAGTGTTCAAAAGGACCCCCATCTGCACACAGGAGACCTTCATTAATAATTTAAATTGGTAAAGTCTGGGTGAAAAAAACATTGCTAAATGGAAAACAATTAGCAGACCTTATTAGAACATGATTTGCTTTCACAGCCTCTTTTCCCCTGAAATCTTCTGTAAATATATTCAGGATCCCACTGGCTGGTGAATAATTATTATATAGTATAGGTCTCTTTTATATTAAAGAATGGTGAATATCTGCTGCTGCATATACCTTACTTTTCGGATTATTAGACAATTTTTTCTCCCTCTAAAATCAGGGGCGGGAGGTGTGGAAGGTTTGAAATGCGTTGGTCATGCATTGGCTTCCCGCCAGCAACTTCACTCTTTCAGGGAGGTGAAGGAGCTGTCAGATGGTAGATCCACCCATGGGCATATCTCCAATCTGTACTGCAGTGTTTACATCAGTGGAGCCGCGCTGATACAAACAATGAAGAGCAGGGACAGATGAAAGAGCTGCCAGCTAGAGGTTCTTCCATCTATCTCTATTTGTGTGTGAAATCTAGACTCAAAACACAGACAGAGTCGGCTGATAACACACTGCAGAGGAGAGATCTTTCCTGTTACCTGTTTGTGAGCTGGGCTGCCCAACTCATAGACAGTGTAGATGTGAGAGATGCCCGCAGGCAGCTCTTCCATCTGTACTGTATGGGAGGTGGGCACAAGCTACCCACCTCCACCACAGCTATGCCAGTCCGGTGTGCATTTTCAAAACACCTAACATAGTTTGTTGATCTAGTCATAGCCTAGCCAACCTCTACCAAACATGACAGCTTTAGGCATGGGTAACCTGGGAGGGTGGCATCTGGCCATCAAAAATGTATGTCTCCCCCACAGCACAAATCGCACGGTGTGAGAGTAGAGAAGAACCCCCCCCCCCCCCAAGTGCTCTCTCTCCCAGGGAGTGGGTATGCTTTTCCAGGGGCAGGGATGGAAATGGGGAGTAAATAGAGTCTGTACATCCCCCCCCCCCGGTGGTGAGGTGAGACAGGGGGAGCTTCGGGAGGCGGTGCCCAGGGCACTGATCTCCCTAGGACCGCCCCTACCACTGAAAGCCATGAACTAATGAGAACAAATAGTGCACAACCATGACATTTAGACTCACTCTGCAGTAAGAAATATCCCATTGGCTGATGAGTCTGGTGGTTATACAGCATTTATAGGTGGAGGTAGCCACTAGAAGGATGGAGGATGGACTACGGCATTTATTACAGGTTTCTGCTATTATATTACACTTATCACAGAAGTCCTTCCAAATCCTTGGACAGTTCTATCCGCACCCGGCACAAATAACAAGACTATAAATGCTTCTGGTCTGCTTTAAGGGATAATGCTATTGGCAGTGTCACTGTTCAACAATGTGTGGCTCTGGCATACTGTAAATGGCAGAGAATATAGACAATGAACTTGACCTTTATGAAAGGTTTGAACAGTTGTGCAGGATAATTGCAATTTTAACTATGAATGTATAACTATATGGATTTCTGGCATGAATCATGGACTTACTACAAGCATACCAATTAACAGCTGTTTGATCATCAAGTAATTGCATTCCTTAAATTCGTGTGGACTTGGTTAGGCTTTGTCATAAATTATATTCATTAGCAATCATGCTGATCAAACTTAATCCCCACTGAATTCTTGTGTTTTAAATGCACCTGACTTACCCAACAGTGTCGTCAGAACCTGTGTCCATATTGCCTCTGATTTATTATTAAACATATCTAACAGGTACATTGATACAGTGAGTGGACATCCGTCCTTATCCATATGTGATTTCACTTTACACCAAATGAGATGTTTATTAAGTGTAATGTCGATTGAGATTTAGGCCTTAAGCTGGGCATACACGTCACAATTTTTAGTTAAATTTTAGTGCAATCGTTTATCAAAATCGATCGCGCGATTGGATTGAATAAAACTTGAAGCATGCCAAAAGCAATCGATTTTGTTAAAAATCGGACAAAAAAAACGATTGTTCACGGATCGGTTCTGATGGATAATTTTATTAAAAAGCACATGAATTGAGTGCTGTTAGTTGTCTCATGCGATCGTTTTAAGCGATCCATTTATGAATCTTGTGGAAATTACCTTTGTTTGATTGCCCTCTGAGTGTTTCAACTGTGGCACGCTTTTTCAAATAGTCCACTAGATTACTTTCATTCACCCCCCATATACGTTGTAAAAGGCCAGTGCTACCTCCATAACATGGAGGTCAATGGCGCCATTCCCCCCCCCCCCCTGGTGACGCGGACCCAAATGAGATCAGTGGGTCCCCCAATACTCAGATTTGCAGCACGCTCACCAAGGATACGTGAGTATCTCTAAACGTACCTTGGGTGGGTTTGTGGGGCAAACGCTCACAAGGTTAAGTATAAGCAGGGGTGCACATAAGTGGTTCGCCAGTACGCAAATGGGGTACCTAGTAATGCGGATCAATATTGTTATTACTGATCGCATTTGCGTATGGAGGAGTCTGACTGTCACAGAGAAATCGTCAGCTTCCCCCCTCCCTTTCCCCTTCCATGTGTGAGAAACCTACATGACAACAAGTGTCCATAAGCGACACTCTGGCTGAAATCTGTATTTCAGCTCCACTCTATCATACACTTCTTTAAAAATGTAAGTTTTACATTGCCAAAATACAATCAGTTTTATTGTCCAATGTATACAATTTATGTCACTTGGCTAACCACAGGGAAACATTAACCTCCCTGGCGGTTCACTGAGGTCCAGATTTCTGTACCAAAAGTGATACAGTGTTTTGCCTTTCCGCCCCCATCAGCGTCACCGTTTGCCTGCAGCTCTGTAGAAATGCTGCAGGCACACAGAGAGCCAGCGGTTGCGCAGTTTGATTCACGATCATACTGTGCCAGTACTTGCTTCGGGCATAACGCTAGGAAGGTTAAACCAGCCATAGACGCTATGCTTGGCTGGCGTTTATCGAACAATCGGCTGCAGCATGATGACATCATCATGCCATGGTCAATCATTTGAAATACACCATTTACGATTTGACAACCAATACTTTGGATGGGGACCCTTGTCCCCATTCAAAGAACTGGCGATCAACCAGAGAAAAACGTTTGTTCTCTGGCTGATCAAAGTTTTGTGTGAGTACAAACGGTTGCTCCAGGTGGGCGCGTTCATTTTGCAATTGATCACCAAGCGATCACCCGAATGCGCATTGTGATCATTCGCAAAATCAGCCAGAGATTGAAGCGCTATGGCCGGCTTTAGAGGTACAGAAATTATTTATTTATTTTTTTATAAGTTTACACTTCTTTTCTTTTATTTTGATTTGGATTGGATAAAACATTTATAAAACATTTACCCAATCCAATCAAAATAAAAAACAAATGTAATGAAAAAAATAAATTTCTGTACCTTTAGCAGAAACGCTCAGCGGGAGCGTTTCTGCTAGTTGGATCTACTTTTGAACTGCATTATAGAAAGACATTTCTCTGATCCAGTCCAAAAGTAAAAAAAAAAAAAGATTTAAAAAACTAAAAAAAATATATATTTTTTCTTTAAGACCGGGTCCCGCCTCCGTGATGTCACACGTCACTCCGGGACCCGGAAGAAGCCGGCGACGGAGAAGAGGGCCGTGGCAGCTGGACCAGGTGAGCTCCCACGCTGTGCCTGAACCCAGTTCGGCGTATCGATAGTTGCTGGGTCCCTTTGCCCAATCAAGAAAGGGGAGGTCCGTTTGCAGCAGAATCTACCATGTAGGAAGCTGACACAGAGGAGACAGTGAGGAAGACCATCCTACCTATGGGGTGAGTACCAAACCCCATCTCCTGGTACTCATCTGAAGAGCTCACTTAAAAGTTATGTGCACCCCTGAGTATAAGCCTAGGGTGGGTAATGCAGTAGCTAAGGCAAGGAAATACAGCAAATATGCTTTTGTTCCGGGTCTCAATATATCAACTAGCTGATTTAATAGTTAATTGCAAATCCCCTGAATATATCATCACAAAATTGCAGGAGATGTAAAAAAACATTTTGTGGAAACATTGTAAAGAAAAAGGTATTGCTCTAGTTTAGTTCAAAATTAAAATCAACCTAAAAATTATCTTTCACTTTAAACCTAGTTTATTTAAAAACTACATGCTAGAACAATAATTTTTGTTTTTTAAATGTTACTACAAACCTTCCCTACATTCCCAATTTGGTGATGATACAAGGGGCTTTGCAATTACCACCCAAGTCCACCCAATTGCTGCAATGTTTGTCTCTTGACTTTTTTTCAGCAAATTTTGGGTGCTAAAAAAATTGGCTTATATTGAGTATATACAGTACATAAAGAAAAATTAACAAATACAACTTTTGCTAAAATATTCAGCTTACCCATACTTTTATCCTGTTGGTGGGTGTCCTCATCCTAATGGCACACATTATTCCACTTTTTAGGCTGAAAGGAGAAGCAGCACAATGATGAACTATTGTCTGTCACTCAGCTTTCTCCAGCATATTGCTTGTCATACATGAGATGACAGTCTCCTTGAGCTGCTAATTACTCTCACACTCCAGCCCTGCTGTAAATAGACTACAAACGACAGTGTTTATTTTCCTACAAAGTATAACCCCCCCCCCCCCCATACACCGTTAGATCACTCAATACGATTCCCTTTAGATCTACCAACTACTATGTAGTGCCAGGTCCTCCCTGATAGAATACATAGTGATTGGAAGGTTTAGAAAAGTCCTCATATTACATGGTTTTGGTGGAACAAAAGTTGATTGTACAGAAATTGTATGGTAAAGGCCCCCATACACGTGTCGGATTCCCACCGGATTCCGGCACGATCGTGCTGGAATCGCGTGCAGCCCACCTTGTCCGTCCGATCACGTCCGATTGATCGGGGGCTCAGAATCGGATCCAACAGAGAACCAACATGTTGGTCTTTCAGATCCGATTTTGCACATATCAGGGGAAGTTGCCATTTGGGAAGTAAGTGATCGGACACGGAATCGTCCAGGAATCCGTGGGACAAGGTGGTGTGCAGCGATCGGATACTCTTAATTGGCTGATTGATCGGAGCTCCGATTCCCGCTGAGATCGACAGAATCGATCGGGTGAGTGATCAATTGGCCATGGAATCCGACACGTGTATGGCTAGCTTAAGACTGTTATGTAAAGCTGGCCATACACAGGTAGATTCGACCGGCGATCAATTACAGCATGTGACGTCACCACACTGTGATTGTTCACGGGTCAATCGAACGGTAATCAATGTGCACCACATGGGCACATCAATTACCGTACGATAGGGGCCTGGTTTCCCCGGTCCCCCCTGTCTCTTCTTTCCCCAGCCGGTGTTCTGAGATATTGGAGAAGCAGCCAGCCTGTACGCCCCGCCTCCTCTCCTGGCAGAGTGCTGGCCACGCCCCCTTCACACTAGAGATGGTCGAATTTTTTTTAAAAAATTCGACCATTTCGCCGGTTTCGACTTAATTGCAAAGCCCCTGAGCATGGTATCATCACCAAACTTGCTGAAGATGCACAGAAGGGTTGGGGGTATACTGCAAAAAAGAAAGTAAGTCTCTAACACAAATAGTTTTTTCACAAATTAAGTTCAAAGTCAAGTAAAAAATTCGAAAATCAGAATTTCGACTTTAACTTTGAACTTCATTTATGCAAAAACTACATGTGCTAGAGCAAAACTTATTTTTTTCAAATGTTTCCCCAACCCTTCTCTACATCTCCAGCAAGTTTGACAAGGATACCATTTTCAGGGGCTTTGCAATAAGCTCACAAAGTTTGCAAGTCGAAAAATTCGACCATCTCTACTTCACACACACAGCAGTAGCTGATCACAAAGCCTGTGACTCGCAGTCCCCATTCAATGTTATGGATTTCAACCAAGGTTTTCCAACATGTTGGAAACTTGTTTGGTCGAGTTCCTTCATTTGGACCATCCATAGTTCCTTTGAGCAGAATCAATGGATCCTGCTTGAAGGAACCATGGATGGTCCAAATGAAGTAACAGATTAGAGGAACATCGGGTGCCGTGACCGCGCACGGCCCCCGATTTTGCTCTAATCTATTTCTTCATCGAGCCGTGTGTGGCCAGCTTGAAGGTGCATGGAGGACAAGAAACATTGACTCCAAGAACTTAAAATCTATCATTAGCAAAGAAAGAGAACCTCCCCATTGCATCATGGGATCCAGGGCCATTTCAGGAGATTTGGGCTCCTATGTCCTAAACCTCAGCCCCCTGTATAACTCCTTACGACCAAGATTTGGTGTCCCCATTGCTCCACAATATGAAGAGACGAGGAAGGAAGCATGCGATAATGAATTACATTTCCTGTCATCCATTAGACTCGGCTGTGAAGTCCTTGTCACGCAACATCACCGCAAAGCCGAGACTTCACAGCGGAGTCTGAGAAGCACAGGGAAATATGAGTGAAACTATTAGTGAATGATTCCCTGCACATTCTGTATAATGGTGGAGGAAGGGGAGCAGCAGATCTTTGGATAACTAGCATCCCAAGAGACTCACCTGCCTTACCTTTTCCTATACATGGTCCTGATGGGGAATGTTTTTTTTTTTCTAATCAATGAATACTGGCCACATAGTAGTACAAAACGAATCCCTGTGTGTGAACCTGCTGAAGACATCTCCAAGTTTCTTCAAACAACACCGAGTTGGGTTTTATTAAATGTCTTTTTAACAAGACCAGTGTGTTATCTTTCCATTGTTTCTGAACTATCAGTTATGAAGCCGACTCCTGCCTTTAGCTCTGTACTCTGCCATCACAAATGACTAGCAAGCAGGAATTAATTAAAAACATGAAAACCCTACACAGGCAAGTAGATTTGAAGAGCTACATCTATGTGCTATGCATCTGTGATGGTGTCATTTGCTCAGCATGCGAGACAAACCTATGACAGCTCATTTGCTTACATAATAGTTAGCAGTGTCAGAAATCATTATGTGCTTCACAATATAAACATCGGACGAGCTTGTGCTTAAACCATACATCCCGTGTTATTAATGCCTTATTGTTTTTAACGCACATGGGAATAAAAGATGGAAATATGGAAATAAAACGTCGAGTCTTGTTAGCTGAGGGTTCTGTAAGTGAGGAGTTTTTTTTCTCCCAATGGAATGTAAACTGAAATCATTTATCTGATTTTATACTAGAAAGAAAA
>CM070036.1:25976099-25986244 GCA_036250615.1 Ptychadena robeensis | reverse complement strand
CCTGATAGAATGCATAGTGATTGGAAGGATTAGAAAGGTTCTCATATTACATGGTTTTGGATGAAAAGTTGATTGTACAGAAATTGTATGGTAAGATTGTAAGGTGTATGGTGTATTGTTATAACTTATGAGACAATGAGACATGTGAGTGCAGTTTGCTTTTGTTAACTATTTTACATTAAAGTTTAAGTACACTTAAAATATAATGCATCACTGGCTCAGTGGTCAGTAATTAATGGCAAAGCTTGCCCCTCTGTTATCTTTACATACATATGTGACTGAAACTACTGAAGTAAAACAATTAAAATCAGATGCATTGTTCAGGTTATAACCAATGCAGAATGTCTACAAGCAGCAGAGATGATTCATGGGATGCCGCAGATGCTACATTAGTAGACACTAGTAGACTAAAGCCAGGCATACACAGTTGGATTTCAGAATGATTGATCTTCTATTGGATTTTAGATCTTGATCCTTTCATCGGACACCGATTGTAATCAAATCCAAAGTAGTACCACATGGAAGGTTCGATAGTAATACGCTCGTTATACGCCCAAAATCGGCAATTTTATTTAATTTTTTCGATCACAAAACACAGAAAAGAGTCATATATAAATGTGTTCATCAAATACAATCACCCCGAACAACAATTTTAGTTCAATCGTTGTACAATAAAATTTTCGATGAAAAATTTTCAACATGTCTGATCACTTTTCGATCTATGTTTTGATAGTTATAAAAAAAATTTGTCAATTGAACCATGTGTGCAGTATACGTAAACCTTTCGAATGCTAACATTTAACCGTGTATGCCTAGCTTATTGTAGACTGGTAGTAGTCTCAGGCATGGGAGCTGCAGATTTTGATTGGCTCAGTTTCAGTCTGCATACAGTTCTCATAATAATGCCAAAATTGCAGCATCTTATTATTCATCTGTAGTAGGCAGTGTTGGCTTTTGTATTATAAATCCCATGATGCACTGGTTTAGAAATTTCACATGCTTTAGCTATAAAGCATTGTTATCCACTGTTTGCAAGTAAGGCTTTGTTTCCATTGTACGTCGGGAGCCCTCCGCTAAGCGTATACGCTAAGCAGGGGTCCCGACGTACCCCATAGACTCAGCCTGCCGGCGGATGGTCTGTTTAGACATCCGCCGGTGTACAGGCTGAACGTACTCGACTACGTTCAGCCTGACACCGGCGGATCGGGTCGGCGCAATGAAGACAGACCCGTCCGCCAAGCAGGTAAGTCTATCTGCTACGTCGGGGACCCCCGCTAAGCGTGTACGCTTAGCGGAGGGCTCCCGACGTAATGGAAACAAGCCCTTAATGTTATTGTAACATAAATTGCATATATAAAGAAAATCAAGTGACAATATTGTAACAGTTAAAAAATAAAATTGAACAAACACACTATAATGTTGTATATGATCATAAGTAAAATTTGTGGTAATAAACAAAGACGAAAGACACATTCAGCTCCTTATCTTAAATATTTATATTCCTATAGCTTTTCTGCATCATTTACATCAGTGGTTCCCAAACTTTCCTTGCATTGCCCCCCTTTTCGATTTAGGAACATTTTCGAGCCTCACCATTGAAACACAGGTTCTGAATGAGGGCCCGCGTCCTCCCGGAATACCATAGCGCCCCCAGTTTGGGAACCACTGATTTACATAAACGTCTTCATATTGGTCTGATTTTAATGTACCTGTACTTGTATGTGATAATAACTATTTACATACATAAAGCTCTGTTCACACTTATGCCCAGCTACGGCCATTTTTAGTACTGTTCTTGTGTGGAAAAATATGACGGGCTTAGTACAACCTTTCAAAACTTGTAATATGGAGAACTGCATTGCCAAAATAATAGTAATTCAAAATAAAAACATCAAGATAATGTATTGTTGCAGTTATTCTATTACATTCATTTCCAATGCCACTTTTACTACTTCTTACGCTTGTTTATCTATATTTGTATGACTGTATTCAATTAATAGATGTGTAGTTTGGCCTCTAGAGGGAGCTCTTTGCTACACTCCTGTATACAGCCTGCTTATCCTTTGTCACATCAGAGAGCGTCTTGGTTTTCTAGCAATAAAGCATAACCATTGTGTAGCAGCGCCAAGCAGAAAGAGGTGTATGCAATGAGCATGTGTAGCTTCTACCATATAAACAACACAAAGACTTTTTTTTTCTAAATAATACAGCATAATAGATATTGATGAGCATATTGGCAGCCATGTGGTGTCTTTCACCTGTTTATCTAAAAACACTATCATTGAATGCCAAAAATAACATATGTTCATCTTCAAGTAGTAAATCTAAACAAAACAGAGTCACTACAAGGCTCCTGTCAATTCGAAATTATGGTTAATGGTTCTGCAGCTCCATGTTGATCACACTTCCTCTTCATAAATGAAAACTTAAGCTAACCATACATGTGTAGATTCCTGCTTGATTCTCGAATGGGCGATTACAGTGTGATGACATCATCACGCTGCTTGTGGTCTCCGGCAAAACAAACGGGAATCACGCTGTGCGCCACTGACACATCGATTCACGCTCAATACTTTGCATCTTAAAAAACAAGCTTGAGTTACAAGAGAAAAAGCACTCTATACAGCTATAGGGGTGCGTCCTGTATTGTTGTGCGTCTTACAGGCCGCAAAATATGGTAGCTAAAAATGAAGTAATAAAATATTTGCGTATTATTTAAAAAAAGCCTTCAGGTAGCAGACATGTAGAAAGTAGGGGGACTAACCTGCCATACACCAACCGACTGGGTGCCGACAGATGAGTTCCGATGAGCTCTGGAATGCAGCGTGATGACGTCATCACACTGCATTCTCGAGCTGCCTTCATCGGAGGTCACCCTTTGTGTGCCGGCCATTAGCTTCAATGAAGACACCGGTCATCATTGAAGTTAATGGCATCGGCTGGCATTGGCCAGAGAACATCGGACATGTCCGTTCTCTGGCCGGCCGAGCTGTGGGGCGACAGGGATCTGTCGCCCCATGTGGGCACACACCGATTGGCGGCCGATTTTGCCGCCGACCGATGCCGCCGCTAATCGGCGTGTGTATGGCAGGCTTAATCTGAGAAATATTCACTGTAAACCAGGTCTGAAAAAAAACCTTGGATCCATGACATGTATAACTTCACCTGACTGTATCAGAAATACACCCTCAGCACCCCCAAATAATCCCTCTAATGTACAAATTATGTAGATGCTTTTAAAACTGCAGTTTTGGTTGATTTGTTGGGTTTTATTCAGAGTAAGAGATCCAAACAAGATAATATTGGATAGGAACAGAATAAAAATGGTCTTCAGCTGCAGTTATAAGGGGAAGGTATTGTTTTGTTGGATAAAGAAGATTATAAGACTGAGATAGAGTGACATTTGGGAAATCAAGAGATGATATAGAAAAATCTGACCGCATTGAAGCATCTGTGGGTAGAGGAATCTATTGACTATTAAATTTTACAATGAACATTATTTCTAGAACTGTTTCAAAATATTATCACTGAAACATTTGTAGGAATGCAGTTAAAAAATAAGTAAATTAAGCGTTATGAACGTTGTGAACGGTCTCCCGAAAGGTTGGCCGAAGTTCAGGTTTGTAACAATCGTTCAGAAATCGAACTGTAAATTGACCCCAATATAGGGAGTGCAGAATTATTAGGCAAATGAGTATTTTGACCACATCATCCTCTTTATGCATGTTGTCTTACTCCAAGCTATATAGGCTCGAAAGCCTACTACCAATTAAGCATATTAGGTGATGCGCATCTCTGTAATGAGAAGGGGTGTGGTCTAATGACATCAACACCCTATATTAGGTGTGCATAATTATTAGGCAACTTCCTTTCCTTTGGCAAAATGGGTCAAAAGAAGGACTTGACAGGCTTAGAAAAGTCAAAAATAGTGAGATATCTTGCAGAGGGATGCAGCACTCTTAAAATTGCAAAGCTTCTGAAGCGTGATCATTGAACAATCAAGCGTTTCATTCAAAATAGTCAACAGGGTCGCAAGAAGCGTGTGGAAAAACCAAGGCGCAAAATAACTGGCCATATTTCAGAGCTGCAACATCACTGGACATCACTGGTGCCCAAAAGCACAAGGTGTGCAATACTCAGAGACAGAAAGGCTGAAAGACACCACTGAACAAGGCATCACAAGCTGAAAACGTCAAACGGGCAGAACATGATCTCACAGACTGTTTTTTCTAAGGTTTTATGGACTGATAAATGAGAGTGAGTCTTGATGGCCAGATGGATGGGCACGTGGCTGGATTGTTAAAGGGCAGAGAGCTCCAGTCCGACTCAGACGCCAGCAAGGTGGAAGGTGGAGTACTGGTTTTTGGGCTGGTATCATCAAAGATGAGCTTGTGGGGCCTTTCGGGTTGAGATGGAGTCAAGCTCAACTCCCAGTCATACTGCCAGTTGCCTGGAAGACACCTTCTTCAAGCAGTTGTACGGAAGAATCTGCATCCTTCAAGAAAAACATGAATTTTCCATGCCGGGACAATGCTGCGCCATCACACGGCGTCCCAGTACTAGCCACAGCGTGGCTGGCCAGAAGGGTATAAAAGAAGAAAAATGACATTGCCTCTCCTTGTCAGCCCTGATTTGAACCCATTGAGAACCTGTGGTCCATCATCAATGTTGATTTACAAGGAGGGAAACATTACAACCGTCTCTGACCAGTGTCTGGGAGGCTTGGTTGCCTGCTGCAGCAAACGCAAATGTTTGATGGTGAACAGATCAACACTGCGAATCCATGGATGGCAGGCTTTTCAGTGTCCTTGGCAAGAAAGGTTTGGACTAATTGGGTCACGATTTGTTTTTTTTTTGAATGATCAAAATGTATATTTGTGGAATGTTGAGATGTTATATTGGTTTTCACTGTAAAATAAAGAATTGAAATGGTATAAATTAGTTTTTTGTTAAGTTGCCGAATAACTTATGCACAGTATAGTCACCTGCACACACAGTTCCCCCCTAAATAGCTAAAACTAAAACCACACTTAAAAACTACTTCCAAAAAATTCACTTTGATATTAATTAGTTTTTTTGGGTTCATTGAGAACAGGGTGTGTTCGTTTCATACTAAGACTTCTTCCTCAAAATACCACTTGCCTCATAATTCTGCCTCCTGTATGGCCAAATAACTTTTAGTTCTGATTTGGGTCACAACAGATTCCATGGGAATATCGCCACGATGTTTCCAATACATTGTTTGCCATTGGGTATTTTTTTTCACTCTGTTCTTCTGATTTGAGCTTTTTCCCTAAGTTTCTAAAGCCCGCCCTCTACACCTTTAGATCACTCCATACATTTTCCTTAGATCTAACCAACACTAGTAGTGCCGGGGTCCTCCCCCTTATAAATACATAGTGCTTGGAAGGTATATATCACATGCTATGTCCGCCGGGTCCTCCCTAAGAATACATAGTGATTGGAAGGTTGTAGAAAGGTTCTCATATTACATGGTTTTTTTGGTAAAAGAAGGTTATTCTTTTCTCCCGGCAGTCGCCGAGAAATCGCCCCGTCTATGCCCAGAGTAAGAGATTATAGTAAAGGTTTGAAGTCAAGTCAAGTTGTTAAGGTTAAAATTTCAACTTTCCTGTGAACTTATTTATTTACAAAATGACATGCGCTAGAGCAGTGGGTCTTAACCTTGGGTCGGGACCCCCGTTGGGGGTTTCCAAGTTCACTGAAAGCAGCATGCTGATGCCCCCAGGTAACTTAGGACACTCCACAACAACTTCCGGTAGGATCATGTTGTGTATTCCCTCCTTTCTTATTTTCCCACCCTAACTTGTTAGGTAATATTTCCCATAACGCTCTACTCCCCATCAATTTACCCAGCTACTTTACCATGCCCCCCGCAGCCAACCACATCTGAATCAGGGTGAGGCCAAGTGGGGCGGAGCTTGCACCAGAAGTTATTCCAGATTGGTGAGGATGAGACCAGAAGAGTCTTGCTCCTCCATCTTGCCAGCGTATGAGGATCGTACCTTCTGCTGTCGCCTGATGAAACTTGAACTAGGTGAGTTATTTTTATATTTGTTAATGGGGCTTCTTTAGGTTTACATACAACCGCTTTATGTAAATTCAAACCCCAAAGTTCCGATTTTTTTTTATATGTTTATGGTTTTCATTACTTGATTTTACTTCTCTTTAAATCTTTCAGCTGTCTTCTGCTTGTGATCCTGTCTGGTTCACTCCTAGTAATATAGGCACAGTTTGTCTTCCTGTTGATATCCAGGTATAACTGCCACAGGGCCCCCTGGTGGTCACACAGACCACTGCACATCGTCCACATCATTAGAGCACATGATCTACCAGTGATGGGCAACTGAGTAGATATGGAGGGACACAAGTGCGCCCTTTGCATAACTAAGGGCCACACATAAATTTTCAATCTATACTAAATGAACAGCATGCATAGCTAGCTAGTTGTTTTATAATATACTAAAAAAGCCTGCCTAGAACACCTCGATCTATGGCAGACCTTTAGCACGACTTGATTACATACAACGCGTGGTGACGATCACAACGCTGTATCGTCTGGCTACATGTCGGACAGGAATCCTGTGTCGTTCCACTAAGCTTAGCCTACACGGCACGATTCCCTGGCTGATCGATGCAGCTCCGATGGATTCCGGCGATTCCCCGCCGGCATCCCACAGGTGAGAACGACAGCCATTAGGAACCGATCGTGGCAGCCCCACCTTGTACGCCGTATCCGTGTCCGATGGATCGCCCCTCCCTGACCGCAACGCCCCCTGAGCAGAGCAGAATCGACCCGAAAAGACCAACTAGGTTGGTTCTTCTCGGAATCCAATTCTGTGGCCCCCGATCCATCGGATGCGGTCGGACGGCAATGTGGGCTGCAGGGGATTCCGGCACGATTGATCCGCTTGCACGCTCCCGGAATCCATCGCGCTGGAATCCGGCACGAATCCGTGCCGTGTAGGGCAGCCTTTACACACAGGACTCCCGTCTCGACTAGCCATTAACAGGGAGTGGGAGAGATCCGTGTGCGACCCGACTTGCCGGCTTTTTTTCTACATAATTCAAGGTGGGCTCCCACATAGTTGCAGGCGACCAACCTTGATGTGAGCGCGGGAGCTCGCACTGCAGGTCTGCTACAACCTATGGCCGGAGTCTGCCCGTCTATGGGGGGCTTTAAGACATTAGAGAACATGTGTCTATTGGTAATGCACATTTATATAACAAGTCTTTGATGATATATGAGTGAATATTTTGATAAGATATCATGAGGCAACCCTTTGATCCAGCAAGAATGGTCATCAGGGGATTGGTGGACAGTGAGGGTGCTGCCTGAAGAATGGCCCAAATGGCCCACATGCGGCCCCTTGGCGGCAAGGTTGGGCACGTGGTGCGACAATCTCAGTATGTACTACAAAGTAAAACTATATCTGTCAGATATGTCTGACATGATGATACATTGTTCGTATGTATTTTGAGCCCAGTTGAGGCACTTTGTGAGTTCCATTCACAAAAGTCGAGTATGATGTCTGCGCTGTGCAGCACTCCCAACTTATTTAAGCCTTTTAAGTGGGGAACAGGTTAAACCTCTGCTTTGCACTTTATTTTAGCAATTACATTGCACCTCCTCCAAACCAAAAAAAAACCCCCCCCCCCAAAAAAAAAAAAGAAAAAAAGAGAAACAACCCAACCACAAAAAAAAGGGGGGGAGGAGGGGGATTCTTGGACATATCCATCAAGTTTTGCTGCAATATTTAGTTTCTTTACTGGTGGTCTTTTGAGAGCTGTTCTGAGTCACAAGTCAGATTTCCTTCCATGTCCTGATTAATTGCCTGCAGATACAGGTGCTTTGCATCAGGCTATTTCAAGAAGCAACTGAATCCCTTTGGTTGTTCATACTCTTTAGGCTAGAGTGCGATTGGCCGCAGGGGAAACCTATTATACCAGAAGAGTCCTTCCTATAAAATCCAATCTTCTGATAATGGTCAATCATCCCAAGAGGGGGACAAGCTATGGTAGGGAGCTTCTGTAATGACATGGGGGGTTGGTCTGCCAACACTATGATGGAGGCCCACCTTGAGTGTTGTAGAAAAAAGCCGCTTGCCGTTCTTTTCTCTGCACCGACTGCGCTGCAGAACTGGTTTGTTAATTCGAGGGCGAGTTATTGGCACAGTCCTGACAGGAATCGTGTTTGTTTAGTGAACACCGGATCTGTCCCTCTCTGTAGCAGACCCTCACAGCGTGGTAAGTCACCACTCTGTGAAGAGTCCTGCTAATGTCCGGCCATAGATCGGCGACGTCTATGGCCGGCTTAAGGGTCCCTTTAGCCCCCATACACCCCACAGGAACTACCCATGCATTTTCTGTACAACCAACTTTTCTTCTACAAAAAACATGTAATATGAGACTTTCTACACAGTCCAATCACTATGTTAATTCTATCAGGGAGGAGCCGGCACTCATAGTTGGTTAGGTCTCTGGAAATTGTTATGGAGGAATCTCAATGTGTATGGGGGGGCTAAAGCTAGCCAACACATTTTCGATTTTTGGTCAATCAATGCTCGATTAGATGAACTTTTTGAACGAAATCGAGAAATGGCCCACATGGTACGATCGACGAGAATTGTTCGAATGAATGCAAGAAAAATTTATCGAATTTGATCGGACATGTTGGAAAATCATCGTCGACTGTGCCAAAATCGTTTATATCGTCGATGTTGTGGTGTTTCTCTCCTGGATCATTAGATGCGATAGAATACATAGACCACTATCATTTCCATACCAAAATCGACAGTTTTAGTAATATTTTGGAACTCAAATCCACCGACCATTGCACACTCAATGGGGGTGTAATGTTTAGCGTTTAAGATCGATTTTCGATTATACGAGCTAATCGAGCATCGATTGAACCAAAATTGAACGTGTGTGGGCTAGCTGAAGATTTCTCCTGTCATATTTCCTATAGATCTCCTTTGTTTTATTATTAAACCAAAACCCATGTATATGAGGGAATTTTTAAACAATCAAGTCACCTGTGTTCAACATCGCAGTAGGACCCCAGCACTACATCGTTGTTGGTAGATCTGAAGGATATTCTGACCAGAATCAAAGGTGTATGGCCAGCTTAACAAGCCCCCCCCATACACCTTTAGATTCCTCCCATACAATTCCATCAGATCTACCACACTATTCCGTATAGTGGCCTCCTGATAGAATACATAGTTATTGGAAGGTGCATAAAAGGGCTCCGTCACATTACATGGTTTTTGGTAGAAGAAAGTTGAGTGGACAGAAATTGCAAATGGTAATTTTATGTGGTGTTGGGGGGCCTTGAACCTTAATAAACTCATGAACAAGAAAATTTATATTTAAGTAATAGATCATTTTCTTTCTAGTAGAAAATCAGATAATGATTTCAGTTTAATTCCATTGGGAAAAAAAAAAAAACTCCTCACTTAACATAACCCTCAGCTACAAGACTCGACGTTTTATTTCCATATTCCATCTTTATTCCCATGTGGCGTTAAAAACATAAGGCATAATCCACGGATGTAGGTTTAAGCACACTCGTCCGTGTTATAAATTGTGAAGCACATAATATTTCTGACCTGCTAACTATTATGTAAGCAAATGAGCTTCCATAAGGTTGTCTCGCCTGCTGAGCAAATGACACCATCACACATGCATAGCACATAGATGTATCTCTTTCAAATCTCCTACTGCCTGTGTAGGGTTTCATGTTTTTAATGATTCCTGCTTGCTAGTCTTTGTGATGGCAGAGTACAGAGCTAAAGGCAGAGTCGGCTTTCATAACTGATTAGTTTTCAGAACATGGAAAGATAACAACTGTCTTGTTAAAAAGACATTTACTAAACCACAACTCGGTGTTGTTTGAAGAAACTTGAGATTGTCTTCAGCAGTTCACACACAAGGATTCGTTTTGTACTACTTGGGGCCAGTATTTCATTGATTATAACAAAAAAACCTTTCCCCATCAGGACCATGTCTAGGAAAAGGTAAGGCAGGTGAGTCTCTTGGTATATGCTTATTATCCAAAAGATGTCTGTCCCCGTCCTCCAACCATTTAGACAGAATGTGCAGGGATCATTCAACCTAATAGTTTC
>CM070036.1:25952425-25969264 GCA_036250615.1 Ptychadena robeensis | reverse complement strand
ATCACTGCTATGTAGTGCTGGTCCTCCCTGATAGAATACATAGTGATTGGAAGGTGTATAAAGGTCCTCATATTACATTGATTTGGTAGAAGAAAAGTTGTTTGTACAGAAATTGTACAGTAAAATTGTACCTATCCCTATTCTGTTTGAGTGCCAAAAGATGTAATCAATGCCTAAACCAGTGGTTCCCAAACTGGGGGGTGGGCCCCCCTGGGGGGGGCGCGAAGTTATTCCAGGGGGGAGCAGGCCCTCATTCTTAACCTGTGTTTGAATAGGGAGGGGGGAGCTCAATAATGTTCCTAAACAGAAAATGGGGACCTGCACGGAAAGTTTGGGAACCACTGGCCTAAACAGTAAATGATGTATGTGACTTGCCTTGTGACTAAGGACATCCCCACTCATTACATCATCACATGTGCAGCTTTAAAGGCCCCCATACACGTGTCGGATTCGCACCGGATTCCGGCACGATCGATTCCGGGCGCGTGCACGCCAAACGATCGTGCCGGAATCGCATGCAGCCCACCTGGTCCGATCGATCATGTCCGATTGATCAGGGGCTCAGAATCGGATCCGACGGAGAACCAACATGTTGGTCTTTCTCATGCGATTCTGTCCGGATCAGGGGGAGTTGCCATTTGTGAGGTGGACAATTGGACACGGATCCGTCCCGGAATCTGTTGGACAAGGTGGTATGCTGTGATGGATACTCTTAATTGGCCGATTGATCACACCTGCGATTCCTGGCAGAATCGCCGGAATCGATCGGATGATGAATCGATCGGACATGGAATCCGACACGTGTATGGCTAGCTTTAGACTACTCTAGGGTTGCTTGCTCCTACTTTAAAAACCCTGAAAACCCAAATCTTCAGTCTGGCCTATTCATCTTCCCATTCCTAACATCACCACCATGCCAGTCTCACCCAAATAGGAACAAGGATGCAAGGAGCACAATCTAATGCAACAAAGTAAAGTACTGTAAATGATAAAATAAAACAAAAGACAAAATGCTTACACTAAAGGAGGTTTTCCAGGATTGATCTCTCAGGGCCGTGTGCTTACCAGGATGACATCACTTCCTGGTCAGTCCCATTCCCCAACCAATTGTTCCCCAACCTAATAAATTGTAAAGGCCCCCATACACCAGGACGAGCTGGGGCCGATACTCTGAGCGATGGAGTGCAAAGTGATGATGTCATCACGCTGCACACCTTCACTCAGAGTATCGTCAGGCACTCTTTGTGTGCCGGACGGTACTTTGAACGGGGACGCTGCTCCCCCATGTGGGCACCCACGATCCGCTGCCCATTTTGCAGTGCGGACGCACATCGGTCGGCTGAAAAAATCATCCCCGGCTCGCTAGGTGTATGGGTGTCTTAAGTCTGATCAGGCAGGGTACTCAGCTGCTCCTGTGTCATAACCTGTTATAAATGTGTTATACAAACCGGATTCCCAAAAAGTTGGGACACTATACAAATCGTGAATAAAAACTGAATATTTTAGAACATAAATCATGGAACAAAAGTTTAAACTGAGAAAATTTACCATTTTAAGGGAATAATATGTTGATTCAGAATTTCATGGTGTCAACAAATCCCAAACAAGTTGGCACAAGGCCATTTTCACCACTGTGTGGCATCTCCCCTTCTTCTTATAACACTCAACAGACGCCTGGGGACCGAGGAGACCAGTTTCTCAAGTTTAGAAATAGGAATTCTCTCCCATTCTTGTCTAATACTGGCCTCTAAATGTTCAATCGTTTTGGTCCTTCTTTGTCGCACCTTCCTCTTGATGATGCGCCAAATGTTCTCGATAGGTGAAAGATCTGGACTGCAGATTGGCCATTTCAGTACCCTGATCCTTCTCCTACGCAGCCATGATGTTGTGATTGATGCAGAATGTGGTCTGGCATTATCTTGTTGAAAAATGCAGGGTCTTCCTTGAAAGAGATGACGTCTGGATGGGAGCATATATTGTTCTAGAACCTGAATATATTTTTCTGCATTGATGGTGCCTTTCCAGACATGCAAGCTGCCCATGCCACACGCACTCATGCAACCCCATACCATCAGAGATGCAGGCTTCTGAACTGAGCGTTGATAACAACTTGGGTTGTCCTTGTCCTATTTGGTCCGGATGACATGGCGTCCCAGATTTCCAAAAAGAACTTCGAGTGGTGACTCGCCTGACCACAGAACAGTCTTCCATTCTGCCACACTCCATTTTAAATTATCCCTGGCCCAGTGAAAATGCCTGAGCTTGTGGATCTTGCTTAGAAATGGCTTCTTCTTTGCACTGTAGAGTTTCAGCTGGCAACAGCGGATGGCACGGTGGATTGTGTTCACTGACAATGGTTTTTGGAAGTATTCCTGAGCCCATTCTGTGATTCGGAGATCACGGGCATCCAGTATGGTTTTACGAGCTTGACCCTAACACACAGAGATTGTTCCAGATTCTCTTAATCTTCAGATGATGTTATGCACAGTTGATGATGATAGATGCAAAGTCTTTGCAATTTTTCGCTGGGTCACACCTTTCTGATATTGCTCCACTATCTTTCTGCACAACATTGTGGGAATTGGTGATCCTCTACCCATCTTGGCTTCTGAGAGACACTGCCACTCTGAGAAGCTCTTTTTATACCCAATCATGTTTCCAATTGACCTAATTAGTGTTATTTGGTCTTCCAGCTCTTCGGTATACTCAAATTTACTTTGTCCAGCCTCTTATTGCTACTTGTCCCAACTGTTTTTGGATTTGTTGACACCGTGAAATTTTCAACATATTTTTCCTTTAAAATGATACATTTACTCTGATTAAACATTTGATCTGTCATCTACGTTGTATTACAAATAAAATATTGACATTTGCCATCTCCACAACTTTTTTGGAATCCGGTTTGTATTTTGGCGCTATATAAATAAAAGATAATCTTTATCCTTATCCCTCCTCCATCAAACTTCTGACTTGGCCAAATGCAGGGAAAATTCTAGCTTTTCCCAAACCCGGAGTAACCCAGTAGACAGTCAGACAGAAATCTGTCACTCATCATCAACACATCTCCACGGTCCAGAGTTGCCAAGCTTGCACTTCATTCAACTCTTGGTATTGGTGGTTGATGATGTCAAGCTGGTATATAGAAATCTATAGAAATTGGCTATAGAAATCTATTGCACGGAGGTCCTGGGACACAGTTGCTGTGTGAGGATAATGACAGAGATAGTTTGGAACTCTGAGTGGTTTTGATATTTACATTCTATGATCCTCAACTCTTGGTGACCATGCTGGGAGACTTCATGGGGTCTAATTTTTAGTGACTGGGTTACCTTTGTACCTAAACAATTCCACTTTACAATATAACCACTAGTTGGGTTTACAGTTGTGTTCAAAATTATTCAACCCCCACTGAAATTGAGTGTTTTGGTCATTTTGACATTGATTTTAATCATTTCAGGCATCTTGTTTACAATGAAATGAAAGAGGCACTTGTAAGTCAGAAAAATACAACAGAACAATAATAATGAAATACCCACAAATGTCTTTTCTGTGCTCACATCATTATCAGTTTTATTCAACCCCCAAGTGACATTCATCCTTAGTACTTAGTACAACATCCTTTTCCAGTTATAACAGCTTTTAAACGTGAGGGCTGGTGCGTTTTCGCGCGGTTGTTGGACGCAAATTTTTTTCAAACGTGCCCAGAAACCGCAACCTCATCCGCTCTGCCATGCGTATTTGCGCGTTTTTAAACGCATCCAATGCTTTCCTATGGATGAGTTTTTGGGATGCGGATGCGGTTAGGAAGTGGATGCGTTTCGAACCGCTGTAGGCAGCGTTCACAACCGCACCCTAAACCACATCCGCATTCGAACGCACACAAACGCACCAGTGGAAACTATATTGATGTTTCCAATGGATGCGGTTGACTGCGCTTGCGGCTGCGCGGTTACAAACGCGCAAAAACGCACCAGTGGAAACAAGCCCTGACACAAGTTGCAGGGATCTACGGAGATCTAAGCCCATTCTTCATGGGAAAAAGCCTCCAGTTCAGGTTCTCAATCGGATTTAAGTCTGGTGACTGCGATGGCCACTCCAAAATGTTCCAGCCTTTAATCTGCAACCATGCTCTAGTGGACTTGGAGGTATGCTTGGGATCATTGTCCTGATGAAAGGTCCAATGTCTCCTAAGCCTCAGGTTTGTGACAGACTGCATCACATTTCCTTCCAATATCTCCTGGTACTGAAGAGAATTCATGGTACCTTGCACACACTGAAGCTTCCCTGTACCTGCAGAAGCAAAACAGCCCCAAAGCATGATTGACCCTCCGCCATGCTTCACAGTAGGCAAGGTGTTCTTTTCTTCATAGGCCTTCTTCTTCCTCCTCTAAACATAGTGTTGAGCCATGGGCCCAAACAGTTCTTATTTGTTTTCATCAGTCCAAGGAAAACTATCCCAAAACTTTTGTGGTTTGTCCACATGACTTTTGGCATACTGCAGTCGACTGTGGCCCATGGATCAACGCTATGTTTGGAGGAGGAAGAATGTGAATGTGACTGAACTGGAGGCTTTTGCCCATGAAGAATGGGCTAAGATCCCCATAGATCGCTGCAAGACACTTGTGTCAAGCTATGCTTCACGTTTAAAAGCTGTTATAACTGGAAAAGGATTTATCCATCGAACATTCTAGATTTTTGTTCAATCAACCAAAAAATTGTTTGTTCTTCATAAATCAACAAAAAAATCTACACGTGTAAACCCACCATTACATTTGTCAGTACAATATCTAGCAAGCACTATATTGAACAACCTGACTTACTACTAAAGCTGGCCATACACCTTTAGATTTCTCTGTCAGATTTCCTTTAGATCTCCTTTTCTTTTACCAAAACCATGTAATATGAGGGACTTTCTAAACCATCAAGTCTACCTGTGTTCAATCGCAGAGGACCCGGCACTACATAGTTCATAGATCTAAAGGATATCTGACAGAGAGATCTAAAGGTGTATGGCCAGCTTAAAAGGACAGTAAAGTTGCATGTGCTGAAGAGTTAGGCAGGGTACAGACTACAGATATTTGAGCCGTCGGATGTACCCTGCAGCAGCGTGATGACGCAGCGTGATGACTGTCAGATCTTGGTGGAGCTGGGGAGAGACAGCTCTGCTCTCCCCAGCTCAGCCAAAGCTTTTCCTGGAGACCAACAGTCTCTATGCAAAGCATCGGACATCGGCCGTATTTACGGTCATGTCTGATGTCCCAGTTTTCGAGTGGGATTCATTTGTCCCGCTTGAAAACATTGATGGGTGCATATTATATGGGCCAGATAGATAGCCGTGAGCGTGCACGGCATTTGAAGCGGCCATCGATTTGGCCCATATATTAGCTTCTGTACCCTGCTTTAAGCTAGGCACACACAGGTAGATCTGTAAAAAGATTTGAGTACAATCAATCAACGTGCGTGCTCACAGTGATTGATTGTACTCTACATTCAAAGTATTGGATGTGCTGCCTCCTGCACATCCATCCGCTGTCAGTGTGAAGGCAGCGGAGCCAGCACTCCTCACTCGGAAGCTGTGAGAGGCAAGCTGGAATTTTCCCTAGCTGGCAGAGGTTGTTTCACACGTGCTGCAAGCTGGGGAGAATATGTCCCCATTGAACAGGAATTGATGTGCCCATGTGGTGCACATTGATTTCCGTTTAATTGATTCCCAATCAATCACAGCATGGTGACATCACCACGCTGTAATTGATCGGGGGTCAATTGCATGGTAATCTACCCGTGTGTGCCCGCACGATGGTGGACAAGCACTCCACAATCCGAATCCTGTCACTGCTCTGAAGATGTCAGATTTCCTCTCTGCGGAGGTGCTGCATGACCACAGAGAAGGAGAGAGGAGGGATGACAAGGAACGTTCGGGATTTACTCATTACAGGTAAGTTTGTTTGGGACTACTTTTGCTGCATTCTGCTCTATTATTAACACTTCTGGTGCTGATCACACATAGTGCAAAAACTGTTAGGATCACTTTATACTGATCTAGGGTCTTCCGCGTTCCATGTACCAGAAGTGACGTCACTGACATCACTTCCAGTGCTGGGCTTACTTCTCAGCTGATCTAGCAGGGAGGGGCGTTACTCTCCCTGCTAATGTTCCATCGTGCTTGTGTTGATAATGTGCGGGGTGGGACATTAGCAGGGAGTATAACGTCCTCTTCCTGCTAGATCAGCGATTTCTTGAAATTGGAAAAATACCACAAAGATTATGCACCCAGTTATCGGACTCCTTTCTCTACAGGCGCCCCCAATAACCATAAGCGGGACTATAACTGGCAATGTTGGGCTTAAAATCAACATATATGATATAAATCACTATAGAGATACAACCAAATAAATTTGCCTAAAAAGAGGGTATGTCCCCCTCAATTTATTCAAGCAAATTTTCACTTATACAATGCAACCACAAAATAAAAAGAACGTAACAATTGATCCTATTTTGAATCTCGACGCGTTTTGTGGTCTGAAGCACTTCTTCGGGAGTGACATAGGAAACGTACACTAGATTGAAAGATACAAGAGGTACAGCTAAGGATAATGTACAAGAAATGTTGAAAATATGTAGTAATGAATGAGATAACAGATATGATATTTGATCATATCTGTTATCTGACGAGATTAGGCGAGGCAGGTGTACCCACCCCAGCCCACTTGCTGCCCAGGAGTACAGTGAGCAGGAGCACAGTGGTACCAGGGATAGCACACGCCCCTTACAACAATTGTTTAGGCCGAGGTACAGGAATAAAACCATTAGTTGTGCTCTGCTATAACATTGGACCCCTAATTCTGTGGAATAAATCTGCATTCGTTTCTATCAGGGTGGATAAAAATCAAAGATTTTTTCAAAAAAAATCAGATTTTTTTATTGAAATCGGATGTTTTTGATTTAAATCAGATTTTTTTTATTTAAATTGAATTTTTTTTTTTTTTTTATGCTTTTGAGGAAAATATATTATTATTGTGTATTGTGTATTTTTTATGTAGAATAAGGCTGTTATGTTTACTTTTTTGGGTAAAGAAATTCATTTAATCCATTCAGTGTCATTCTCTTCCAGAGGTGTTTGTAAGATTTTATAATCAATAAAACTACACTCTCAGATGTATAGCGGCCAACATCCCAAAAACAACAGACAGAAGTTGATGATGACATAAACACATCACCCAACATTTCCCCTTGAATAGACAAGGGTGAGGGGACTTTAAGGGCCACTCACTATGTAAAAGCAATACATTTATTATACACAGTGCAAAAGATGAAGTAATGGCCATCATATCAATCAGAAACAATGCACAATGTTGCCGATGTCACACCTGTACACGCGCTTAGACAATTTGAATAGTCCAAATGGCGCAAATTTCACCCCAATGCGCGTTTCGTTGAAGACTTCTTCAGGTGGTATGATATGTAATTTCACAACCACATAACACAACCAGCCGACACAAGGGGATCAGTCATATTGAATAACCAAACCAACATAAAAGTGGATACAGACCCTCAGGGGTTACTCGCGTCCATAGAACAATATAGGGGGAAAGACATGATTTCTCAAGGTGGTGTCCCCACTGCACCGACACCAGTGGTAAACGGAGAGATGGGCAGACACATAAATGCAGCGGTGATCTGCGTACAACAAGACTGATTTTTAATACATTTACTTTGGTAAACATGATCAGTTGATGGTTTGGGTCGGTCTTGTTACGCAGATCACCAGTGGGGACGCCATCTTCAGAAATCATGTCTTTCCCCCTATATTGATTTATGGACATGAGTAACCCCTGAGGGTCTGTGTCCACTTTTATGTCCATTTGGTTATTCAATATGTCCCTTGTGTTGGAGGTTTGTTTCATGTAGATCTGGCCGATGAAATTACATATCGTACTCCCTGAAGAAGTCTTCAACGAAACGCACGTTGGGGTGACATTTGCACCATTTGGACTATTTTAATTGTCTAAGCACGTGTACAGATGTGTACATCCGCAACATTGTGCATTGTTTTTGATTGATATGATGTAATTTCTTCATTTTTTGCTCTGTGCATAATAAATGTATTGCTTTTGTATCCCCTCACCCATGGAAATTTTGGGTGACGTGCTTATGCCATCATCATCTTCTGTCTGTTTCTGTAAGATTATTGAGCAGTTTCTCTGCCTACAAGATATTATCACAGATGCTTGGTTTACTTTTGCAGTTCTCAAGACTAAGTGCAACAGAAAAGTTGTCCAAATATGAATATTTAATATTTGCATTTTAAAGTTATACCGGCAAAAATTATTGATTTAAATCAGTTTGATTTAAATCGAGCCTTACAGACTAGTGATTTAAATCGTGATTTAAATCAAATCCACCCTGGTTTCTATTGTTCTTATTGGCCAGTTGGACATCCCATCCTAAAGGTGGGGCTGTTGGAACCAATAAGGAATTGTTGTGATGTATAGTATATGTAATGCAAAGACTTGTTTTCAAAGTAGGATTTTCCTTGGTAGGGAAGTAAAAGAATCATCTGTCTGGAGATGCCAATGAAGTTCTGGAAACAGACAGGGTACCCCACCCCAGTATTTGCTTCCCACATGACCAAGTGGTTCTTCCTGACAGGAGTATGTGGCCTCAGACGTCAAGCACAGGTAGGCATCGGTGGGACATTTTCATCCAGAACACGGCTCGATTTTCCATTCGATCAACTTAAAAACGATCACTTAAACTGTTCGTTTTGGAATACATAATGTAATTGATTTACAACTTAGCCTGCATGCTCCACAGTACTATTGTATACAAATCCATCGAAAAGCCGTGAGACACTTGAACAATAGACTGAAATTTTCCACGTCTGATTTTTTTTTTTCCACATTTCGATTGAATTTTCAATCGCTTTTGGTTGATTGATTTTAAAACGATTGACTTAAAACAATCGCCTGTAAAGTCATTCCAATGGAAACATTTAACTGTGTATGGCCACCTTTAGGTTGGGGCAGTACTAGAGTAAAAAGGGATGTTGACTGGCTGTGGTACAAATTGGGAATCTGACTAAAAGTATCTAAAACTTTAAAAATACTGTAGGAGAGGATGAAATCCAACAAATATATGAGCAGCAGTAACAGGACTGTACTCACACTTCTTTCCTGGTACCTTGAGCTAGAGGCATCATTGATTAGCAGTCAGGGAGAAATATTAGAACACCAACTTCAACTTGTGTTTGGAGGTTTCCCGAGAGTGAACTTATTTTTTTTATGTTTTACTTCCTATTTACATCTGTCTCAGAAGAGTATGACTGAAGTTATTGCCCATGCCTAACTCTAATTATTAAACCGGAAACAAAAATAACCTTTTTCTATAATGTTAATAATATACGCACTCACGGATTGTCCCTCCGCAGTGTTCGTGCTATCATCGGATCCACGAAAATGACAGTCTGCACTACTTACAACATAAGAAGCGCAAGTCTTTCATGGAACTACATTTCACACAAACTTTGCCACTATGACACAGTCATATCACAGTGACAATCAGCAAAGACAGCGAACAGGCCGCAGTGGATACCTGGGGAGCTCCACACATGCGCCTGGAAGCCACCGCAGAACCAGGAGACAACTCAGCAAGTATTTTGAAACCATGGAGGCAAGTATTTTTAGGGGTATGTTATTAACTTTTTTTTTAGAGAAAGGCTATTTTTATTTAGGGTTTAATAACCTGTGGGTCGGGACCCCCTCAGGGGGCGAACACCCATTTTACAGGGCTCACAAGTCATTTCGCTCCCCGGGAAATAGGAGGGGAGAGACATTATACTTACCTGGTTGTGCCGGAAGTGACTTCTGGTATTTAGAACACAAAAATGACACTCTACACCACCACTTCCGCATTCCAAATACAGGAAGTGACACTTTGTGACGTCACTTCTGGGGCCGTGGATCTCAAACGATTGAGAACCACTGATCTAGGATATTATGCACTACCTTTTTGCCTAATGAGTGACCACAGGTTTAGCGTTTGCCCTTTATCCAACCAAGCTGGGGTTGGTTTATTTATTTTGACGTGTCATATGAAAACCACATTAACTCAAAGGACAACCCTTCTCGAGTTAAAAACAATTCACCTCGAAGGTTATCCTGGGGGGGAGAGTTTAAGTTTTGTTTTCAAAATATGTAGAATATAGAATATAACAGTAGAACTGGTTCAAAGTCAGGCCCAGCGGGACCAAATGTGGCCCCCGTTCAGGCTTTCCTGCAGCCAAGCTTCAAAACCAGTGCGTTTTTTCTTGTGCACATAGCTGTCTTGCAAAGTACAGCAAAAGGACTCCCATCTCCATCAAAAAACACAGCTGCAATGTCAGTGTGAATATTCTAGAAGAGCCTTTAGCTTAAACCCTGCATGTTGAATAGTACACTCTGGGGTTTACACCATGCTTTGCCTGTCTATTGCTGCTTCACCATGCAGATTATCCCTCCTATTTGGATGCAGCAGTAGGACCATCTCACACCTGCAGTGCAGTGCAGTTGCTGGTAAAAGATGCCTTAGCTGTAACGCTACCACATCTACCAACCACCTCTGTTATCAGGGAAACCCTGTGTTACTGCATTGCACTTTGCTTGCGTCTCCCATACAAACATATGGGGGCTGCAAACAAGGAACCAGTGTGAAAGGTTTCATGCGTTAACGCTACCCTCCGTGCATTGCGGCCCTGTACTACACCGCAGCTGGTATAACATGGCCCTTTAAGCGAGTCCTCTCACTAATTTTCCATATGTCATTAATAGGGGACTGGTCAGGACTTCTGGGGTTAGGTGAAATGTGGCTGGACAGCTGGGGGAACAGCAAGTCCCAGCATAGGTAGTAGGTAGTCTTTATCAGTGTTATGGCAGTGAATGGCTAATACTTTACAATAATAATGACAAGTGTGTGTGAAGGAAGATATCTGCCCCATGCTATCATTTATTTGCAATTTATGTCGGGCTGAATAATTGGCGCCTAAAACATTTCACTTCACATAACCGGGCTTTCATTGCAACAAATTTGGACTATAAGGACTATAAGGCCAAGGCTCCACTAGTGTGGTTTTGGAGCAAATCGGTTGCGGCGTGGCATGGTGAGAAAAAACAAAACACGGGTTTCAGTCCATTGAAATTAGTGGACGGAATAAAAAACACCCCACAGCCAAAACAAAGTGAGTGTAAATAAGCAGCAGAGCAATGCTGGGAAATGCCTACTGTCACAGTTCCATCAGTGATGATACAGAGCTCTCTCTGTGGCCATTCGGTGTGACATTTATCGATTCTTTCATTAAGGTTAATGTTTATAATGTAAGTTGCAGACTCCTTCATCAGTGCCCCGGGATATGCAGGAAGACATACAACATTGCTGATCCAGCGTGAGTCTTCAGTTTTAGAACAATGTATCCCAAAATATTATTGCACATGACATCTTCTCGGCTTCTTTTACTGTTTATTGAGTCAGTATAGATTCCATAAGACAATGGGCCTTGATCTTTACAAATCCAACTTTGCCTTTGTTTCATGCACTTTATGGCTCCAACAATTACACTGAAAATTAACATTATTGATCAGGAAGATACAAGTGACAAGTATAATTACAGGTCCTTTAATCATTTTCCACAGACTAAAGACATTGCGGATGGGTATTCGGGTTGTAAATCAATAACGCCGTTTGAAAACTTGAGAGAATATTAGCTTCTGACTGTAGAAAATCTCTCATATGTTTACGACGTATGAATAGATGTTTTTTCTTTGCTACCCAGTTTTCCCGAAAATAAGTCACCCTTACATTTTAGCCTCACACATCCCCCAAAAATAAGGCACCCCCGAAGATACGGTACTGTAACTCTGGACAGGGGGATCAGAGGGGGCAATCAAAATGACACAGGAGGATCAGAAGGGGTTACTAAAATGGTAATCCCCCCCTCTGAGTCTCCTGTGCCATTTTGATTTCCCCCCTCTGATCCCTCCTGTGTCATTTTAAGCGATCCCCCCACCCTGATACCCCAGTGCTGTATTCTTCTTCATGAAAAATAAGACATCCCCTGAAAATTAAATGTAGGGCATCTTTGGAAGCAAAAACACATTGAATGTGCTTAATAGATAGCAAATACTCATGCTTAATTTAGGTGGCAAATTAAAATGACCCCAATATGCCCACTTACAGTGGCTTGCAAAAGTATTCGGCCCCGTTTAATATGAATCAGTTTTATTGGAATTCCACATGAAAGACCCCTTCAAATTGGTGAACACGTACAAGTGAAATGAAAATTATACATGATTCCAAACTTTTTTTTACAAATAAATAACTGCAAAGGTGGGTGTGCGGATTAATAAAGCCCCCTATGGTCTGAGTGCAGTCAGTTGCCCATAGACATTGCCTGATGAGTGCTAATAACTAAATAGCGTGCACCTGTGTGTAATCTAATGCCAGTACAAATACAGCTGCTCTGTGACCGCCTCAGAGGTTGTCTAAAGCTCGAAAATCGATCTTAATCGCATCAATATACACCCCACATTGAGTTTGCGATTGTAATGAGAGTTCGATTCCAAAATATTACTAAAATCGTTGATTTTGGCATGAAAATGATTGAAGTTCAGATTGAAGTGGTCTATATTATTATATCGAATCTAATCAATCCAGGAGAAACACCACAAACATCAACGATTATGAAACGATTTTGGCACAATCAACGATGATTTTCCAACATGTCCGATCAAAATGCGATAAATTTTTCTGCCTTCATCGAACAATTATCGTCGATCGTACCATGTGGGCATTTCTCGATTTTCGTTCAATCGATGAAAAAATGTATCTAATTGAGCATCGATTGAACCAAAATCGAAACGTGTGTGGCTAGCTTAAGAGAATATTGGGAGCAACAACACCATGAAGGCCAAAGAACACACCAGACAGGTCAGGGATAAAGTTATTGAGAAATGTAAAGCAGGCTTAGGCTACAAAAAGATTTCCAAAGCCTTCAACACATCACGGAGCACCGTTCAATCGATCATTCAGAAATGGAAGGAGTATGGCACAACTGTAACCCTACCAAGACAAGGCTGTCCACCTAAACTCACAGGCCGAACAAGGAGAGCGCTGATCAGAAATGCAGTCAAGAGGCCCATGGTGACTTTGGACGAGTTGCAGAGATCTACAGCTTAGGTGGGGGAATCTGTCCATAGGACAACTATTAGTCGTACACTGCACAAAGTTGGCCTTTATGGAAGAGTGGCGAGAAGAAAGCCATTGTTAACAGAAAAGCATAAGAAGTCCCATTTGCAGTTTGCCACAAGCCATGTGGGGGACACAGCAAACATGTGGAAGAAGGTGCTCTGATCAGATGAGACCAAAATGGAACTTTTTGGCCAAAATGCAAAACGCTATGTGTGGCGGAAAACTAATACTGCACATCACTCTGAACACACCATCCCCACTGTCACATATGGTGATGGCAGCATCATACTCTGGGGGTGCTTCTCTTCAGCAGGGACAGGGAAGCTGTCAGAGTTGATGGGAAGATGGATGGAGCCAAGGCAAGAAAACCTCTTGGAGTCTGCAAAAGACGGGGGCAGAGGTTCACCTTCCAGCAGGACAACGACCCTAAACATAAAGCCAGGGCAATAATGGAATGTGTTAGAATGGCCCAGTCAAAGTCCAGATCTAAATCCAATCGAGAATCTGTGGCAAGATCTGAAAACTGCTGTTCACAAACGCTGTCCATCTAATCTGACTGAGCTGGAGCTGTTTTGCATAGAAGAATGGGCAAGGATTTCAGTCTCTAGATGTGCAAAGCTGGTGGAGACATACCCTAAAAGACTGGCAGCTGTAATTGCAGCAAAGTATTGTCCCAGGGGGCTGAATAACTATGCTGCACACCCCACTTTGCAGTAATATGTATAATTTTTGTTCCACTTCCCACGTGTACACCACTTTGTAATGGTCTTTCATGTGGAATTCCAACAAAATTGATTCATGACTGTGGCTGTAATGTGACAAAATGTGGAAAAGTTTAAGGGGCCAAATAATTTTGCAAGCCACTGTATGGTCTACGGTTTATAAACATGGTCATCTTTTGCCTTGAATTTTCTCCCCAGAGTTGGAGATCATGATCTATAGTGTAACTAAAGGTACCCACACACAGGGCGAATGCAGCCACCCTTTCTTTCAGCGGGATCACAGGATCCTGCTCGAGGAAAGGTCGATTGAACAGGCAACCAACATGTTGGTAAATCCCTGTTCGATTGCCATTGCTTCGGATGGGGGTCAAAGTCCCTATCCAAAGTATTGAGCGGGAATCGTCCCATGTATGGGGCCCCTAAAATCTGGTCTTAAACTGAACCGTGAAAACTTGAACAATAGACTTCAGATTTGCACAGTAAAGCTGCTTATTGTCATTTACTGACATTGAACCGGAATATTGTGTAGGCCACTGCTGATATATGATGTGGGGGTGGATGGTGTAGTGTCTTAAGGGCCCCCATACACAGGTCGGATTCCGGCCCGATCGATTCCGGGCACGTGCACGCGAAACGATCGTGCCGGAATCGTGTGCAGCCCACCTTGTCCGATCGATCACGTCCGATTGATCAGGGGCCCAGAATCGGATCCGACAGAGAACCAACATGTTGGTCTTTTTGATCCGATTCTGCACAGATCAGGGGGAGTTGCCATTTGTGAGGTGGAGTCGGAGATGGAATCGGACACGGAATCGTCCCGGAATCCGTTGGACAAGGTGGTATGCAGCGATCGGATTCTCTTAATTGGCCGATCGATCACACCTGCGATTCCCGCCAGAATCGCCGGAATCTATCGGATAGGTGATCGAGCGGCCATGGAATCCGACTGTGTATGGCTGGCTTAAGGAGTAATGTAATTACTGATAATATAAGTTGAAGAAAGGAGGGGGTGATATAGGAATACTTTACCAAGGGATCCATTCTGCCATAAAACCAAAGCTTATTCTGAATTTGCCTTCTATAGTTGCTTCTGTCAACCTCCGTTATGAAAACCTGTTTTCATTGCATCCCTAATGTTATTCCCATTGGGGTGGTCTTATGCTTCTGAAATACAGGCAGATCATAGTCCCTGGTAGGGTTATTGTCATAACAGCCACATGTGATGCTGAAGAATGAACCTCATGACTGAAAAAGCTGAAGTAGAATGGGTGATGGGCTGGTTGGAGGCAGTACAACGAGGGAGAAAAGATGTAGCTGATGCTAGACAACCTCCAGCAAGAAAATTAGGTGCTGCAGCTTCTAATACAAGTCATTAAACATGCATATTATAGTGTAACTTAAGTGTAGAGGGTCTTTACTTATGATAAGTTGGGCATAAATGTTTTCGTTGTTCCATTTGGTCAACTTAAAAAATAATAGTAGTTTAAAAATCAATTCTATTTTACTTGAATTGACCAGAAGTGATGAATATGTAACATAAAATTGAAATGTTATTAAATGTCAGTTGATCATCAAGTCCCTGAAAGGTTCTTTTTTAATTCAATGGGTTTTTATCCATTTGTACTATGGAGCATCTTTGGAAAGGATGAGTTTTGAATCAATCACACTGTGAGGTGGTACCATCAGTTGATATTTGACAGTCGATCGCATAAGCCAGCAGTTCCCAAACTTTCCTTGCAGGGCCCCCCTCTTCTACTTAGGGACATTATCGAGCCCCCCTCCCCATTTAAACACAGGTTAAGAATGAGGGCCAGCGAACTCCCTGGAATACCTATGCGCACCCCCCCCCCCAGTTTGGGAACCACACTGGCATAGGCCAATGGAATCTAAGCTTGATCAGACAAAAGTTGATGCCTGTACGACTACTTAAGCCAGTCATTTAACATGCCCAACAGCACAGGTGATCTGTGTGAGTTTTTAGTTGTCTTATTTTCTAATCTGAAATGTTAAAACATAAAATATCCAGGATCACATGCATTTTATTATGTCCTAAGTTGAGTTTTTGTCTTCAGCAGTGTAATGTATGACACAGGATTTACGTCTACAAGATTGTTGGTACAATGTCACAAAGACATAGAATCATCCTTTGTACCCAAAAAGCCCCCCATACACGGGGCGATGCCATGCAATTGAGGAGCCCTCGAGTGCATGCCTTGATCTAAGGAAATGCAAGACTCTTCATGATTATTTCTTAAGGTTTTTGATTCCAGACTTCTTTGTTGCGGTCAATCACCCACACACCAAGGCACCGCTTTCCATCCTGCAAATGTTCTTCTTCTCTACTCTAACCTCCTTTTTTTAAAACACTTGGTATGTATAATAAATTCAAAATGTGAAGTGGGGAAAGCAGTACCTTCCTTGTGCTGGGTTATATGTTGTAAGCATGGAACCTCTAATTCCATTTGCCCATCCTGAACTTGTATCGGGAGAACCGAGGTCCATCTGTTAGCTGCCTTCTAGTGTGGTTCTGTATATGCTTTGTAGTCCTATATACAGTGGAGGAAATAATTATTTGACCCCTCACTGATTTTGTAAGTTTGTCCAATGACAAAGAAATGAAAAGTCTCAGAACAGTATCATTTCAATGGTTTATTGTAACAGTGGCAGATAGCACATCAAAAGGAAAATCGAAAAAATAACTTTAAATAAAAGATAGCAACTGATTTGCATTTCATTGAGTGAAATAAGTTTTTTAACCCTCTAACAAAAAACGACTTAATACTTTGTGGAAAAACCCTTGTTTGCAAGCACAGAGGTCACACGTTTCTTGTAATTGATGAGTTTGCGCACATTTTAGGAGGAATGTTGGTCCACTCCTCTTTGCACATCATCTCTAAAT
>CM070036.1:25940923-25952325 GCA_036250615.1 Ptychadena robeensis | reverse complement strand
ATTGGACAAACTTACAAAATCAGTGAGGGGTCAAATAATTATTTCCTCCACTGTAGTTAAATCTACACTTCACCCCCGTGGTTTTTTATGACTATTGCATGTTCTGTGGGCTCATTAATTTTTGTAAAAACATCTATATATGCCAAGCTTATTATCTATATATGCCAAGCTACTGAACACGCATTGTGCTATAGTATTTTATCTACCTGAATTTGGACGTCTTATTTTGTCCTCATTAATATATTGGTATCAGATGAAAGTACAGTATGAAAATCTCTTACAATCGTGGAGCTCCAGGAATAGGTTAGTCAGGCAGATAACAACATAAAACGTCAGCTTCTGTTAATGCTTTCCTAGATACAAGTCAACGTGTGTGCCGCTTACATCCATTTTCTCTTCACTATATCTATTAAATTAGAATTTTGTAGGAAAAACCAGAAAGCTTTTACTGTGGAATTATATTCAGAGTTAACTAATTCACTTGTGTATCTGTACACAGTGTAAATTCAATTTAGTTTCCTCCTTTACAACTGCAGTCTCATCAGGCTGAACTAATCTGATCATTGCCACAAAGGCGGATTTACTACTGGTAACCAATTCAATTGATAAATCAGCAATGGACGGCCCATCATTAGGGCTTGTTTCCACTAAACAAGCCCTATCCGCGTGGCTGCAGCCCCTATGGACCACACCCCATGCGGTTGCACGTGGACGTCCGTGCGATCGAATGCGGACTTTGGGCATGCCCCTTGTCCAGGGATACCGCTACACAAGTGGGGACTGGCTGATGCATTTCCTATGGGTGCGGTCGATGCCGGACGGTGCAGCCATCTGCACGGAACAGCTTTAGAGTAATCAAGCCCTCGGGCTGCATTTCTTTGGAGTAAGACATCATAGCATAAATATTTATTTCTCTTTTGGTCTAGATTGTATTCGTTTGTGATGTGTTGGAGCAGTTTGATGCATATTCCAATGTCAATAACTTTGCTTATGCTGACTTCGTTCCAAACTATTGCGCAAAATATATTGTTCTATGATTTTCCTTAATAGTATCTGGAAGAGCAAAGGCCGCATACCCAGCAGCTGGTCACCTTTATGTGCCGGCCACCTAAGTTTTCTTGAAATACCCAAGGATTTCATTCCTTTTCCAAAGCTTTCAAGTATTTTACTCCTTTCAGCAACAGAGATGATTTTTCTTTCCTTATAATGCTTGAAAATGGTGGTCTGTTTAACAATGTAAAAGTTCTTTTAGTAGTTTTTTCTTTTTATTGGGCTCTTCTGGCAAACTAATTATCACAGATGTCCAAAATGTATTTGTCATCAAATTTAAGACCACAATGCCATCAGTGATCAGTTTAAAGCTGGTCATACACGCATCGATTTTGCATTAAATTCCTCAACGATCGATTGGCATGTGCATTTGCACGTTAGTTGTCTACCACTTCTGTCAACCACTCCTCCCACCATCGCCGACAGTTGAGAGAACTGGCCACCATTAAAACCGCTTGGAGTGCTCGATAACAGAGGACGACAACGGTTGTAAAACCTGGGGCCACTGGCACGGCTTCCAGACCACCCCAAGTCTTCGAACACTTCTCTCCACACTAGACACAAGCAGGAACCCTTACCCATAGACCAATCCTTTCTTCATTGCTCCCCCCCCCCTTTTTCTTCTTGCGCCTTCCTTCCATATTTCAGTCCTCCTTGTTATGTCCTCCCTTCTAGCCCACTGATACATTGTGACCATTTTCATGTCTAAGACATAGTCCAGTGGCGTCCACCATTCAGGAGGGCTCGCCTTCCGCCTCCCCCATTATCCCTCTCCCTCAGGGAACCCATGTTTTCAATTTGACCTGTTCATATTAATGCTGAGGGATCTTGCAATCGGCAGATCCTCTTACTCTTAAGCTGGCCATACACCTTTAGATCTCTCTGTCAGATATCCTTTATGTACCAACAACTATGTAGTAGAGAGTCCTCTGCGATTGAACACAGGTAGACTTGATGGTTTAGAAAGTCCCTCATATTACATGGTTTTGGTAAAACAAAAAAAGAAAGATCTAAAGGAAATCTGACAGAAAAATGTAAAAGGTGGATGGGGACTTACTGCTTCCTTACCTCAGGGACTACCGGTCTACAGCCCCCCTATGCTGCCCACAGACGGGGCATACGGTCATGTAATCCTGACCACCATGCTCCCACCACAGTAGTTTCTGAATTTCACTTTAGATATGTCCCTGGACATTGACAATTACTCACAGGATCCTAGATCACCCCTTGGCTACTCTCATAAATTGTTAACTTTTTCTCTGTTTGGCTGAATATGTGTTTATTAAAGTTTTCAAACTCTGGTTTCCTCACTGCTCTGAGAGGCAGTTAGTGATATGAATATATATGCTCTGTAAAGTGTCACATGTTGGCGCAATGCAAACACAAGATAATAATAATCATTGTACAATATTGACAAATATAGTTCATGGCATCAAGACAAACACAGGTTTAGCTCCAGATTTCCTTTAATGTGCAAGCAATATACAGGACAAGAGAGTATAAAAACCATTCGACCCATGCCCTGTAAAGTCAAGACCAGGACAGTATATAAACAAGATATGAATGTTCCCTCTCCTGCAGTATACAGCATTAATACAGTTGAATGTCAGCATATTTGATAAGGAGCTTTGGCTGACACTCTTGCAGCCCTTTTCATTAACTAAAACGCATTTAAATTCATAAACAGAAAACACTGAATCGTGTACCTTTTGGCGATGTATATACAGAAGGTTGGAAACTTCAGATGCCCGTACCCGTTAAAGAGACACTTTAAAATTTACAGTACTGTAGTCCATCTAAGGGGATCCAAATAAAGACTCTACCACTAGAGCTAATGATATCATGTAGGGAGCGATCAGTTCACTGTGTGTATGAATCTACCTACCTATAGGGCTATGAGCATCCTCTGGTGATGTCCTCAGAGATATGTCTGGACTACTGATCAGAAGGAATCGCCTGATACTTTTCCTTCCTGGAAGTAAGCTGAGGGAAAAATCACCAGGGTATCCTCATAATGAAGGATTTCCCACTGGAACTCCAAATAGAAATGTTTACATATGTAAAAGGTTATTCGTTCCGAGTGTAGTTTAATCTCGTAATTACAGTTAGGTACCGGCTGTTAGGAAACGTACACACTAGGGATGAGAAATGTGTGAAATACATGAGAAGCACCAAAAGCTGTACAGCTACTGAATCACTTGACAAAATATTGTATAAGATGAGGCTTGTGGCTTCTTGTGAATATGATGGACAGACAAAATGCACATAAATTGATGAAAACAACAGACAGAATATTAGGATCTGTATCAACTGGCTTTTGTTGGTTCCAAAAAATGATTTAGGCTCCAATACAAGTCTATGGGAATTTAATACAGAATAATGAAAGTCAATCGTACCCGTCAATTTGAAACAACCTAAGCCATCAATAGGAGCTGCAAGCCAGCGGACACAGACATAACATATTTATAAAGTGCATCCAAAAAATATTCCCTTCTCCCGTTCACACAAAAACAATACAACAAACTATAAAAAAAATTGTTAGAACCTAAATGCAGCAAAAAAATAAATGAAAGTACCGTAATATTTTTCTGTATTTAATTACATTTTAAATCCAATAACAATGCAACATGAAGATGCTAGTGTGTATATGTTCCTGTGTAGGTTGAGGTGATCACATTGTATATATGGACTACACCAATTGGACCAAAATAGAGTTCATATCTTAGCCACTGGGATATTTACATGCGCGTAAAATGTTTATACATCAGGCAGCCATATTGGCTAATAGTATAGGGCAGCTGTGCTTCCTGCTTGTGCTTTAGAGTTGATCCCTATGAGTCCACTGAGGATCCAAACAGTGGACATTCTATGTTTCTAATTGATGGTTTTCACAGAGGAACAGATACAGGTACCAAATCAAAGTCTAGACTGAGCCCCTCTGTTTTAATGGACCCTACTCCCCAGCAGAACGGGAGGTGTGTTATCCAAAGGTGGGTCAGATATCTATGTAGTACAGTCCTGATTTATGCCTGCCATACACGCAGACGGGTGCAGACAGACAAGCTCCGAGGAGCTCTGGAATGCAAACGTGATGACGTCATCACGTTGCATTCTGGTGCATTCTGGGGCTGCTTTAATCGGCCGGGCACTCTTTGTGTGCTGGCCATTAGCTTCAATGAAGACGCCGGTCTTCATTGAAGTTAATGGCATAGGCGGGCATCGGCCAGAGAACATCGGACATGTCCGTTCTCTGGCCGGCCGAGCTGTGGGGCGACAGGGATCTGTTGCTCCATGTGGGCACACGCCGATTGGCGGCCGATGCTGCCGACCGACGACGCAAGTGCGCACGCCCATCGGTCAGGGGAAAAATCGTCCGCTTTTCGGCGTGTGTATGCCAGGCATAACCCTCTATAGGACCCCCTGGCACCTCATTTCATGTACAATGACCAAGTGCAAGTAACACATGAGTAATTGTTCTTGCACTCTATTTCCCTATGCTGTTTGGCCAATGAGCATATTTAAAAATAAAGTCTTCCACCTATGGCTATACACATAAATAATAATGTCAGCACTGCAAGGGGAAGGGTGTGAAAAGCCCACTTTAAATAGAACATAGAAGGTCTACCATGGGTAACCACCAGATGCTGTATTAGTGACTGCTAATTTCTAATACTTTGAGAAAATTTTATAAAATGAGAAACTATAAAATCATTGGGCAAGCAAAATGTGCATCCTGCCATATCGTACCATAAAAGTATGAAGTCTGTAAGAAAATAACCATATCTAATCTTTTGTTTCCATTTGCTGGAGTTGGAAATTTAAGGCCATCATAGATATTACAAGCGGCTTGCACATGGAGACACAACCTAACCACCCCTAGGCCTCTGTGTCCTCCGCTGACAACAATATATTATGTTTTAGTCAGTTTATATTAAGTTTAGTCAGGTACCGGCTTTGCGTGGCTACAATACTACAATAAATACTAAATACTGAGATTATAATCCGATTATACTGACTGCCATAAAATTCTCACAACTGCAAAAGCCAATAAACAAGAAGATCTGAAACACACCTTGACTGGTAGACTTTACTAGACAGAGGGCTAGTTTCCACTCATGCGGTTTGCTCCGGTTGTATCCGCGTGGCTACAGCCGCTCCCACCCGCACAGCAAGCCTTTTAGTCTGTGGATGCACGCGGACGTCCGTGTGTTCAGATGCAGACTCTGGGCAGCCCCCATGTTAAGGATGCGGTTAAGCTGTAGCTAGCGTTCACAAAGCGCACCCTAAACCGCATCCGCATTCGAACGCGCACAAACGCACCAGTGGAAACTATATTGATGTTTCCAATGGATGCGATTGACTGCGCTTGCGGCCGCGCGGGTGCAAACGCGCAAAAACGCTAGCCAACGCACCAGTGGAAACAAGCCCTAATACTGTCTTTAATATTTGTAACTTCTCAACTCTGCAAAACATTGTGTTACATAATATACAAACAGTTTTACTTGCTAAACGGAAGCCACATAAAAAAAACAGATATTCAGAAAACTACTACTGTATTTTTAGGACCATAAGACACACCTTTTTCACCTTCTCTAATCAGGGGGAACTAGTGCTTGTGTCTTATGATCTGAATGCGGTCGCACCTTGGCTTCCGGTCAGCTTAGATTCGGCCACAGCCACATCCCTCGTCTGCACTGTACTGCTTCTACTAGAAGAGCGCTGCTGATAGAAGCAGTACAGCAGAGACACACATGGAAGTGGCCAGCCGGCAGCTTCCATTTATGCCTGTCAGCTACCATCTACGTGCAACTCACAGCTGACAAGAAGGGAGAGAAGATTGAGGAATCCCCCGCTCACCCCTCCTCTGCCTAAAGTTTGCTCTCTAGTGACACCATTGTTGTGGCTGAGATTGGGTACTGCAGGAACAGGGTGTATCTTATGGCCCGAAAAATACAGTACTTCTTGTCGCTTTCCCAGAAAGATGTCCTTTTAATGTAGTTTAGCAATACAGCCTGGTTCTGGCCCTTATTCTGCAATTGGACAGTGAAAGAGCAGCAGTTCGGTAAGGAGTCATGTTCAGTATGCCATCTCCTGCTTCACATTTTTATACTTCAATACATTTAAGCTAGCCATACACACATCGATTCCCAAACAACTGTTGTACAATCAATCGCTGTGTGCTTATGCCAAAGTAATGGTGATCAAACAAGGATTCAATTCCCTATCAATCGCCACAAACACACACAATGATTAATTGTTCGGGCATCAAATGCAAAATCAAGCCGTGTATGGCTACCTAGAGGACTTTGATGGCTGTACTCTGTTATTTAAGTGGTTCACGCTTCTTCCTTCAGAACAAATAGACCTGAACTTGGTCATGTGCTCTATGAGAAACAAATGTACAACTGCTTGGATGTGTGGTGTGCATAGTGGTGTGTTGTATATGGAGATTTTCTGTCATATTTGTTCATAAAAACAACTATACCAACAAAGATATTTACAACAGTAGATGATATCATCAATTATATATAAAGCAAGACACATCAATGTCATCAAACAAGACTGTACCAAAATAGTTTTTCTAAATTATAGTTTAGTTCTATTTAAATATATACAGGTATGGGAACCCGGTAACCATGGAGTAAATGTACAGTAAGTCAGTAAGTCTGTAAACTGGCCGTACCCAGAGTTGGGCTTGAGATGATAGTACATAATAATTCTACTGAATAACACAAACACACAACGTGATGTATATATTCACTAACAGAATGATCTGATTGGGGGGTGCAGAGGTAATTTTAGTACATGAGACCCTACACTAGCAACGTGAAGGTAGAGCCAAGTGTTGAGGTGGGTAGACCTTGGAGTGCATTGTTGTTTGACTTGGGTGTCTAGAAATCTTTCTCTTTTTTTTGGGGAACAGCCTTATTAAATCCCAATAGCTGGAAATTTACCTTTGTGTGGTGAGGGGTTCAATATACCCGTAGTAGTCAACCACCTTAATCAATAAAAGCCAACGATGCTGTCTGTTCAAGTGCATTTCCAGTTTACAGTGAGGTGACATCACTGCATGTTGAATTGGCGCGGGGCACTATTAAAGTCTACCAAAACTTCAGCTATCAGAACTCAGTGGAAATATGGTAATTACTTTCTACACTACAAGTGCTATGTGCATTACACGGAGTGTGTCCAGCAAATGTAAGATGCTGAATATGAACTGACAGCAACAATAAGGGAGGACATCAAAGATATCTGATCCTGCCTCAAGCAAAGATTCAGCACGGAGCCCTCAGATGTGGCAGCTTGCCAGTTCTGTATGTACAGGAAATTCGACTTACATTAGGCTACACAGCATGTCAATGGTCTTGCAGAGTATATATCTAGGTTTAGGCTTATAGTACAATGTAAGAATGTCTTCAAATCTCTTACAACATAACGGAAATCTCTGCAGGTAACGTTCAGAACTAATCTTGCATTTGGCCACATGAAATTTCAGCAAGGGGGACAACGTGTCTATTCTTTAAATGTTGGCAATGTGGAAAAAAAATATATAGGGGCTTGGAACAACAATATTTAATATGAGATCTTGTAGTCGATCCAGTTATTAAAGCATAATGGCCCTGATGAATCAAATCCTGTTTAATACTAGGTGCTTTGTTTGGGTACATTGAGATAAACTCAGCAAAACAATGGCGCCATAGCCCTTCATGTTAATGGAGGAGGTGTCGCTTTCCCCGGTCCACATTGCCGGCATCTCGATGATGATGGCGATGTGTAGAGAGGAGGATGGGGAATCTCGGCAGAATACAGTGTACTCTGCCATGATCACTTATACGGCGGGGTATCTTCTATAAATCTCTTTTGGATGAGCTGCAATTTCCTCCACTGTGTTTAAGCTAAACTCATTGTAGCTCAGCTTATAAAGAGATGGCCTACCCCTAATCTGACTACGCAGGCGTTGCATCAAAGAAGAAGTTATACGTAAAGGGGAACTACAACCAAATGCTTTTATACAAATGAGAGAAACACATGGAACAGCTTTACCTTGTATAAGACGTATAAAGCAATTGAGCTGCTGCTGGGCTGTACGGCTGCATTACAAAACTTGTTGTACAGCAAACTCTTTTGTAATGCCCTACCTCCTCTCTGATCTTTGGAGATAAGGTTCAGGGAGCTTTTAGCTGCAAGAGTGTCCTCTAAGTTAGGCACACACGGTTAAATTTTAGCGTTCGATCGACCTTCAACATTAATTGGACATCATACATGGATCGGACTTATTTAGTCGATTGTACAATGATCAAACTAAAATCGTAGCATTGTCTTTGTTGGTCGGGTCAATTGTATTCGATGAACGCATTTGTATATGACTCTTTCCTGTGTTTTTTGATCAAAACTACAAATCGTTGATTTTGGTCGTATCATGTGGTACTACTTTGGATTCGATTTTGAACGGAGTCCGATGAAAAGATCAAGATCTAAAACTGAATCGAAAATCAATCGTTCTAAAATCGAACAGTGTATTCCTAGCTTTAAGGTTCTCCTTGCAGCTGCATGGGAAATATGTGGTAATTGCCATGTGAAATACCGCCTAGTCTATACACGATAATATCCTGTACTACAGCTACACCAGTGGTTCCCAAACTTTCCTTGCAGCGCCCCCCTTTTCTATTTAGGAACATTATCAAGCCCCCCTCCTCCCTATTTAAACACAGGTTAAGAATGAGGGCCAGCGCCCCCCTGGAATACCTTTGTGCCCCCCCCCCAGGAAGGCCCGCCCCCCAGTTTGGGAACCACTGAGCTACACAGTGTTATGCAAGCAAAAAATACTCCAAAGTCATGTTAAGGAAGGATTGTGAGACGCTATTCCTGGCTTCTCCATTGCGGTGTCTTGACAGACCCAGAGGCAACCATCCAGTAGATAGTTGTTGGAGAAAAACTAGAAAACATGACCTGAATACTGAATAAAAGGTCAACAAGTAAAGCCTTGGACCTCTCATGCTAGGTATGCTTCAATGAAATGTTGTCATTCTGAGGGCTTGTTTCCACTGATGCAGAATCGTGCGGATTGCTGCGGTTGTATCCGCAAGGCTACCGGCCCTCCGACCGCATCCATAGGCAAAGCATCAGCCAGGCTCCACTAGTGCGGCCGAGTGCGGATGTGGATGCGGTTGTGAACGCTCGCTACAGCGTTTTCGTGCGAATGCCGGAACCGACCGCATCCCTTAACATGGGGCATGCCTGAAGTCAACATCCTACCGCACAGACGTCCGCGTGCATCCGCATCAGTGGAAACAAGCCCTGACTCCTCTAGTATTTATACACATATAGGTTATTTAATAAATATCGGCTGTTGTATAGGACAATATTATTAAACATGTTGCATTCCCCTTTCGTCAAGTAACTTGAAGAACATAGTGTGTTGAACAGAAATGATATAGATGCCACAAGGCTACGAATCCTTCCCCCTTTCTTTCTTGCCACATAATAACAATTTGAAATGCCTTGCGCAGGCCTTGCTGATTGTGTCTAATGGGATTGTCTTTTGCACAAGGTAGGACTATATAGAAGTGTGTGGTATGCAGGTTCTGGATCCTCCAGTCTGACCATATATACAGATCAGGACTTCTGACTTTTCTTCATCTGTTCTGATCTGCACATTCATTTCAGGTCATTCAAATACTAAAGGCAGGAAAATATACAATGAAGCATTTTATTTTAAGGAACAATCCACTGACTCCAAAAACTGATGACTTGAACTGTACTATAGATCCCATATCTGTATATTAAAATATATATATGTGGACTATTCTCCTTGAAATTGTACCTTTAGCGCATCTCATGAGTACCCAATCAGCTCATCCAGCTTAGGGTGACCTGTGTTTTTGGCAATACACCAGCTACATATAAAAAAATAAATGGCACATAAAAAGTAAAGTCATAACGTATCTGGAAACAAATCCCATGGCTTTCATGCAGCAGGGAGGCAGTCCTTGTCAGAAAAGGATGTGCTTTCTCTTTAATCCGTTACTAATTGTGGTACGCGAAAGACCCAGAAAAGGATTGTGCTATGTCAGGTGTGAATACTTGTCACCGTACCTTCTAAAGTCTAGTATAGTCTCCATTTTGTTGGAGCTCACCAATACTTTCATAGTCACTTTCACCATGTGGGGGGACCCCCTGGCCAGCATTACAGAAAGTAGTAGTCCTGTCCTCTTCTCGACAAATTGTTGTAATGGCTTCATATTCCGGGTCCAGTCCACCATTCATGATGTCCACGGGGGGTGGCAAGCCAATGAGATTAGGGCTCTTGTCAATGTCCCTGACTGCAGCATATGTCCCATTGCAGGTAGTGGGGGATATCTCAAGATCCTGGATGTAGGAATAATGGGAGATATCTTCTTGATGTCTACGGGATTGTCCAGTTCTGGAAACTCTTGAATACATTGCAGAAATCTGAAAGACAAGCAATGAGGAAATATTTTAATACTGCAAAAGCAAATGTTTTACCACATAAACAAAACAGTGGCATATAGAGGTTCAATTATATATGTAAGCTTTGACTACTAAGCAAGATCTTTATGGCAAGGGATGTATTTAAAGTGAACAGGTTTGTTATACAGGAAAGAACATAAGGATTTCTGAGGGAGTTTGCTATTGTTATGTTATAACTTACCCATGCCCTATCAGGCACAAGGGAGGCAGAAGGGATATTCCCCATACTAAAATCGGTGCCTATTACACAAGGTTTATCAATATACTATAGGGGTGGGTTACCTATTCCAGTAAGGAGGTTGGGGTAAGGCTCCTGCTGGGGTCAGTGAAAGATCTAAAATCTGATAGACAGTATATCTTAAGGGGAACCCTGACTAATCTTTACTATTCTGTTAAAGGGCTGTTTAACCAATCAGGGCTGTTTCTCATGCTATGCTGAATAGGAGTGTGCAAAGCTGCCAACGGGGATGGGGGGCGGGGTTGTTGGGATGTGCTGGAGGGGGAAGGAAAAGAAGAAAAGGAAAACGCCCACTGCTCCTCCTTCCTCTTCTCCTTCCCCCTTCCCCCAGCTGCACCCATAGCACCCCCACCCCGGTTGAACTTGCATAGGGCCTCCAAAAGGCTAGAAATGGCACTGGTTCCAATATAATGAGGTCTTACAGCGATGACAAAAGCAGTCAGCAGACAGTAACATAGTATATGCTGTAAACATATTTACAAGATGAATGTCAAATGTTTTGTCACCAGTATATCTTACTCAGGAAATAATATGTTTATGCAATAGCACTCTGCTTTGTCTTTTGTGTAAAATCAGCACAGCTAAAATGCACGCGCTTGTCAACTCAGGAGATCAAACATGT
>CM070036.1:25914628-25935553 GCA_036250615.1 Ptychadena robeensis | reverse complement strand
CTTTTGGCAAGTCAGCACTGGACGAGCTGGACTCGTCACAACCGCTAGGGAGGTTAAGTTTCTTCTGTACGGCTGTGTTAATTTCTGTGAATGATTCCTTGTCCGCTGTACAAAAAAATTGTTGTGCTTTTATAAATGTGTACAGAACACTTCAGATGTTCAATAGAAGAACTGTTTTTATTCAACGCTAAAGCCGGCCATACACGCATAGATCTGTGGGTGATTTTCTGGATCGCAGCTGGCCACATGGAGCGACTGATCCATGCAGCCAAAATCGCAATCGGCCTGAGAATGGACAGGTCTGTCTTTGTCTGGTCGACCACATTACTTTGGATCCAAAGTATTGTCCGGCACACAAAGGTACGCTTCTATTCTCTGAACAACAGGCTGTTCGAAGATCGCTCAGGGAAACGCAGCGAAGTGTGTATGTGTGGCCATACACACATCGCTGTGTGTATGGCCAGCTTTAGACCTGCCCTCTCTCCTTCTAAGTGCTGAGAGCATAGACAGCAGCCTATATAGAGCGTGCGTCTTATTGTGCACAAAATAAGGAATGCTAATGTTTCTATTACAGTCGTAATTGAGTCATAGCAAGTGGACTTGCTGTACTATTTTTTTGACGATGATCCCCCTTTTCCAATTCATTAAGAACTTCAGCAATAAATACATTGGGTCATGAAGAGTAGGAACGCAGTGGCCAGACATCTCACTGATATTGTACCTGAGTGATAGAAGAAAGTGTCAGGCTAATTAGCGCTCTTTCAATAGAGAATAGAAATTTGGATGGACTGGCCCTTTAACCTCCCTGGCGTTACGGGCTTCCCAGGCAATAGCAGCCGAGTACACTGTACACACTGCCAGTATCAATTAAACACCAGCGGTGTGCAGGGGAAAGTGGCGGTCATGGCATCTATGGAGGTCTATGGGGCCACCCCCGACACGGGGCCAGAAAAGCTCCGTGAGCCTGCAGCTATGCAGAAATGCTGCAGCCTCACGGAGAGCCAACGATTGCGCTCGATCCCGGCACGAGCGCAGTTTGATCCAAGATCAAACTGCGCCCACACTGGCTTGATGTCCAAATTTTGGATAAACCAGTAAAGAGGGGTAAACATTCTATCAATATATATGTCTAGTTATGGAATTTTAACAATAAAACAAACTTACCGCATTCATAAGGTTTTCATGGTCTCCATTCTGATTATTTGCTTTTTTACCTCTGCGGGATCAAATAAAAGAAACAATTATACTCGTAAATGTGTCACCTAGTACTGGAATTAAGAAAATATCCAATCCACCAAAGACAAAAGGATTCTACTTTAAAGAAAGAATGGATGAAAATCTATTACATGACAAGTAAAGGCCCCCATACACCTGACAAGCCGGGGCCGATACATCATCACCCTGACATCACGCTGCACTCCATCCCTCCGCCTGTCCCCATCCAAAGTAATGGCATTGGCCAGAGATTTACTGACATGTCCGTTCTCTGGTCGACTGAGCTTTGGGGCGACAGGGATCTGTCCATGTGGGCATCCGCAATCCTCGGCTGATTTTGCAGCTGACTGATGGCCGCCAGCGCAGCTGTGGCCTGCTAGGTGTATGGGGGCCTTAACATGACAGAACAGAAACCATGCACACACTCATTTTTAACATTTTTAATAAAATAGACCAATGTTGTATATCTTGCATGGCATGTACAAAATATATGTAGAATCCACTACATAACCTGCAGGAACGTCATTATTTTAGATACAATAATTGCAGATTATGCCATATGAATCTTAATATATTCAGCTTATAAATGCAGATTAGCAAATCATTCTGAACTTGTGTCATCAATGTGCTCAGAACCTCAAAAAGAAAATGTAATGTGAAGTCTGAAGAGCCACCCATGTGGAAAGAGTATGCCTGCAAGTGTTTTATCCTCAGACAGAATGTAAATCACCCTTGTGTTATCAATGGTCCTGCCAAACGTAACCTTTTCCGTTATTCAGAGAGATGAGCGCATTCACCAGCAGGCTTTCAGTATTTTAAATTATCTGATTATTAAAAAAACATTCCAATGCCTTTTCATGGGTGCGTTATCTGGGTTATTTACAGCTTGCCGACAAGGATGGTCTGGCATCAAGCACATCTATACAAGAGATGCCATCTTAAATACAACACTGGAAAATATTCCCTCCACACAACCTTTCCTAGCAAGGGAGTAATAAAATTAAAGATAATATATATATATATACACATAGTAATGATTCTCTAGGAAGATATAAATGTGACAAGTTTAACATGAAGGCCATTTTAATCATGCTTTGTACATTCCCACAACCTGTTTATCATGAACATCACACTTGCTGATATGAACCACTAAAACGTAACTATGCGTTACTGGGATGTTAATGCATTAGGGAACTTCTGCATGTATTTTAGTTCAATGCAGCGGGTATAGAAAGGGCCCCTAAAAATGTAACCTAGATAGGCCACCCCAGCCTATGTCTGTAATGGGGGTGCCCTGCCTAGTGTATAGGTAATATAGGGCCCTTTTCTAAGGGGTGTGTGGTCTTCTTGGTTATTCTGTTAGTGGTTTTCAGTGTGGATAGAAGTCCTTGGACTGAAGATCCCCCACTGCCCTGAGATGTAGCCAAGAGTCTTCACCACGTCCCTGTCAAGGGCATACTGTAACCTGCATGGATTACAATAAACCAGCATAAACCAGTTTTTTTGTGATATTTGCATTGTTAGCGCATTGATTTTAATGTGTGCAAGGCCCTGCACTGGGACACCCCTTCAACCTGAGTGATGGAGGACTATGTATGGCAGAGGTACTTCAGGTCTGTCTGTGAAGTGGTAGCTTGAGCTGTTCCCTGAATGTATGCTGCGATGGAGGACAAGACATCTGGCCACAGGGCGACAGTAAGAGGACTATCCCTAGCTGTCTCTCTGACTAGCAGGGAGGCACCGACGGTGATGGAGGGCCTAGCGGAGACTCTGCCACTAGATGCAACAGTCTGCTGGGGCCCAGACAAGGTGAGGTCATGGAGAAGTCTCTGGAAGGTGCCAGACAATTGACCCTGCGCTCACCCCAGTACGTGATGTTGTGCACTCAGTCCATTTCCAAAGGGGCAGTTGTAGTGGTTCTACAGATATACTCTTCTTTGTTGTGGGTAAGGTACAGATGGCAAAAAATACTTTTTACACACAGACTGTGTAGAATGCCATGCACTTCTCACATATGTGTATACACCCTGACTATAAAAAGGTTGGAAACACACAACAATTATGTGAAAAAATTTATGTAATATTAAAATGAAATGTATTATTAAATTATTATTTTTTAAACATAATTGTGTTTCTAACATGACTATAATCAGGATGTCTAAAATATATATATTTATATTTCATAAAAAAACAGTGTAACGTCTTTGGTACTTAAATCTGGACCTGGTCAAACAGAAGGAGATCTACCTTGCATAATATTCCTAGTTCTCAGTGCATAATTAAGTGACGTGATCTTACCTGTCACAGCTAGAGCAGAGGAAGAGGAGGACGGTAATAAAAAGAAAGTTTGATAGTACAGCTAGGCCGCTCCATACTAAGACCAGGCTGTCTTCACTGCTGACCTCCCCGTTCACAACAGCCACAGCTTCCTGTAATAGCGGAGGCATTCTCATCGACTGGGTGACTGCTCAACAAGTGGCTTCATTTGTATATGGGAAGCTTCATTCCTGTAAAAGAAAGACACAGATTACAACATCTACAAAGGATTTTGCAGCCATTTCTTTCAATAGAAAAGCATAACACTGAATGTACACTTCATTAGAAAGTTTATTTTATAAAAAGGTAGTCTGCATTCAATTTAAGTTCTTTGCCTAGACCAGGAGTGGGCAAACTTTTTGACTTGGGGGCCACAATGGGTTTTTAAACGTGACATAGGGGCCGGACCAAGAGCCTGCAAGGGCCTCCCTGCATAGGGGTCCTAAGTCCTCAAGGATAGAAGATTTTGATAGAGAAGCTTAAACACTCTATTGCAGGCAAACCATGGCCTCTAGCAAACAATCCAAACAATTATCCTCTAGGTGTTATCTTCACTTAAGGCTTGCCCCCACAGGCGAATTTGGCTGCGTGGCGGTTCTGACCCACAGGCGGTAGTCGCTGGCAGACGCATTGACATGTAGTTAGCCGCTAGCGCCAGCAGCGACTGTTTGTGGTCTTTCCTCCCCTTTAGCAGCTGGCGGCTCGTAGGACCGCGTCTCCCGGCGGCCAGCTTCGTCTGTGGGGACAAACCCTTATTGCAGGCAATGAGAGTAGCCAAAGCATCTTGAACTAAAGGGCAAGTTTTTGGTTCCAGGGCCTTAAGCTGGGAATACACGTCTCGTTATACGAGCTGTTCGAGATTGCCGGCAGCAGCGCAATGATGTCATTGCGCTGCTGCCAGACATCAAAGAAGCTGGAGGCTCCCACTCGAAAACAGTGATGAACGCATTAGATATGGGTCAGATAGATTGTCAGGAGTGTGCACGACAATCTAAGCAGCCATCGATCTAGCCCATATATCTATGCGTGTGTTCCCTGCTTTAGTTTGCCTACATCTGCTAATGTCTATCACAGTCCCTGAAGCTAGCCACACACGGTTCAATTTTGGTTCAATCGATGCTCGATAAGATCGAGGAATTTAATTGTCTAATCGAAAATCGATCTTTATCGCATCAACAAACACCCAACATTGAGTTTGCGATTGTGGTGCGATTTCGATAAAAAAAGATTACTAAAATCGTCAGATTGAAGTGGTCTATGTTATTATATCGAATCTAATCGATCCAGGAGAAACCCCACAAACATCGATGATTATAAAACGATTTTGGCACAATCGACGATGATTTTCCAACATGTCCGATCAAAATTCGATAAATTGTTCTGCCTTCATCGAACAATTATCGTTGATCGTACCATGTGGGCATTTCTCGATTTTCGTTCAATCAATGAAAAAATTCATCTAATCGAGCATCGATTGAACCAAAATCGAACCGTGTGTGGCTAGCTTTAGGTTTTCGGTAGTCTAGTAACTGGAAAATTTTAACTACAAAAAAAAACTTTTCCTAAACACACCTACAATAATTTTTTTTTAGCTCACATGCAGAAAGCTAAATGTAAAAAATATACAAACACTGACATCTATTCTATTACAATGACCTGCTAAGTTAATTCAGTCTGGACAGATCAAATAAATAAGCTAAAAAAATATAAATATAAAAAATATAAATATACACAACATGATGATCAACAAATAGAAACATTTCTATGAGCACAATGAAACATGTTCTTCCATGTATAACATATCCGGCCACAAGGTGACACCACAGTTCTGTAGTCTGACTCTCCGCTCTGTAGTCTGCCTCCTATGTGGCGTTACAAGGGATCTACGTTCTATGGAAAACCATGGATTTCATAAATCTCTGTATCTCAATTAGTTTATCCACCGTATTCTCCATTAATGTGGTTTGTTTGGAAACTTGAAATTCAGTGGTTTTATATTTTACATTCTAAGAATGAAATTAAATGAGCAAACCTTCCATATCAAGAGATAAAAATTCCCAGTATGTGCTTAACACAACAAGCAGAGAGAGAGAGAGATCTGACATTACATGGAAAGTGCAATGTATTTGCAAAGTAACATAACAGTCACACTATATTGCAAGAAACATACTTCTCACAAAGACATGAGGCACAGGAAGGGAGATTAATAAAAAAAAGATTAATTAAAAAAATGAAATAATATATATATATATATACTGTATATATTTTTTTTAATGACTTCTGACATATGACATGTTTGGACTTCCCAGCTGAATTAAGCTGAATACTGTAATACAGGGAGGGGAATGAGGAAGTAGTGTCGGTCCTTCTAGTTTCTGGGTACTTTTTGGGTACAGTTATAACATAATCTACAGTGTGATATAAGATTAATACAGGGTCTACCCTGGCATGTGTAACTACACTGATACTGTACCATGTGCTACTTTTTGCGTTTATATATATATATAAAATATATATATATATATATATATATATATATATTGGCTTCCCAAGCTGTCAGATGAGCGATGTGGCCAGAGCCACATCCCTCATCTGTATTGTACTCTCTTCTACCAGCAGAGCGCTGCAGATAGAAGCAGTACAGCAGAGAGACACACATGGAAGCGGCCAGCCGGCAGCTTTCATGTCTGCCTGTTGGCTCCGATCACCACAGCTCACAAGAAGGGAGAGAAGACTGAAGAATCCACCGCGCCCCCATCCCCTTCTGTCTAAAGTGTGCTCTCTAGTGACACCATTGTTGTGGCTGAAATTGGGTACTGAGGATTTTTTCCTCCAACTGAGAACATTATGTTTTTTCCTGCTCTAAAAACAGGGTGCGTCTTATGGTCCAAAAATATGGTATATATTTTAAAAGTAAGAATTCACCATTATAAAAGACAGACAATCAGAAAATTTCATAACTTGGCTTACAGAAGTATTCAATTTAAATTCCACAACGAGAAGCCTGTGATAGGGGACATTAGTATGAAATCCCAGAAAGACTGGTCTCATAATTAAAATAATCTCACTTGATAAATGACTCCCTTGTATCTTTATACAGAAATACACATATAAACTAATTAGTCAAACTAAAACAATTCTGCAAGTGTAAATGTAATTAAGGGGAGATTTGATTTTATAGATGGGAATAATTTGCACTGTGAGAATGGCAAGGAAAGCTCATTAGTTGGATGTCTGGACTGTAATGACATTGTGTAAAATACATATTTAGGAAATGCATAGAAATATGTCCAGGGAAAGTGCTTCTCAGAGAGGAAGTGTCAAAATGAAGAGCCTCCAGTTGTCTTGTACATCAGTATTTTCCCTCTCTGGACTGAATTACACAGCATCAACATTCAAAAGATATTCAAGTAATTTATACCTTAAAGCAGCAATAAAATCAATATTTCATTCTGCAGCACATACGCTGAAGTGTAAGAGCGATGCCCGAGGTTATTATACACAGCCTATTCAGCAATAAAGCCAGTTATTGTTTTAATGAAATGGCAGCAAGCTTTTATCGAGTCTCTAATAGGAAAGCTAGATATGGATAGTATAGAGCCTGACCTCATTGTTTGAGAAACACGCTACATTACCACAAATAAGTAGCCAGAAAATTAGAATTACTCGCTAATGAAAGCTGAGTGAAGCTGTACAGGGGCCCCGAGGCTAGGAGACCCCAAAGTCTAACTTCTACTGCCAGCATTAGAAGTAACTAGGAAGGCAATGTAGGGGATATATTTTAAAGTATTAAGCCCCCCATACACGTCTAGATTTTTCATCCAATCAACTCAATTCAATCAATTTTTTTGGTTGATTGGTTGAAAATCTATGGCAGCCCACATGGTTAGATCAACCTAAACCAATTAAAATTGGGAAAAAAATTGATTGAAAAAGGATTGGACGTGTTGGTAAATTTAAATTGGTTGTATTGAAATGCATTACACTTTCAGTCTATCTACAGAAAAGTTGATCAAATATCTGTTACTACAGTTACAAACATACAATCAGTCACAGATTTCCCTGACCCCAAAAAAAATATCTTTTTTAGTTGATTAAACAGAAAATCTAGACGTGTATGGCTAGCTTAAAGGTACAAAAATGCTCCCAAAGATTTTCTCAACAAAAAGATAAACTAAGCAAGCAAGCAATTATGATATAGCCAACACTTGTACAAACACTGATTAGTTACCACACTCCAGAAACTTTGATGAAAGTGAACTTTGGGCAGCCATGATATCAAATTGGGTAACACTTCATAGAATGCATCTTCCAAGACTTGTGCTTCCTCTTCTAAGCAACACCATAGCATAACATCTGAAGTAACTTATTTTTCAGACTACAAGACCCACTTGTTTACTAATAAAATCAATAGGAAAGTTTTTTTAGTCCCAACCATCCTGGGAGCAATAGCTATGCATCCCAAGAGGCAACAAAAATTGCTACATTCCCTCCAGCCAAGCCAAAAGATCACTGCCAAGAATAGATCTTATCTGTATTAGCACTAGCAGTACCCATTTTCTTAACACAGAGACATTTTACAATTAGATAGAATGAGTTATTTATTTACATTAACATTCTGCATTACAATAAATACATTTTGTAACAAAGACTTATCTCTCCCCCCATATGTAAATAGCTGCGCATGTGTATGTTTTTCAGTGCCAGATTGTAAAATGTGTCTCTTTATAAGTTGGTCAGTGTGTTCAGAGAAGGGGTACTGCTAGTGTATAGACATGAAGTTTCAGCCCTGACACTGCTGTAGCGAAGACCTCCCTCCTGGCACTGGCCTTTTGGCTGGCTCAATATAGAGTGATTACTACATGATCCAGTCCTGCCTACTTTGGGGCAGAATGGCTGTGTTTTGTGTTTTTTTTCCATAATTCCTTCACTAAGTTTAAGTGACATACAAACCTATTACTATACTATAATACTAATATAAATATATATATTTATACACACACACACACACACACACATTACTTATATTATTTACTTGCTGTTCCTTCACCCCTCCGATGTTGCTATTTTTAGTACTGGCAGGTGATTCAGCTGTTGCCAGTCTTCCTGTATCAGTTTTCCAGCAGTACTGTCAATGGTCACTAGATGGAGTCGGATATCTGTTTACAATGCTAAATAACGATTTCCCGGGACTCAGGAATGGAGCATCAATAAAGCCGAGACGTCTCCCTTCTAAAGTCTCTGTGCGCCCAGCAAAAGAGAGGGGATGGCAGTACTGTGATGCCATTGGAGGGGAGGAGAAACACATGGCAATCAAGATTTACTGATTACAGCCAAGGGTTGTTTTTTTTTTCATGTACAGATTGAATAAATATGTTCCCTTGAAATAACTGAAATGCCAGTCATTGTTTTGTGCTTTTCTCCTGCCCTACATTTGTGGATTTAACATGCAAATGATTCCTCCCCGGCCCCAGCAGACCAGGACAGTAAAACTAATCTGCCTTCCCTAGGGACCCCCTTTCAAGCCATTTTCCCCTTGTACAGCCTCACAGCCAATGTAATTATGCAACCTAATGAACTGAAACTAATACAATTTCAAAAATCTTTATTGCTAATGAAAAACAGGTTTCTCCCTCCAGATTGTACTACAAGTTGCTGTATCTACACAAGAACATTCAGTGTATACTGTCCCTGATAAAAATGTGAGGATAGAATAGTGATGATGAACGAGGTTTTCCTGGTGGGACCAATATGGAGGGATATAAATATTTATCAAGCTGACGGATCACTTGTGGTCCCTAATTATCAATATAAAACAGTAGAACGTCAAGTAAATGTAACATTTGGTGTTAAAGTAATTAATAATCATACACAATGGGTACTTGCCTGATGTACTTAAAAGTAATGGTTAAAATGGTACACTATTAATGAACTATCAAAGTAAGTAAACTATATGTGAGAAGACTGGTGAAAGATGGTAACCTGTATACAGAGTTTACAGTAACAGAGCAGTGAGACAAGAATGGAGAACAGTGTAGGGCTTTGAAGTCAGAGTTATCTTAGATCATCTATAGTCTGTCAGCTACATTGGTTATTGGGACATCCTGGGTCTCTAGTGGTAGGGTCTCTTTACTTGTAGTTGTACGTGCATCCACTTACCAGAGCCATTAAAACAGTTGTTCTCAACTTTTTTAGATTTACGGTGTGTCACTTCTTGTATTTGGAACACTCAAGTGCCCCCCCTCCCTTATATTTTCCTACCCCATTTGTGCAAATTATGTGCGGGGTGGGAAGTTAGGAGGGAGAGTAACACCCCATTCCTCCTAAGTTCGGAGGGAGGGGGCATTACTCTCCCTCTTTTCTTCCCACCCAACTTGTTAGCAGAAGCTCTGATGTTTTCAGTGAACTCGGCGACCCCTGTTAAATGGTCGTTCAACCCCCAAAGGGGTCTTTTACTATGTAAAAGTAAACTCTTATGATAGATAGATAGAATGGGATGGATAGATAGATATGGGATAGATACATTTGAGATAGATAGATAGATAAAATACTTTTGTGTTGGCACACAACTAAAGATGCTCTAATATGGAAAGAAAGTCACCTGTCCCTTGTTTAATGTCTTCACAACAATCATCAGATGCCTGTATCCAATGTGGATTGCATTTTATGTCTGTAATGTACAGACACCTGCTCTGACATCTGATGAGTTCTTCAAAACGTCCGTCATCAGAGATATATGAAAGCCTACTGGCCGCAAATAACAGCTATCAAAGATGGAGAAGAATGATTGGCATGAAGGTCAACCTTAATCATTAAGGATCATAGTTCTCTTTATGTTTAACGTACATTCCTACTAAACTCAGATATATTGCAGTATACATGTGACACACACCTCCATAAGATTTATTTTCCATCATAAATACATTTAAAAACATGAACTTCCAGAAGGAACTTTGTATTTTAATCAAATTCATTCTTAAACCCCATGTCTACCTGTCGCTGGTTTCTTACCAGAATCAGGCTCAGGATTGCAAAGAAATGTAAACACTCACCCATTTTACTGGAACACTTTCCTAATCTACAAGTTGTTGAATTTAATGCAGCATCACTACATGGAGGGACTCATCAATGACTGGGCAACCCGTGAAAATGTCCCTGTATGTCTCTTCCCTATAGCAATCCTGAGGTTACAAGTAACAGGAGCTAAGAATTGACCTGGCTGTTGCTTAGATATGAGTTAAGCCCCCCCATACACCTTTAGATCACTCCATATAATTTGTTTTAGATCTACAAACAACTATGTAGTGCCGGGTCCTCCCTGATATAATACAAAGTGATTGGAAGGTTTAGAGAGGTCCTCATATTACATGGTTTGTAGAGAAATTGTATGGTAAGATTGTAAGGTGTATGGGGGCTTAACACATAGATTATATTTTTATGGGATTTCTAGCTGGAAGAGCTGAATAAGAATGTGCTGCACAACACAAGCATTGTGCACTATGCAGCAATAACCAGAGCCGGATATATCTTTACCCACATACATAGCCAACCACACAAAGCTACAGTAGGCTCTCTTCTCTTACGGTCCGAAAACGATACGAATCACACAGGGCTTGAGGACACCCAAACTTTGAATATCACAATTCTTAAGCATTTACAAATCACTTGTTTGGCAATGCCACAAACTAATGCTAATCATTTCCTGATGGCTGGATGAGGCAATGAGGAACAATACATGTGTAAACAAGTGAAATATTTCAGCTCACAGAAATCAGATGACAGAAATTGAATAATTGAATAATGCACCCATACGGAAAAAGTCTGGTGTAATATATATATATATATATATATATATATATATATATATATACACACACACACATCTTTAGGATGGTATGATTTTCCTTGTATTCCTGGTATTCCAAGAGCCAACAAAAACAAATCAATACGATGTAAATACTATTATAGAGGCAAAGGGAATGTGCTGAAGCTGTATTGAAAAATCAACCAATGTGGTACACAATTTTTTATATCAATAATGAGATGATCACAAAGGTGTTCCTAAGACAATACAGGTCAAAGCATATAAGATGTGATGAGAATTTAATGTGATCATGATGACAATGGTCTAAGCTGGTAACATCTGTTGTTGGTTATTGATTAGTCAATGTCACATACTGCTGCACTGTGATTTAGCAGATGGTTTAGTGAAAAATATATGAAATAAAAATGGCAGCCAGGTAAGTATAGCTACACTATCGGAGGAAGGCAGTAAATATGGCCACTTATTTACATTGTATCAATGTATATTTTGTAGCATCTGGTAGAGGAATAATACATAGCCTGCTTTACTTTCTTCATTCCTCCCTGTGCTTCAAACAAGTTGATTTTCAGTGGCATTGTTCTATTTAGAATACATTTGACAAGAGACCCCCGGAGGCTCCACATCAGATTAGTGTAAATTGTGATTGATGCTACCCAAGAACTCCCTGTTTGCACACCAATGCATACAAAATTCACACAACATAATCCACTTATAAAAATCAGCTATATTATTTTCAAAGTACTGAATAGTTGGTTATATAAAAAAAAAAACTTTATATGAAATATACAATGACCATTAATGGCTCAACATATCACCCATTATTGAATAGCTTCCGTTTACCAATACATACTCACTGCTTTAAAGGGTTATTAGATTTAAACACATTGCATGCTGTTACAAATACATATTAAAAGGCAATGTAAATTGGTTTTATTTTTCATTTTCTTTTGTTAATTAAAAAAATAAAACAACATGGGGAATATTTGTTTGGTATATGCTTGTTTGAAGAACAGCCTTCTGGGGCCATTTCACACTAGCTGAACACTACAGATTTTGGCTGGTAAAGGACATGTTAGTGATAGGGCTACCTCATCCGTTACCAGTGAAATCCAGCGTTTCTGCATTGCGCTGTACCTGTGTCTCCCTTACAAAATTTGTGGTAACATTACAACCCCAAAAAATATACTTGAGGGGTGATACTAAACCTTTTTAGATTGGCAACCCAGAAAGTGACATCACAATGTGTTAGGGCCCTTTCACACTATGCATTTTTAAAGGCATGTATTATTTTATAGGCACGCGTTTTCGCATATATGCAAACGCATGTGTTTTTGAACAAATGAATTAAAATGCTGGAAAAATTTATCAAAAATGCATACAGCAGTGAATTTTTAAATAAGCATGCGGAAAGGCAGCATTTTTTTAAACCTAATGCATGCAGTGTGAATGGTAACATTGGTTGTCTTTGTAAAAATGCGTTCAGTAAAAAAAAAAAATGTGCAGTAAAAAACCGCAATGCATATAGTGTGAAATGGCCCTTACTTCCAGTATTTGCAGTAAGTGCCAGTGTGCCCTTTTACTTATGCATTCCAAATACCAAAGCAACGCCACTTCTGGCTCAATCAGGTAAGTATAATGTCCCTCCCTCCTATTAACGCCCCCTCCTAACTTCACACCCCACTTCTGGGCATTGGCACTACTGAGTGTTGGCAGCAGCGCTGATGCTTTCAGTGTGTGTGGCAACCCCTTTGAAATGATTGGTTGACCCCTGTGGCAGTCCGACCTACAGGTTGAGAAACGTTGTGCTAGAGCAATACTTTCTTATTGTAATCTTCACACAACCCTTCTCTACATTCTCCAGCAATTTTGATGATGCTACCAGCAATTAATTCCCAAATTCTAAAATTCACTTACAAAATACAACCATCTGCAGTTACTACTGAGCTCCTGCTTTATGATGCCCAAATTATGTATATATAATGAATGACATGGTTTGTTTTCTATATTATCATTTACAAAAATATGTGATCTGAAAACATAAATTTTAAAACTCCTAAGCTTTAAACTTAAATATATTTACCATATATACTCAAGTATAAGCTGCAATGTTAAGCACCCTAAATCCAGCAACTCTCCGCCCCTCCAGTGGGATAAATATTTGGCGTTGGGCATGTCCAAAATAATATACACTATATATTTTCCTTGAATGGCATTGGTTGTTCAGAACCCCATTGGTCCAAGATGGAAATATGCTTTTAAAGAGAGATAAGAGCGAATGGCACTGTATCTAGTTGTGTGCCATGTTCTGTACTATCAATGGTCATCCTTTTTGACATATAATAGGCATTCCTCCCCAGTCATTATAATATGGCTTGCCCATTGTCATGTAGAAAAATGAGGGACATACTATGAGCATAATCTGCCAGATTAATGACAGAATATTACAAATTATGACTGTATACTGACAAACCTGTAGGCACATCATGTGCAGATAAATCACATCTAACGAGAAAATCAGCCCTGGCCATCTTCAAATTAATGCAAAAAATGTAATTGTGTAGCATAAGAGGAGTAAGAGCATTAATTAAATTACGTTAGCTAATTAGCTTGTCTTGTCATTTCAATTCTGTGTGCTCTGCTCACTGGGCCAGATAAATCAAGCGTGTCTATCTCGCACCGACACTAATATATTTCATCCCAACCCCAGATGACATTTCTGAGCAAAGTTGGAGGTTAATGCAGGGATATGATCATCACATTTTGTTAGGGATGATTTGTTTTGCTTCTGTTGGATTGCATTATCTTTTTTTTGCTCAGCAAAAAGTAGATAAAGTAACAAAATAAACATCTCAACTCAAGGCCTACAACTCAAGGCCTACAGCCTTATATGGGTCCCTGCTAGTATGATGGGAGGCAGTTGCCATGGTGATATAGGTGGACTACTGAGTGCTGGAAGTGGGTTGATTTAGGGATGCTTCAACAGGAACCTGTATGCTATATTATTTGTAAATAATGGAGACTTGGCAGCACAATTGACCCCCACCACAAACTCCTGTATACTCTGTTCCCCAAACTATTCAATTGTAAGCCTGAATGGGCAGGGTCCTCTTCTCCTCCTGTGTTATAATTGCTTTGTTGTACCTCTGTGTGTTATCTTGTTTTGCATCTCAACTCTAATTTAATGTACACAGCTGCGTAATATTCTGGTGCTATATATATATATATAAATATATATATATATATATATATACACACACCGTATACACCGGGAAAGACCGGCGGGTGGTCACGCCTTGGCTTCCCGTCAGCTCTCCCGGCAAGGAGATTAGGAGGAATGTGCCAGCTGGTATCCGGATCTCCCATCTGAACTGTATAATTGCTTATGCCAACAGAGCCCAGAGCACTGCTGGCATAAGCAATGAAGAGATGCATAGATGAACTGGCATCTATCCCTCTCTCCTGTACGTGGAAACTGCAATCACTCTGCAGCTCCTACAGAAACAGCAAGATCAGCAGAGGGAGAGCAGCTTCCTACCCCCCTCTTCTGATCAGTAAAGAGGTGACGTAATGTAATCATGTGAGTGTACTGCTACTAGTGACATCTACTGGCTGAATTTGATATTGCATTCATTAAATCCATTGCATTAACCCAACTGATGTGAAAACGTATAAAAAATTTTTTTTCAGTTTTTCTGCTCTAAAAACTGGGTGCGTCTTATGGTCCAAAAAAATCAGCTTTTGATATTTTCTGCGCACCCTCTCACCCCTTCCATACCATTTGGAAAAATGAAGAGACTGTCAGAATAGAATGGTTGAGGTAAAAAGCAACATAGCACCACTGCCCACCAATTCTTCTTTTGCTTCTGGAAATAAAAATTGCCAGTGTGCCTATGTAAGCTCTCAAAATCATCAAGCTGTCACATACGCAGAACAATGGTTACTGCAGATCTAAAATGTCCCCTTCCTAGGCACACACTGACGATACTGAGCAAAGATTAAAACAACCAATCATCTTCCAATCATATGACTTCATCCTAATGGATTCTGACTTTTCCCCCTGCGTGATAGGATTTTGCTGTTCACTTTTCCAATCAACCATCCAACTCATACTCATCATCATTTATCATGCTTTGGAAATCTGAAGGTCCCAGAGAGCATCATCTTTGTGTATCTATAATACAGAGCTTGCATTGGGTTGACACCAGGAGAAGGGGCAGAGCAGGAAAGGACAGTATGAGGGCATGTGTCCACTGCCAATGCAGGGAATCAAGGCAAGTGCCTGCACATTTGCCGGGCAGACTCTCTGCTGCCTGCACATCGGCAGGAGCGCACCCCTATTGATGCAGCAAGGGAAACACATGGAAAATCAGCACCCAAACAGCTTCGGGCGCCATGTCTTAGAGACTCCTTCATTGATCTTCGATGGAGGTGTCTCTGGCGGGGAAAAAGAAACAGTGGACACAAGCCCAAAGTGGGTAGAAATCAAGCTGATCTAGTGTCTTTGAGAATATCTGGTATTAAACACACCAGCAAACCCATTTTTTAAGGAACTAATATCTCCATATTAACAAAAGTTCATGGTTGGAAGACTTTGTACCTTTTGGTTGACTTTGGGCAAGTTGGAAACAATGTATTTAGTATTCATGAACCTCCCTAAATGCTCATCATTCTAATCTACTGATTGTAGCCCGTTGCTAGATCTAAACATAGTAATGTGAAAATGGAATATGATCATTGTTGAGTTAGATCAATACAAAGATTACTTCACCGAAACAGAGACTTGACCACAACTGCCATTATCTACTAATGGAACGCCAGGCCATTGTACAGTTCCGCAGTTCCTTTTCTAGTCGAATAACAGACTAACCACAAGTAGTGAGATATCCGCCTGGCAAGGAAGAGTAACCTGCAATGCGGTCATCCACAGCCACCCGCTAAAATCTTAGTGCCATTGACCCAAGATACGTCTGAATGTTCCTACAGTTCTAACAGTCCAGTGAGTCTAATAAAGGGAGAAGATGAGAAGCCATAAGAGAATTACTGACCACAAAAAGAAAAGTTAGTACAACCCTGTTTGCTGCTTTAATGCAAACTTAGCAGTGTCCATTTAAACCAGACATGGGCAAACTATGGCCAGATCCCGCCCAGTCAGCTTTCTAATCTGGTCCGTTATTGCCTAACTGAAAAGACTCTCTGCTTGTTACAGCATAAAACCTATGGTAGTCCGAATGCTCGCCTTATCTCCTGTCATTGTAGTGAACAGGTAGCCAGAGTGTCTAGTCACTAAGCTCTGCACTTTTTGAAATATGGCAGGTACATTATTTTATTGGTCTTGGGCCGGCTCCTCAAAAAACAAATTGTGGCCCACGAGTCAAAAAGTTTGCCCACCCCAATCTAAACCAAAATTAAATAAACTTTTTACACCTTAAAAAATAAAAGACATGCATGATATATATCCCATGCAAGGAGCAGAGAGACATGCATGCATAGGAAAGGTATGGAGGAGCATGTAACTGAATGTGACCAATCACCAATGTACTATGGGGAGTCCATAGAGCTGTATAAGCTAAAAATTCAGTGATGGCTAGTTTGCACAGGAAAGTAAGGCTATGTCTCCACATCCGCCGGGACCCCCTAAGCTAAGCGCAGTGCTTGGCGGAGGGTTCCGACAGAGTACATACACTTTACCTGCTCGGCGGATGCTGTGTTCTCATGGTGCTGAGACGTTCTGCCGAAGAAGGGTTAACGTAGTGCTGTTAACGTAGGGATTCCCATCACAAAATGCTGTGGATACCCCCCTAAGATAGTGAACACAGTGAATATATATGGATGAACTGGGACTTCTTTGCCCCATAAATAAGGCTCAACTCCTGGCTCTAAGTTTTGACATTTGAAACAGTCTGTATCCCAAACAAGGAGATTTACCTTCACTTCCTATTCTGTCTTCCACGAAAAGCCAAGGTAATTAGCCACATGGGGACAAAGACAAACCTGCCTGTACCTACTCACTGCTTTGGTTGAGAAGGGAAGTGAGATTTTCTCTCCTTGTTCAAAAATACATGAAATAAATAAGTGTGGAGACCTTATGGAACAGGGATACGCACAGCGAATATAAATTAAAATCTTCAAACTTGTGCAATACCAAGATTGTCCCTATTGGATATTGGATAGACAGCGTAGCTATGACATAATGGGGATTTATGGTTGCCTGATATATTCTTCCCATTCTGCTGCCAGAGCCGCATGTAACTGACGCTCCATCTAATTATCACACTTACCACCACAGTATGGAAATGAGACATTCGTTTGCCGCTCTCGCCCTCAGCCTCCATATGATGAAACAATCTCAGCCAAGGGAAATATTGTGACATTGAATGCAAACAACTGCTGTAAACTGGAGTTAAGGAATCTGAAACATCAATCTGTGTTGCAAGATTTATGTGTCAGTGTGGCGAGGAGAAGGATGAGATTTCTGGCTGATTGCATTTATTAAATTCTAAGAAGTAAAGCTCAGCGACGCGATACCTCCAAGATCCGCATAACTCCAGCGCTGGGATCTAATTTACACACTTAGTGCCACAGATTAGCTTTAAGTCTACAGAAATCCCAGTAAACATGGACCGGGGAAGGTCTATGGTCTTACATACAGGAGATGCACTCCTTATCGTACAAAGACCACACTATTCCACCACAATCAAAAGGAAACCAAAGGGGTCTGGTCTTTCATAGAGTATATAAACACCATGTAATAATCCAATTAGATCCAGAAGCAATTCTTTCATTAAAAAATGCTTAAACAAGTCTGTATAGGTTGAAAATGTTATGTGCGACCCCTTACGGATGCGGAGGGCTGCACTTGTGGCCCTCCATGTCAACTCAGTTGGCCACCACTGGTCTACATGAACATCATCTACACTTCTCTGTACATTTTGGAAATCTTGACCTTGATTAAATGCCTAAAGAGACAAGGGGAAAATTAACAGACAGATAATGTTCACTGTGGGATTGGAAGGCCAAATAAGTTCTTGGAGATGGAGGGCACTGCAGGGATAGGTATACATAGCCAACTTATAGACGAGCAGAAGGACTGTTCTTTCTCTAAACCAGTGCATTTTCCTTTCTTAAATGTTGCCATCATCAAATCACATCCAAACATCCAAAGCAAGTTGTGAAAACTCTGGTGTTTGCATATCAGATTTTATGAACAGTAACTGTTGCGGCCTCACCAGCAGGTCTGATTCAAGTTCCCTAGAAGACATGAAGCAATCTAAACTGAAATGACTAAAGGGTACTTTCACATGGATGGAAATCAGACATCACAGAAAAATTGATGCCACAGATTAGTTTTAAGCAGGGCTCTGGAGTCGGTAGATAAATTCTCCGACTTCTCAGTTTCTGATACTTCCGACTCCTCTGTATTTAATATGCTAATGTTTTTTATCCATCCATTGAAGGAAAGGAAGGCAACATACATTAACCACAGAACTACTGGCTAGGAAACCAAACACTGAACTGTAATGGCCAATTAAAGCAAAAGACAAACACAATGAAAACAACAAGGTTTTGTTCATGATTTCCCTTGAACCCCATAGTCATGTGTAAAGTTGAAGCTAACAATCTAAGTATTTGTCGCCTCGGCTGAATTACAGCGTTTTTTCAAATGTTTTACAGCTTCAGTCTTGAACTATTGGCGATCCATTCCCTTCCTTTATACAAGCGTCTCCAGTCCGACAACACACATTTACTTAATTATCAGCGAGAGTTAGGCTCGGTTCACAAAATAGAAAGCGGTGCCGCACCTTAACTGTGCATTAAGTCCCATTAAGTGACGCATACAGTCAATGTGCAGCATGCATCATGGTCATTTCACATGTTTGTAATGCACTGCATGCATTTATTCTTATAGCAGAGAAGTAGTTTTTTCTCATTTAAATTAAGTCAGCGTTGGTTTATTTTTTGCCGACTCAGACTTCAGGTACCCAAAATTGTCTCCGACTCCGACTCCACGACCCTGGTTTTAAGCTTAGAGAAATCTCAAGTACCAGACAAGGCCTATATATACACAGGAGATGAGCTCCTCATATAGAAGCATAGAAGGACCATACTATTCCATCGCCATTAAAATAAAAACCAAATGGGTCTGGTCTTTTTATATAATATATAGTATATAAAATATGAATTTTTATATAATATAAAGATGGACACCATCTAACATATCTGTATGTTTCTGCAATTTTCTACTTCCGGTGAGCATAAGAAATGTTCAGATTTTCTGAATAGAAGTGCTCCAGCATCACCAGCAGGTACGTTCCAGTATCCCCCAGAGAACAGGGAACAATTGATACTTCAATGACTAAAGGGTACATCAGACGGGTGATAATGAAATGATCAATGTCCACCCATCACCACCCATTAGCCACCATCTTGCTGTCACCGTCTTGCTTGTTCAGGTGGTTTTGACTGACAGAACAGAATCACACCCTACAACCTCCGTTCATTGTCATAGGGCACCAATGCTTGAAGGGCTGATGGGGAAGCAGTGAACTAAGCTTAAACAAAAACTGAACTTCTCAGCAGGTAGGCAGTGCTCTCTGCTGCAAGTCAAGAATTCATTTTTTACTTTGAGTGTTTACATTTACAAGAACCACTAAATCTCTGGAAACTGAGAAGTCAAATTTTTCCTTGTTTTTACACACAAGCCTTTCTCCTTTACCTTCAAATAAAAAGTACCACATTTTTCTTATAAAAAGTGCAATAATTACAAAATAAATTGCCATCGCAGGCACAGCGCTAGTCCGGGCACACATCATTGGAGCCTATACAGCGAATATGGTAATTATTCTGTGACTCTGCCGCCTCTGCACCTGCGACCCCCCCACTACTTCCATCATCATTATAGCTCAAACGAATTATTTTTAAATCTAGTCACGGAAAAAGCAGATGAATTCAAGATCTTTAAATTCATGCAACTTGTTCTGCAGAAAATGACTTGTTTCAACACAATGGGCACAGACTTCATCAAATATTACAAGGCTAACCCTGACTTAAATCAATCTTTAATTAGTTCATTAGCTGTAATTACTGGAAAGCCGCAGCCACATAGCCGTGTCTGACCAGAGCACAAATTGTGAATGAAAACATTTAAAAAAACATTTTACAATGCTGCAGGCTGATCCATGGAATATACAACCAATGCAGAGGCCGCAGAACGAGGAGGGAGCAGAGACGTTACAGGGAATTTAAAGGGGAAAAAGTCATAATTTCACCAGCAACATTTGTAGAGCTAGAAGAGGTGCCTCGGGCCATGCATTCTGTTCTGTAATACATACTTACCGTATTTTTCACCATATAAGACCCACTTTTCCCCCCCCAAAATTGGGGGCAAAAAAGTGCCTGCGTCTTATACGCCGAGTGCGCGACCCCCGCCACTTGGCCGCACCTTGGCTTCCCGCCAGCTCTCCCAGCATGGAGGGATGCTGGAGGAGCTGTCAGTTCAGATGGGAGAGCCGATGTCCGGCTCCCCCATCTGAACTGTGTAATTGCCTATGCCAGCCCTGAACTGGCATAGG
>CM070036.1:25897087-25909550 GCA_036250615.1 Ptychadena robeensis | reverse complement strand
CTCTGGCTCCTATATTGAACTCTACAACAAAAAGAAGCCTAATAGACCTCAGAGGGATTCTCGGCTTTCATAAATATATACAGAGACAGGCAAAGAATAGGGCTGAACTTGGCAGTGATCAATTCCTCAGCACTATCGCAACGCTTCAGCCTTCTTGCTAAATGCCACATAACATTTCATTGCTCCCATTAAACTGCCGCCACTGACAATATTTCATAGCAAAGAGAAATAGTGGGGCTCAGTGCCTGCCATCTATAACATGGCACACCTGGGAACGCCAGGTCCTATCTCTTCCAACCATTAGGAAAATAAATGGTACATTCCCGGCTATTAAGGGAAATGGTAGGCAGCCCACAACATCCCAGGTCTACTCCTGGAAGCATCACAAGGCTGTTGTGGTATGCTGGTGTTTGTTGTTCACCACAATATAAGATCCACTTGTGACAATATGAAAAAATAAATAATCATTACAATGGTTCTTTATTGCATTACTAGCTACGCCATTTCCTTTTATCAAGTAGGTCAACAATCCTATACCCCAGCCCAGCTGCATGTACTAACCTTCACTCTACTTGTCTGCCAGGGCGAAAAAGTCCAATAAAACCTTCAAATTGACTTATTGCAATGGTAGACTGCCATACAGGCATGGATCCTGTATGGGGGGCTGGTGGTGGTGCACATTGATGGAATCGGTTGCTCCACGTGGGCCCCTTTGGCCGCAAAAGGTGTGCAGCGCTTACCTGTCAGATCGGCGGACGCTTAACTGCGGCATGATGACGTCATCACACATGGTGGAACGCCCTACCAATCGGCCACAGATCTATGCTTCGTTGGCCGACTGTACTTTTACTTGCAACAAGATTACCAAATTCTCTCTGGATATCTGGAGGTTTAATAAAAAAACAAATTTTCCCAGCATAGCGGATTGGTTGACACTGCCGAATACTATCCCACGCAAATATTCTGAACTAATGAATGTCATGTTCAAAGGCTGCTTTCCTTACACAATGAGTTCCCCAGAAATAAAGTGGCTTATTTTCATGCACTGACCTACAACAAAGCCAGACACAATTCACAGCAGTTTATTAGCAGTGACTTGTTTGCATGAATTTTGTAATCGACCGTCCTTCAGAGTTTATCACACTGATACCTGTGCAAATAGTCATGTAGGCAAATATCGTATTTGTCGCTGGTGCACACATGGAAACTACAATAAAAGTGAATTACACTGCCGTTATTAGATTTTGGATAAGTCATATACCGTAACCATCTTCTCCAAATACACATGGAATCTATTATGAAGATAACATCCAACCAGTAACTCATTTACTTTGTTTAGTTATGTATTGATAAGCCTGCCATAGGCAACGTTAGCCCTTCGTTCACCTTGAGATCACTTCATACTATTTCCTTTAGATCTACTAACAACTATGTAGTGCCAGGTCCTCCCTGATAGAATACTTAGTGATTGGAAGGTATATATCACTGCTATGCAGTGCTTGGTCCTCCCTGATAGAATACATAGTGATTGGAAGGTATATATCACTGCTATGTAGTGCCGGGTCCTCCCTGATAGAATACATAGTGATTGGAAGGTATATATCACTGCTACGTAGTGCCGGGTCCTCCATGATAGAATACATAGTGATTGGAAGGTAGATATCACTGCTATGTAGTGCCGGGTCCTCCATGATAGAATACATAGTGATTGGAAGGTATATATCACTGCTATGTAGTCCTGGGTCCTCCCTGATAAACTACATAGTGATTGGAAGGTATATATCACTGCTATGTAGTGCCGGGTCCTCCATTATAGAATACATAGTGATTGGAAGGTTGAGAAAGCTCCTCATATTACTTGGTTTTGGTAGAACAAAATTTGATTGTGCAGAAATTGTATAAGATTGTAAGGTGTATGGGGGACCTTTACATTTACATTGTCTGCGGATTGACAGCATCTGGGGAAACGACCCGTCTGCCAGTGCCTGCAAACTTGTGCTGGAGCTCGGGGGTTCGTTTAGATAACGACCCTGTGACAGGTATATTGGGCAAAAGCCCGAAAGCCGACCAACAGAAGCCTAAAGCCTGGTTTATCAAACAGTTGCACTAAGTGGCAATGTAAACGAGGCCTTATATGCAGTTGTGTATGACACCACAATGCAGCCTATATGCTGCTTTGTAGTGCCGACAAAGTGCACGTCAAGTCCAGTACTTGCTGTATGGGTGTTATAGGACATGCTGCCTCACTGGACATTAACGTGTCCGAAATGAATGCATCCCTGTGTTATAGCATAACAAACAATAAAGAACATACCAGTATAAATGTTACACAGGTTTCCTATAGTACAGTATAGTGTGAAAGAGCCCAGACACATATGGAGAAGGAGCTTTCTGCTAGGTAGTAAACTCTTTATATTACAAGTTTTAACTACGACTTTGAAGAAGGGAAAGTTGGAGTCTGACACTGATGAGTATTGCAGTTGGACAGTTTATTCCATATTGTAAGTTGCCAGCATCATTAGCCTTAAAATTCCCAGATTTTATTTTTGTATGAAATGCCAGAAGTCTTTTCAGTCAACAATACTGAACCGTGGCACTGCATGCACCGTGCCAGAAGGAACTTTAAGCCCCTATACACGTTTAAATTTCCCTACAATCTATGTCAGATTTGATCATAATTTAGGCTCGCCGATGGTTTGATCGAACGAAGTACGATCGAACTACCTCCCACATGGAGAAACCGATATTTGATAGATGTTGGTTCAATCGATCAAAAGAATAATTGAAGGAAGACGATCGTAAAAACACCAAAATGTCTGCCAATGGATGTATAAGTATGCTTCTTATTTAAATCAAACCAAAATCAGTCTGGCACAACAAAAAAGCATTCAATGTACATTCGATCGATCAAAATTTCCGTCATGTCTGATCACTTTTCGATCAAACTTTTGTCCAATTTTGATCGAACTAGGTCAATCGAACCATGTGGACAGGCATTGATTTTTGATCGAACGACTTTAGGTTTAGTTTAGGGCCTTAAATGTCCCTCACTTTATAGATTCATGTTAACATCTAAAGCCCCCATATACCTTTAGATCACTCCAAACAATTTCCTTCAGATCAACCAACAACTATGTAATGCCTGGGTCCTCCATGATAGAATACATAGTGAATGGAAGGTATATATCACTGCTATGTAGTGCCGGGTCCTCCATGATAAAATACATAGTGAATGGAAGGTATATATCACTGCTATGTAGTGCCAGGTCCTCCCTGATATAATACATATGATTGGAAGGTATATATCACTGCTATTGAGTGCCGGGTCCTCCCTGATAGAATACATAGTGATTGGAAGGTATATATCACTGCTATGTAGTTCCGCATCCTCCCTGATAGAATACATAGTGATTGGAAGGTATATATCCCTACTATGTAATGCCAGGTCCTCACTGATAGAATACATAGGGATTGGAAGGTATATATCACTGCTATGTAGTGTTGGGTCCTCCCTGATAGAATACATAGTGATTGGAAGGTATATATCACTGCTATGTAGTGCCAGGTCCTCTCTGATAGAATACATAGTGATTGGAAGGTATATATCACTGCTATGTAGTGCCAGGTCCTCCCTGATATAATACATAGTGATTGGTAGGTATATATCACTGCTATGTAGTGCCAGATCCTCACTGATAGTAGGGATATATACCTTCCAATCACTATGTATTCTATGTAATGCCGGATCCTCACTGATAGAATACACAGTGATTGGAAGGTATATATCACTGCTATGTAATGCCGGATCCTCACTGATAGAATACATAGTGATTGGAAGGTTTAGAAAGATCCTCATATTACATGGTTTTGGTAGGAGATAATTTGCTTGTACAGAAGATGTATGGTAAGATTGTAAGGTGTATGGGGGGCCCTAAGATGATGGCTTACCAGGGACAAGTAGAGTGATCTACAACTGGTTCCATTGGTTTCTGAATAAATATTTATATACTTTTGTCACAAATGTTTTATTTTAGAGCCGGTATTTTAAATACAACTGAAATGTGTTAAAGTGAAACACTTGAAGTGATCAGGTACATATAACTAAATCTATTTTCTTGCTCCATCAAGCACGCTCTACTGTCACGGAAAAGATGAAAACGTTCCATATTAATTACCACATTCAAATGATGGAAAGCATGAAAATTCTTTTGCCCCGAGTATAGAATCTCACATTTGAGGAGACATTTGTCTCACATGCAGAACAGAGGTTTTCTGTAAGATCTCTTCTACCTGAGTCACCTGATTCGTCATGCTCCATAGAGCTTCATGTCATGAGTCTCGGCTGTAATTCAGGAGGATGTCAATTCCGTTTTGCTCTATTAACACGGTCAGATTGTACAGGGCCTGTCACTCAGATGCTTGAAAGATGTAACAATACGCAATCCAGGCAGTACAGAACTCAGCTTGTTAAAGGGAACCAGCCTCCATACTTGACTGGGAGAGGCACTAACACTCAAATTATATTAGCCAGTATGTGTGAAAACTAGCTTTAAGGTCCCCACACACGTAACGAGCGGGGACCGACAGATGAGCTGTGGAGTGATGACATCATCATGCTGCTCTCCATCGCTCACAAAAGCTCACTATCGGCGGGCACCCTTCAAACTAATGGCATCGGACAGAGATTTACGGACGCACATCAGACTGCGGCAAAATCAGCCGCCGTTCATTACGCATGTGGGGACCCTTATGCTTAATTTCCAGATGGAATAACCAGAGGAAATCCATGAAAATACAGTGGACCCTTTACGAGCCATGCGTATCTTTATTATCCTTACTAAGGATATCTGCGTACTACACAGAGGGGAGACATGCACGCAGCTTTCCCCCTCCTCCCCCATGTGTGAGAAGGAAGCTTGTGCTGTGTTTTGATGGCGAGTGCTCACTAGTAACATCTAGTGGCTGAAGAGGATATTGCAGATTGAGTTGAGAATAAAGTTCGAACGCAATAAATACCTGTAAAAACAACTTAACTATCATGTATACAATACTGTAAAAGTATTTTTTTTTAGATTGACATATTTCTTTCAGTTTTTATTGTTATGTATACAATTATGTCACTTGGATAACTGCAGGCAAACATTAATACCTATAAAAGGTTGCTGTTAGGGTGTCAAATTGGGAATGTGAATTAGTCATAAAAAAAAAGGAAAAAAGGAGATTGGATTTCTAGGGGTGTTGAAAATCTGGGGGACAAAAGTTAGTATAGGCATATGTAAGGATAAAGAGAATAAAGTAAGGATAAGAGAGCATAAAGAGAAAATAAGAGAAAAGTTGCATTACTATGAGAGCTGGTGGTTCAAACAGTGTTGTACTAGATACAAACATTTGACCCAAAGCCAGCTGGTGACCTGTGATCGGAGGATCAATCAAGAACAGGGAATCTACCATGTAGGAAGCTAACACAGAGGACAGTGAGGAAGACAGTGAGTGAGACCACCCTACATATGGGGTGAGTACCAAACACCATCTCCTGGTACTCATCTGAGGAGCTCACTAAAAAAGGTCAAGCTACGAGAGGAGACCACATCATTTATTGCAAGTGTCCTCTGGACTTAAACACAGAGATGCAGCAATGCATTCCTATACATATCTTGGGCACATGAAGCAGGGGAGTAAGGAAGCAGATTTCCTTGTACATACACAAAACCATCAGTCAGAAAAGAAACATGTCACTGAGAAGCAGATCTGATTGCATATACAGATTTATGATATTAAAATGCCAATCATATCTTACATATGGGTTTTAGAAAATCAGCAGCTGTTCGTCTGTGTAATAATCAAAAATTGCACTTAAATAGGACACCTAAATATTGACAAAAATCACATGTGACTATGTCCAATTCTTATATTTATACCTGTGCTCCTTGGGTTAGCTAAAGACAAAACACAGCATATGTGTAACATCAATGTCAAAAGTCTTTACCCTACTGGAATTCCTCAAATCAGAAAGGTCAACAATACATATGATGGCTGGTTTTACCCACGGGGCCTCTTAACATTGTTTATGCCCTACTCCAGCTATCCTCCATCAGGTATCTGCTATATCCTACTGATCATTCCCTTGCTGATCCCTTAAGCCCGTGGTCCCCAAACTTTCCCTGCAAGGCCCCCCTTTTCTATATAGGAACATTATCGAGCCCATCATTCAAACTACACCAGTTCAGAATGACAGAGAGACAACACAATGCGCATTATTTTTAAATCAGTAAAAGACGCAGTAGCATTACCGCTAGCACTTTATGTTGAAAAAAAAAACCCATCACAGCCGCAGCATGTATACAACATCACACAATCATACGAAAAGATGTATTGTTCACATAGAGGCAGACACACACATTACACGCGCTCTACCTACTGTCTGCAGCTAGTTGTCTGGATTGGCTGACAGTGGTGAGGGAGGGTGGGTGGCCTGTGTGCAATTTGCAGAGGGAGAAGTGACAGCGGAAAGAGACCTCTCTCCCCTCTCTCTGTCTGGCAGCCTGATTTCAACATTGAGGGCTCGAAGTCCCAACTCCGCTGGCCCCCTAGCTGTGCCGCCCTCTGGAATACCCCGGGGGGGGGGGGGGGGGGGGGGGGCAGTTTCCTGGTCTAGGAACCACTGCCTTAAATGATCATTTTTTACTGGGATATAGTACCGTTGCCTTACAAGCCCATCTATGTAGAACAATACTACATTAATGAGGGAAATTGACACATTTATGGTATTCAGAAGAAAAACAATATTAAATCAAAATATTGATTAAAATATCATTAGAAAAAGCCCCATTATCGGTGTCACAGAATTCCCCTTTAAAATAACACCAGAGGATCTGGGACACGGCACTAGCTGTACACATGGAAATCACTCAGAAATAAACAAGGGACAAAATGTGCCACAAATACATTAGCGGACCAGAGGAGAGGAGAGCCATTGCAGTTATTATTAGCACAGAGCAGCTTTTAACACAGTTCCGCATGCTGTCTCTAATGAATATAACTATTATATTAAGTCACAGCGGCAAGAATATGCTCTAAAGACGCACACTAGTTCTTTTTTAAAGATCAGGAAGTTATTTTGATGCCATGCCTCTGTGGGATAGAAATGGTTGGAACGGACCAGCGAGCCAGTTTATTGTTTCCATGTTCAATGCTTTTTGGATGATGTTGACTCACTAATATAGGCCAGGTCAAGGATCTAGAGCAGTGGTGGGCAAATGAGCTGTTATGTAGGGCCAAAAGAACGGCCCTCGGCATCACTAAAGGGTCGCACATAACATCAATCCAGACCTTCCCCCTATCTCAGCAGGCGGTGGAACAGATCTCCTGCCCTTGGGTGCAGCGCTCAAATGTAGACCTGGTTTCCCTGATCAACATTGCCAATTTTACTGATGTAGGACCGCCACAGTTGATTTGGGAAGCTGGGTCAGATTGTGATCACTACACAGGTAAAATGCTATGCCCTATGCATTAACAGTTCGGTTTAAGGGGGCGCATATGGAGGACCAAGGGAGGCCGCCAAACGATGCCGCAGGTTGGGCACCTAGGATCTAGAGTGCATCGGCCACTCTCCATACTGTACACAAAGTATCTGGAGTTTCCAAATCAAATATAAGATATGAATGGCCATTTCATGTGTTAGCGAGATTTATTTGTGTTCTGGATTCCCATGTCAAGATTTTAAAATGACCAAGGCGTGTTTATTTATTACATACATCAAAAAACATTTATAATTAAAGTGTCAATTCATGGGACGATAACCATGCGATCGACCCACAATCTATCACAGCGTAGTGACGTTGCCACGCTGCCCTCGATCATGGGTCAGTCGAATGGGAATCCAATGTGCACCACTTTGCACATCGATTCCCACTTGATGGAGACCCTGGTCCGGTGTTGTATAATATAAATACCTCACAACACTGACTGGGAGCAGCAGGCAGCGGGGCTCTCTGACACAGGATGGCTGCCGGGAGCCGATCCAGCTGTGTGCTCTGCAGGAGGAGGGGGGCTCTCCACGCTGCTTGTCAGATCCACCGGGGCTTTACGGACATGTCCATTCCCGGTTCGACCATCCTTTTTCGACCCACTCAAAAAAAAAAAGCATCCAGGGCTCGATGTTTTAATAGATTCTAGCACAATGGAGTGTCATGAACGCGCATGTTGCTCGATTGTGCTCCAACCTATTAAAACATCGAGCCATGGATGGAAACCTTTACAGTTCAACGTTCGTTAACTTCAAAGAATAAACTTTTAGACTGGAATCACTGGTGTGGAACTCTTGTCTTTAAACTCTACACAGTTTGCACCTAAAATGATGTCTACCAATCAGGCCTGTTTGACCAGAAAACTCGCAGAATTACACAGGATACAAAACCACCATATACAGACCATCAACACTCTGCAACATTTAAAAAAAAAAAGTGTACACCCCTCCTCCTTCACTAGCATTCATTACTTTGCATGGTTGAATGTACCGGTATTTCTTAAACAGAAAAAGGCTCCATCTCACCTCTATTTTTACCTCTGACACACTCATCGTGAATCAGTCCATGAGTCACGTATGCTGGGGTTAAATGAAAGAGAAGGAAGGATGTGTTAAAAGATATATATCACAATATTAGGAAAAGTGATAATATAAACCCAAGAGAATGCAGGTTGCAATACACTACCAGCTGTAAAGGCTAAAAAAAGACATATATACCAGGGTATGGGCTGATATGAACACAGAGTGTTATACACTGCCTGGTCAAAAGAAAAGTCACCAACAAGATTTAACTAAGTAAATAGGTACGAGCCTCCTATTGGGTAAATCTGGGGTTGGTGCAGTTGGTCAGGTCTAGATTCAGCCACAGTATGTGTTCCAAGAATGAGGTCAGCTCACTACTGAAATATACTCAATGACCAGGTTATTCCTAGAAATGATTTTTTCTTCCTTGATGGCACCGGCATATCCCAAGATGACAATGCCAGGATTCATCAGGCTCAAATTGTAAAAGAGGTTCAGGGAGCATGAGACATCATTGTCGCACATGGATTGGCCACCACAGAGTCCAGACCTTAACCCCATTGAGAATCTGTGGGATGTGCTGGAGAAGGCTCTGCACAGCAGTCAGACTCTACCATCATCAATGCAAGATCTTGGTGAAAAATTGGATGAAAATAAATCTTGTGACATTGCAGAAGCTTATGGAAAACAATGGCACAACAAATGCATGCCGTAATCAATGCTAAAGGCGTTCCAATGAAATATTGAAGAGTGAAGAGTGAGTGACCTTTATTTTTGGTGGTGACTTTTATTTTTGGATATGCTGTGTATACTACAATGTATTTTTGAACATATTACTCGTGAGTTTATTCTATACGTGTAGCAATATGTAGTATTACAGTTTAGCCACTAGGTGTCTCACTACTATTATTAATGTTTCAGTTTTGTTGTACAACTCGTTGGTTCCTGCCGCATGTGTGTAGAAGCCATAGTTGTGATGAGAAGCATGAATAAATCCTCTCAGTTATAATCTACCAGCTGTGTCTGCCAAGTGAAGCAACATACCATAACAAACAATACGGAAGGAAAAAGTACCAGGATCACCAGCTAGTGGTCATAATCTCCTCTGGATCAGATAGCAAAGAATATAATGTTAAAATGAAAAAGGTGCTTGGGTGCTCCAACACCCCCTGAATATGTGCTACTCAGAAAGTGTACTCAATAAGGGTTGAATTGGAATACTGTGGAAAGCTAGGCATACACGGTTTGATTTTAGCACAATCGATCTAAAGATAGCCATACACAGGTCGATTTCACACTCGAGTCCTGGCCGATCGATCACCAGGCACGCGCACGCCGATCGATCGGCGAGGAATCGAGTGCAGCCCACCTTGACTGATCGACCCCTATAGACAGATCGATATGGCCCCTAAATTGGATCGGCCAGGGAACCAACCTGTTGGTGTTTTCTGGTTGATTGGGCACACATCGAGGGACGTTGGTGGAGGCCCACGGATTGATCATCAGGATCATTTCCGATCGACTGACATTTGTGAATCGATCGACTGGTAACAGAATCGTCCAGGAATCGGTGGCCTAAGGTGGTAGGCACAGACTTGTATGGCCAGCGCTGCGTAACATGCTGGCGCTATATAAAAAAAAAGTTAATAATAATAATGGTCAATCGATTGACGCCTGTGACTTCACCGGAATCGATTGGATCGTCCATCGATCGCTCAGGAATCGACACGTCAAAGGCTAGCTTAAGATTCAATTTAAGATCTTGATCATTTCATTGGACGCCATCCCCCATATATACCTGGACCACTGCACTCCATGTATGAGTAGCAGTCCTGTCTACCCGAGAGTTGGCTGCACAAAACCAATTCTATATGTGTTTTTTGTATTTACTTAGTATATTGAAATCATTCTGCTATTTGAATTGATATGAAACATTTAGTCTTATTGCAGATGAGCTACACAATCAATTGAAGTGAATGTATTTCATTCCTCAGACCTAGAACTAGTTTAAACATTCTGACCATCTTTTGTATATCACCGATATCAATGGTGATGGCTTCCACTGACTCCTGTGTCATGGTGGTTGTCTTTAAGGCCTGAAATGCAGGCTTTGCCTACTAATACAATACAGCCACATCTTTCTTCTCTTTCATTTCCATACTGATGACTTGCTTTCACCACTACTGTCACCTTTTAATACCCAACGTCAATGAGCCATTTTTTCAGGGACACAAATCAATGCAGTGTTAACAGAAAGCATTCTGGCTCTTGGTCAATGTAGGTAAAAATCAAAGCTTAATCTAACTCCTGAGCATTAATGGTTGTAGTCGCTTCTGCATAGCTAAAGATTATACAGGAGACCAGTGAAAATGATTCTTCCATTAAACCAGTTCTATGCTTTACGTGTTCCTACAGTCGCTTTTAAACAACTTTTGAATAACTATAATAATAGTAACAATTTGAATTTCCAAACGTTAGATGTGCAAGATGCCTGGAGCTTTCTAAATAAATTAATTATTAGGCAAAACTCAATAACCATATCGCTTTACAAAGCTTACATACCAGATCAAATATTATTACATTTAGAAAGCAGGGTATGTAAAGCCCACTATAAAAAAAACTATTGATAGATGGAGCTTCATAATAAAAAAAAATAAAGATATCTTCAAGCACATCGGAAGATTATCAAGAATGAACTACCGGTAAGTATTAAGAAGATGATACGGTTGGGAGTAAAGTTGTCTAGCCATGGCTCGATTTTTTATAGATTAGAGCACAAAACCGAGCAACGTGCGCATTTACCATGCTCGATTGTGCTCTATTCTATAAACAGATCTAGCCGTAGATGCCTTTCCTCTGAGCAGGATCAACTGATCTTGCTGAAGACAGGTCTGTTGAGCAGGTGACGGACATGTCCGTAAATCCTGCTTGAAAGTCACTGACCACCTAAAGTAGTGTGCCTTGATTCCCATCCAATCGACAGGCCACCAGAGCACAACGTAGTGGCGTCTTGGAGACGTCACCATGCAGAGCTTGAATGGGTCATCTAACAAGTGCCCGTAGGAACATGGATGGACACATTAAGTTTTCTTGGACTGGACAAAATTTTTTTCCAGATTGCCAAGTCTTTGTTAGACATCCCTCTGTCTACTTGTGTGACCAAAGACTTCCTATACAGGACATGGGAGCTAGAATAAAAACAATACATACATACATACAATAAGTAATACAATGTAATGAAGCCAGTTTTCTTTAACTACACTTCTATTTATGGCCTTAAAAATGGACAACTTGCTTCCTCTAGGTCAGCAGTGTAGTATTCCTTAATATGTCTGAGCATCCTGCCAACCATTTGGACAGCCACAGTTGGAAGCAGCTAGAATTCAGATACAAAAAAGTTGCCCAATCCTTATTGTTCGCCAACTAATTCGCCAATACCTGGCTCTAATCTTGCCCTGCTTTAGACGCTACTTGCAGCTTCAGTTCTACAGCGGACAGATTCCCTCCATCAGCATCTTTAATAGAACATTTAATGATCTGTAATCTAGACTGTTGTTCCCAACAATCCAGAAATAGTATAAAGTAGCATAACACAGCATGTAATTCTCAGCACTATTTATGTCTCGTCCTGGTTGTGTAAGTCACTGTAACATGTGTTTAGCAAGTCTTGATGTCTTCCATGCACATATCTCTGCATGTTATGAGCCAAGTCTGTGGTGACTATTTTACGCTGGTGTACCACTTCCCCTTCTCAGCTCTTCATTGTACTTGACTCTGAACCCAAATATTCACCCACACCATATTTCCTGCAAGTTCTGTGCCATTGCATAAGTCTTTTAAAGGCAACATCTGAAAAATTGGGCTGATGATACATGAAACCGCAACAGACGTATGTAAATAGTTGAACCCCCCCCC
>CM070036.1:25853454-25864457 GCA_036250615.1 Ptychadena robeensis | reverse complement strand
CCCCCCCCCCCCCCCCACAGTAACACCCCATGGTAATATTTTAAGGGCATTTCTGACATATCTGAGAATCCAAAGCAGCATCTCAGCAATGGTAGGAATCCACCAAGAACACATATTACTTAATTTTCTTAGAAGTTCTGTGTTTTCAGCTGACTCTTCCTTCAGGCCAACAGACAAATGGTGTGTAAACAATCATGGTATTCCTCAAAAGGAAGATCAACCTGGTGACAATGTGTCAGAGCAAACACAAATCAGACAATACATTTATTTGCTCAATTAGGCTAAATTTAGACGATTCAGTTTCAGAAGTCGACGGTTGTCAAATAATAAAAAAAAAACCCTCCCACGTAATGGGCAACCACACAAAAACCAACCTGCAAACATATTGCGATTCCCTGGGGTTTTCAGGCAATTAGTCAGTGGGAATGACAACCTTCCTACACACGTGTATGACCCCTTGGAGCTCCTTTAGACGGGCAGTTTTTAGCGCACATAGTAGTCTGCTTGTGATTGCCATACACATCGACCGCGTTATCATGTGTTTTCGGAAAGCGAGGTCTATGGCACAGGAATCAAACGGCAGGTCCACGGCAATTCAGAATTGCTGTGAGCTCACCGTGAATACTTCAGTTTTCTCAAGCCCAGAGCTGGAATTGTCTTAATCATTAGGGATTAGGCCCTGGTAATGATTCATCAGCATAACAGCCCTGCTATGGCGTCATGAGGTGTTCACCGGTCGGTTTTTGGGCTCCAGTTATCTAAACACTCCCTGAGGGCCTGCAATCCTAAACTAGCCGTACAGCGCTGCGTAATATGTTGGCGCTATATAAATAAATGTTAATAATAATAATAATAGCCATACACATATAGATTTGTGCACATTTGACAATAGATGCGATAAGGATGTTCAATATTTTGATCGAATATCAAGTGTGCCTATATCAAATATACGACCAAATGAAATGTCCAAATTCGAACGAAATATTGTTTGTTTTTTTTAACAGGAAATAGCTTCATTCAAATTTATTAGATCGAACGAAAAAGATCAAGTGAAAATATTTGACATATTCAATTTACATTCGATGTTTACCAATTCGATCAATTTACCAGCATGTCCGATAACTATAGAACAATTTTTTGTTCGATAGCGATAACTTTTTATCGAACAAGCTGTTCGGAACTCTATTTTCGTTCCTGTTCGATTGAACAAAAATATCGAACCGTGTATAGCCACCTTTACAAACAGAAGAATGCCCTGTTGAAAGCAACCATGTAAATATAGCTGTATTGTATTTATTACGTCTTGGAAGCCATGATTATCTTCATATACAGTAATATGCTTGTACTGCCCGTGACAATTACCGTATATACTAGAGTATAAGCCGATCCGAGTATAAGCCAAGGTACCTAATTTTATCTACGAAAACTGGAAAAACATATTGACTTGAGTATAAGCCAAGGGTGGGAAATGCAAAGTCAGATAGTGGAGTTTTCTAAATGAGAAAAATATAGAGAAAGCACCATTGCCTCTAGAAATTATTCAGGATTACTCTTAGTGCCACATCATCAATAAAGTGCCACATCATCAATAAATTTAAAAGAACACAAGATTATTATAATTACAGGATGGGTTTTGCAAGGCAATGTTATTTTTAATCATAGGCTATGGAGTGTTGTATGTGTACAAGTAACCAGGCCACCAGGTGGCAGTATGGAGTTTGTTTATATCGATCAGCTGTTAGTCGGAAACACGGAGCTCTTCAGTTAAAGAGGGAAGCTGCCTGCCTGAAGCATTCAGCATAGAAATTCACCAGAGTTATGTGGACCCTGGCTGAGTATAAGCAGAGGGGAGCATTTTCTGCCCATTTTTTGGGGCTGAAAAACTCGGCTTATACGGTAGATGTTTTCTTTCCATCAAAATATTCCAGTATTAACACAGTATAAACGTGTGTTAATACTGGAATATTCCCCCATACATACAGTATTTTTCGGACCATAAGACGCACTTTCTCACCCCCAAAATTGGGGGCAAAAAGTGCCTGCGTCTTATGGTCCACTCAGCCGCTGGTGGTCGCATCTTGGCTGCCCGCCAACTCCCCCGGCACGGAGATTAGCCGGGGGAGCAGGAGGAACTGTCAGCTGAGAGATGCCGGCTGGTGTCGGCTCTCTCAGCTGTACATTAAAATTGCCTGTCAGCAGAGCTTTGCTGGGCAATGGACAGAGAGAGGGAGAGATGGACTGCCATCTTTCCCTCTCTCAGTGTCAGTGGGAACCGCAAGAACTCGGCACAATCACAGCTGATCAGAGCAGCTGTTTAGAGCCGAGGAGAGGGAGAAGGCTGCAGATTTCTGCCCCCTCCCTCCTCCTCCTCCCGAGTGTTCAGTGTGAAGAGAGTGTTCAGTAGCTTGAGAGTGTACTGCTGCTAGTGACCCCTGCTGGCTGAATTGAATATTGCCTTCACTGAATTCATTGCATTAACCCAATTGATGTAAAAATTAATAAATCTTTTTTTTCTGGATTTCCTGCCCTAAAAACTGTGTGCGTCTTATGGTCCTAATTTTACAGGAAGCTCATTGGATTTTGATTTTATGTTCAAGATAAAAGTGAAGTGAAAATTAATTTGACAAAACACACAATTTTGGGTTTTTAACATGTCAGGAAGAAGCTTTGCCAACTGTCAGAAAATATATGCATTGAGTAAAAACGAATTTGCATAGAACTCCAGCACCTTAAGTGAAATAATAAAGCTGGATTTATTTATAGCACGACTGAAGTTACATTTACCTTACCAATACACTGCGGTCATAAAACAAAGAGGCACTTCTCATTCCCATGATGGAGAAACCATCATTTTTTGGAGGGGGGGGGGCTTTGAACCATGCGGCCAAGGACATACAAGGAGGATACTCTGTTGAAAAAGCAAACCTATATTGCCACACAACACCAAGGAATATATTAGGGCAATAGATTTCTTGCGTGACAGCGCAATTCGGTCCAGTGCTCTCACACAAACTACATGCTCCTTATACCAATATATTACCCCTTTCTTTAAAATAAAAAAATGGGGCTCTGGTACTTTTAGCAGTGGCACAAGGGCAAACAAAAGTTTTGATTCACCTCAACTGTCACCTGATTCCATATTAGTGATATAGTGTAAGATAAAAGCGGATTCTTTTTATATACTCTTTCTCAATGCTGTTTTTACTACGCAGCTGTCCATCATTCTGACACATGGAAAGAAGACGGCACTGATAATAAAGATGTCTGGAATAAGGGAACTGGGATACGGATCTGTTTCAGAGCCTGAAATTTTAAAAAGAATGGCTATAGCTTGAGATACATTTTTGACAATAGTGTCCACATCTGTAAACAAACTTAATCAAAATTTTTCATTTAGAGCCATAAAAAGGAGCATCAACCAAACACGTATGCAGTCTGCATTTACAAAAATTTGTAGAAGAATTGATTGTTTTTAAGACCTCAGTCTGAGTATACCATGGTACTGTCATAAGGAAGCTGTCAACTGTAAGGGTGTCCATACACCTACAGATGGATGCACAATTGATGACCCGTTCGAGCGCAGCATGGTAACGTCACACTGATGTCACCACTGGGCGAGCGCTTGTTGGACAGGAATCAAGGAGCACCACTTTAGGTACCCGATTCCCAAGCAATCCTTTAGATGTGGACCCTGGCTCCCATCCAAAGGAATGGCGATCGAGCAGGATTTATGGACATGTCAGATACCTGCTTGACCGTCCTGTCTTCAAGCGGGATTGGTTAATCCCACTTGAAGACTGGGGTTGCCGCATTAGCTTGCCACAAAATTGAGGGCCGCGAGTGTGCACTGTGTGACGTCAGCATTCGGAACAGATCATGGATAGTGTGCCCATCTGTAAGTGTATGGACACCTTAAGTGATATTGCAAAGTACAAGCATTAAGGAGCAAAAAGAAACTCATAGTGTGAAGACATTAGGTCTTCACACATGACATCACCATGCTGCGCTCGATCACAGGCCAATCAATCGGTTAATCGATGTGCACCACTTTGCCCCTGCTCGGCTCTTCCCACTTTCCGGTGTCCTGAGCCCTGTGTCAGGCAGCACTGGCTATAGGGAGGGTGTCTCCCTGTGCACTGCTTGTGTGGTCCCCATCCACGATTGACTGGTATTTATGGACATGTCCTTTTTTTCGGTTCCACCAATCTATCAATCCTGCTCGAAAACGGGTGACCGCATTAGATGGCCGCAAACGTGTGCAGTGTGATTTCATCGCTTGAATCAGCCATCAATCAAGAGGCTATCTACACGTGTATGGGCACCTCAACTTGATACTTTTTGCAAAAAAAAATAAAAAAATTCTCCTATCTAATGAGTATTGTGTGTAGATTAGAATAGTTATATCTACATGAGGCTTTAATACTGGTTTAAGGTATGCTCTAAGGCAGGTATGGGCAAACTGGATTCGAGGGCCACAATGGTTTTTAAATATGACAGAGGGCGAAATCAAAAGGGCCGCTTAGCATAAGTTTTGTAAATCTTTATGGCCCGGACGGGGAAATGTATAAAATAATGTTAATAAATTATTAAATAATAAAAATTCTTTATTTTGCACACAACTACAGCCATTATAAAGAGAGACCCAACCAATCATCATCTAGCCCTCCTCTTCAGCCAGAGCGTCGATACCAAGGTGACGACGGGCCAAATTAAAAGAACAGCCGGTTTTGGCCCCTGGGCCTTCGTTTGCCCATGTCTGCTCCAAGGCAATATAAAAGGTATGCTGTATGGAAATTTAACTTTTCGGTATCTTTTGGTAAAAATATAATTATGTTCCTAGTTCACATTAATAGTGTGGCAAATGCCTTAATGGTTGTTTATATGAAAGTTCTCACCTGTCCTCGCCCAGAATCTTCTTCGGGAGGGAAGAGGAGGAGAGGGACTCGCTCTGGCTGAGCACATGAAAGCCAATCAGCAACCCAGACAACGCCTGAGCAAGTCTCTTACCTCACCAAGAATATTCAGTTCTATGAAGATGAGTGCTCCCACTATTCCACCAACGAACGGGGGATTATTGTATGTGGCACATAACCTCCGAGTAGGGGCATATAACCTTTGATGATATCTATATGACACAAAATGTACATTACTGCACTACAGTGTTACCCAATGCTTGAAGTATTATTAAAAACAAGTTTTGTTATTTAAAAAATGAAAAACAATTTCTTCTAGCTCTGCCTGCTGTAATTTTTCATTATAAAATGCTTATACAAGTCAGTGTAGATTGAAAATGTTATGTGCGGCCTTTTAGTAATGCTGAGTGCCGCACTTGTGGCCCCCCATATCAACTAAGTTGCCCACCACTTGTATAGAGGGAGTGATTAATGACATTGAGTTTAAAACAGGACAGGAATAAGGTGAGAATTCCAACAACAACAGGCCTCTGCGATGTGTACCTATTAAAATGATAATATTACAATTAGTAGGATCTTAGTCTTTCATTAAGTACATTGGTTATATACAAAAAAAAATTGCATTGGATTCATGTTAAATGAGACAAAGAAAACCCACGGTATGATAATGTCATGTTACTAGTGAACAATATAATAAGCGAATATATCTTCCATTACGCTTTCTAGTGAAAAATCATTATAGTGCAGGTTATTACATTCAGCTAATGGCTATGAACAGCCAATGGCTCCAGTTTAATCCACTTATAATTTAAATTCAATGTGATACACTATATTACATTTTATCACTATGTTATGCTTCCTATACCACAGCACAATCAATGTCTATTATTATTTATGGCTACTTGCCAATGCACTCCACCGTTTATAGCCGCTGTCAGTACTCCACGCAACACAAGAAAGCCATTAGTAAGGTGGAAAAAAGGTCTGAAATATTTCAGATGCCAACATACGAAGAACTAGGTGTTTGGGGTGTAATTTGGGGTTAACTATAATTATAAGCCTCAGAAAAGAAATATCACACAAATACTTTAGCCTCTTCCTTCACAACCCCCAATATAAAAGCCTCTCTTTTTCCATTTCTAGGACACATTTAATGTACCCCCAATCCCAGCTGAATATAGGGTACATTTTCATGAAATCTGTAGGACTAAACTGGGACAAAACCCGATATAGATTCACAACACTAAAATCCACATCCGGTAGATGCTGTCAGTTTCTGCAAAGAGCAAAACATGTGGTCTCAAGATAATTATACTGATGGGATAGTTTAAATAAAAAAAAAGTCTGAGAAAAAAGTTCATACATACATTCCCATTCTAGATGTGGACTTTTATTAAGGTGTGTAAGGGCTAGGTGAATGTCCAGTCCTTAGACCTGCAGGAGGTGGGCATGGTGGCCATTCTGTCACCCCAAAATATGTGGATGTTTCTCCATATACAGCAACGTTTACACACTGAACATTTAACTTATTTGGGATGACTTTCGCCTCCTTCATGATTTACCAACAGCGACCAAGTATGAAGCCGGAAGAACTTGATCAGTGGTGGGCAACTGAGTTGATATGGAGGGCCACAAGTGAAGCCCTCGCATCACTAAAGGGCCGCACATAACATTTTTAATCTATACTGACTTGTAGCAGCATTTTATAATGGATATATGACAGCAGGCATAGCTAGAAGACATTTTAAATGTTTTAAATAACAAAACTTGTTTTAATGATACTTCAAGCATTAGGCAACACTCTAGTGCGGTAATGCACATTTTCTGTCATATTATATATATATCATCAAAGGTTATGTACCTCTATTTTGAGGTTATGTGCCACATACAATAATCCCCCGTTCGTTGGTGGAATAGTGGGAGCATAGGCACACATCTTAGAACAGGATATTATTGGTGAGGTAAGGGACTTGCTCAGGCGCTGTCTGGGTTGCTGATTGGCTTTCATGTGCTCCGCCAGAGCGAGTCCCTTTCCTCCTCTTCCCTCCCAAAGAAGATCCTGGATGAGGATAGGTGAGTTCCTATGCCCTATGCATGAACAATTAGGTTTCTGGGGCCGCAAGTGGGAAACCAAGGGGAACCGCCAAGGGACACCCAAAGGGCCACAGGTTAGGCACCTAGGAACTAGATCAATGCACCCTCCTTTCGGCAGCTTGTGCTGTATAGATCTGCACAGGGAGGGAAGGTGCCAGATATGTGCGCGAGGGAATGTGCCAGGGGTCCTACGCGCATGCATATTTGGCACGGTCCTGATGCATACTTATGGGTCAATTAATAATATGGTAGTGAAAACAGTGATCAGTCTGCAACCTTAAAAGACATTTCCTATAATAGCTTTCACTTCTACATTCACAAGTTTCTCTTAGGGTAAGGCATTTTGGGAGAGGATGCCGTGCGGCCAAACCGCTCCCATTAGCCCTAATGAGCCGGACTCCACAGCCGCGAATTGCCCGTGATGCAGTGCGGACATGAAATATAAATCTGCAGTAAACCACACCGTGGGCAGTCCACGGCTCAAATGCATGCCGGTTTTCAATGGATGCAAATTGGCCACAGTTTTGCCACAGGTAGACTGTCAATGGACTAAGAAAAAACAAACCATGGTGCAGACCCACGGGGAAACTGCAAGTGCACGGCTGGGAAACTGGACAAAAAAACACATGCTTTCCGTATGCGTTTTTCTATCCTCCCGTAGTGGAGCCTTAGCCTCAGGCCACACTCTCTTCAAGGTAAATTACTCTAAAGCCTGGCATACACACGCCAATTAGCGGGCAATTTTGCCACTGACCGACGGGCGTGCGCGCTCGCGTAGTCGGTCGGCGGCAAAATCGGCCGCCAATCGGCGTGTGCCCACATGGGGCAACAGATCCCTGTCGCCCCACAGCTCGGCCGGCCAGAGAACGGACATGTCCGATGTTCTCTGGCCGATGCCGGCCAATGCCATTAACTTCAATGAAGACCGGCGTCTTCATTGAAGGTAATGCTCTTCACACAAAGGGAGTTCATCGGAGCTCATCTGTCGACACCCGTCTGTGGGTGTATGGCAGGCTTAAGGTACCACATAACAATCCCAGATAAGCTTAACCCATCTGAAAACCAAATTAGTAGTTTTGTTACATAGCTGGTTAACAGATGCTTTTAGAGGATACAAGTTGAAGCTTTGGCATGACAATCATGTATACATCAAACAGTGACCTTTACTGGCTAAAACTAATTTAATTCCTCCCAACCTTACTGCGGAAAGATACAGAAAGTTGATTGATTTTCCCTCTACTACCAGGGGAGCGCAGGCGAGAAGATTTCTATCACCGAATTTACAGCACATTAGAGGCCGTGTTGTGTGTGCTCGATAGACTAATCTCATTTTCTGAACATTTTATCCAAAAGGTGTCCTGTCTGCTTCATCTCCATTTGCTTCAGATGTAAAAAACACATCATTATGGATGCTCTGGCACTTTGTGCTTAATGTATACATAACACTTCCAACAAATCACACTCAAAACCACCTTGCCTAGGAGATTATTACAATAAAAACAGAAATGTGGGTGAGGTATAGAAAGGTTTCATCCATAAGCCCAAGAAGGATTAAACGGTTTTACAAAAAAAATAGTTTAATCTAAAAAAAGGAACTCATTTTTAGGGTCTCTACTACTTGAACCACTACCAATCAGTAGTTTGTAATAAGATACAAACCAGTTATGAAGGTACAAAAGCACTTCCTATGGATTGGCTAAAAAAAATCAACGGCTCCAACGGAAATAAAACATTCAAACTATTATAAAACACAGTACATTTTTACAAATAAGCTAAAAAGTACATAGATTGCTTATAGGAAATGACACTACAAAAGGTATCAAGGGGGACATTGCTGCATATATTGTTTTATTATCATGTGAAGCATGTTTCTTTGATTTTTGTTCTACCAAAACCATGTAAAACAAGGAACTTTCTAAACCTTCCAATCACTCGGTATTCTATCAGGGAGGATCGGGCACTACATAGCAGTGATATCTACCTTCCAATCACTATGTATTCCATCATGGAGGCCACTATACTACATAGCAGTGATATATACCTTCCAATCATTATGTATTCTATCAGCGAGGACCCGGCACTACATAGCAGTGATATATACCTTCCAATCACTATGTATTCTATCAGGGAGGACCCAGCACTACATAGCAGTGATATATACCTTCCAATCACTATGTATTCTTTCAGGGAGGACCTGGCACTGCATAGCAGTGATATATACCTTCCAATCACTATGTATTCTTTCAGGGAGGACCTGGCACTGCATAGTTGTTGGTAGATCTAAAGGAAATTGTATGGAGTGATCTAAAAAGGTGCATGGGGGGCTTTGGGAAGAAGCTGGGTAGAGATTTAGTAGTACAGCAACTCTTAAGCAGGGTACAGACGGCTCGATATTCAAACTGTCCGATGTACCCTGCAGCAGCGTGATTATGTCATCACGCTGCTGTCAGATATCGGAGAAGCTGGGGAGAGCAGAACGGTCTCTCCCCGGCTCCTCCTTCTCAGCCGAGCTTTGCCTGGAGACCCAGGCAAAGCATCGTACATTGCCGTATAAGCGTCATGTCCGATAAGGCTGTTTTTGAGCGGGATTGATTTGTCCCGCTCGAAAACAGTGATGGGGGCAGATTATATGGGTCAGATAGATGGACATGAGCGCGCACGTCTGTACCCTGCTTTAGGACTTGTCCCCACTTGAGGGATCACCCGTGGTGTGGATGTGACTTTAATCACAAGTGACGATCGTAGGTGATCAATTGCATGCGATTTCTGACATGATTGACCACTCAATTTTTTCACACAATTGAAAAAAAGGGCATTATGGGTAACAGGACCATCCCAAATAAAATGAGGAAAACCCACACCAGATCCCCCTTGATCACGCCCATAGAGAATGAATGAACACGAACACGGGGAGCCGAAATTCTTATCACAAACGAGTCACACTGTGCCCAATTGCGGCCTTTAGTTCAAGTGGTGACAAGCTGCAGCTGATCAGGTGGTGGACAAGCCCTAAATATGTTCCTAAAATAATGCAGTTTCTGTAAATACTGCTTAACCATGGCAGCCTATAACTTTAGAGAAGTAGTATGTTTTGTGTTTACTTCTACAGCAAACTGCTATTCAATATAGTTGAGGCCGAGTGATACCAAAGGTGCAGTGGTGAACCAGCAGGAGAACAACAGGTCAACCCAGAGAACAGCTTTCTCTATCATTTATATGCAGGAAAGGTAGGCCACATCCCCTGCATACCTAAAAAACAAAAGCTCCCCGGCTTTTTGCTAGTGATGGGGTGGTGGATGGGGATGGCAGGGATTGCAGTTCAACGCCATATAAATATTGATTATTTCTATATTTGCAGGGCAAGTATTGATTAATGTTAGCTGTTGAATTTTGCTGTCTCACTAGCCCAAAAGAATACAGAAAATATCAGGGCTGTGGAGTCGGAGTCGGAGACATTTTTGGGTCCCTGGAGTCGGAGTCGGCAAAAAGTGGACCGAATCCGACTCCTACTAAAATTAAATGGGAATTAAAACATTTTTTTTAAATAAAAAAAAAATTACTTCAAATGTCGCAATTAACAAACAGTCATAATGAACATAATGACTTCTCTGCTATAAGAATAAATGCATGCGGCGCATAACATTACAGCGCCCACTGTGACCCTAGCCTAAAGGCCCCCACACACGTACCGAGTGGGGGCCGACAGACCAGCTCAGATGAGCTCTAGCCTGCAGCGTGATGACGTCATCATTGAAATGTTCTTCATTGAAACTAACAGCATCGGCCAGAGCTTATCAGACATGTCCGTTCTCTGGCCAGCCAAGCTGTGAGGCGTCAGCGATCTGTCACCCCATGTGGGCTCCCCCGATCGGCATACACACACGCCCATCGGTCGGCAGCAAAATCGGCATGCACTCGGTGCATGTATGGCGGCCATTACTCTCGCAGATAATGAAGTAAATGTTTGTTGCCGGACTAGAGACGCTTGTGTAAGGG
>CM070036.1:25821789-25847450 GCA_036250615.1 Ptychadena robeensis | reverse complement strand
ATCTCTTTCCCTTGTGGATAGAGACCGTGGTTATGGCATTGTAACTCCCCTTGACATCTCACTTTTTGAAGCAGGAGCTGATTTTGATACTGTATGGTTATGTATTTCTAGTGACTAAATGTCTAGCACATTATGTTTATATTTTTAATCTGACTACATTGTAGTACAGTTTTTATCTATGGACTGTCATATATAATAAAGACCTTTTTTATACATATGTATTAGAAATTGCTAAAATTCTTCCCGGTGCCTTAAAAGCCACATGTTCTGCCCCTACATTACCTTTCATGTTTGTTTTCAATGTACAAATGTACTGCGTATTCAGTGCCTCACAGCTGCTTGTTTGGCATCACTATCTAGAAATCCATCAAAACAGAGGCTGCTTAATGGTGCCTTTGAAGAAATAGTCAATTGTGAAGCGTCTGGTAAACAGGCAAAGTGTGGCAATACATGATTCAGTCCCAAAGGAGTTGATGTTTTTGACTGGTGATTAACCATAGTTTTATTATTACATGCCAGATAAACAGCAATGGAGGCATAAATGAAGACCTATCAGCTTAAGCACAGAAGCAAATCTAGAGTTCATGAATGACCTTTCTGCAAAGGCATGACAATCCCCCATAACCAAGTGATTCACTTTGCAAAGTTAAGTGCAAAAGAAAATTTCTCTTACTATCAAGCTCTTGTATGACAATACTTGGCCACATGCCATCCACAAAGTTAAGGAGCTTTGAAGTCACCTTGGTTCACTCTATTTCCTTACGCCTATTCTCCAGGCTCTGCACGAAGTCACTATGATGGCATAAAAGCCCTGATTGGTCACAGATTTCCACTATGATGTCCTATAGGAAGCCACCAAAGGCGTATGAGCTATGTATGTAAAATGTATTAACTAAATTGTACATGGGGTGCCACAAAGATCATTGACCACATAACTCATGCAAACCTAAACGAAGAAGAAAGAAACGAAAAGGCCTAAACATAATACACAGAAATAAGTGGCAGCCTCCTTATTACTTCTTTTGGAGGACACTTGACAGAATACAATTGTGAGAACTTTGATTGCCAACATGTTTCTTGAAGTTACAAGCTCCAGGGCTGTTGGCAGCAATTTTCCTCATATTAAGTATCCCAGTCCTGACATATTAATAGTGAGGGAACAACAGAAAGAACAGCCTTATACCTTGTAAAACAAGTCACCAGCGGCAGATGTAACATTTCTATCCATTTCTTTTTTATTCTTATTTATATGTAATATTTCCCTTTAAAGCAATCCAAAAAAGAGCAAACATTCCAGGAACATCTGACAAAACAATTTCTAATTAAAACCACTAAAGCCTCTTCTCTGGACTATTAACAATTGATCATTGTAGAGAGAAGTTGTGGATTAATTGTGAAGAGACAAATTAATAAAGCTGTTGTTTGAAGAAGGAAATGATGTTATGAATGCTTGAAGGAACTTTGTGTGGTATTAATAAAGGTCTTAGGACATCATTCAAAGCCCCACTGCAACTGTCCGTGCATTCATGTCATTATCTGATGAGTTTCTTGGCCAGGCGGGTCATTAATCTGACGGGACTGAGCTGATATGGGCAGCCAGGACATGTATAAATCAATATATCAGACAGACGGAACACATAGGTATCTCTTCCTTACACATAGCTTCTGTGTAAACAAGTAAACAGTGTCATCTAAGTAAACAATATTTTATTCGTTTTATTGGATATGGAAATCTATAGTACTCCATATCCCTCACAGTTAAACCTCCCATTATACGAGGCAATCTGCCAAAAATAAATAAAAAACTCTTACCTTATCAGTAAATCTAGATTGTCCCGGGTCACTCATCCCATTGAGGACATCATGCCGCAGTGGAGGCAGCTCCTCTTCTGCCACATGCAGAGACACTTGGGAAGGGAGACACTAATGACTTAATTATTCTCCCTTCACAAGTCTCCAGAGATACATTCTCAGCATTGAAACCAGTTATCTAGCGTCTCAGAAGAATGTCAGGAAGGAAAAAAAATTCTACCACTAAACGCAACTGCAAGGACTAGAAGGAACTGTAGGCAAGTTTTGGATTGTGAAGCAAATCTCCACCATTGTGCTCTTTAACCTCCCTGGCGGTTCACTGAGGTGCAGATTTCTGTACCAAAAGTGATACAGTGTTTTGCCTTTCCGCCCCCATCGGCGTCACCGGTGACGCCGATGGGGGCGGAAAGGCTTTGTGTGCCTGTAGCTTTGTAGAAATGCTGCAGGCACACAGAGAGCCAGCGGTTGCGCCTGATTCCGGCACGGGTGCAGTTTGATTTACGATTTTCGGGCGTATCGATAGGTGCAGTGTGCCTTTGCCCGAACTGGGTTCGGGCATATCGCTAGGGAGGTTAAGAGATGAGTAAAAGTGTAATTCTATGTTTTTTCCCACAATACAGATTCCCTGGCATTCATCAATGTGATTGATGGAAATTAATTAAAGCGGACCGAAGCTAAAAAATAAAAAATATAATATAAAATGTACTTACCTTTAAACTGTCCCAATGGCTCAAAGTTGCTCAAGAACCTAAAAAAATACACTTGCCTATCCTGCTGTCGTCTGTGAGAGTCACCATTTTGATTTCTGTGTAGCTTCCGGTCATCCATGCGCCAAATACAATGTCTTTGCAATGGACAAAAAGTGAAAACAGTAGAAAGATAAATAGACATAAGCAGCTGTGATTTAAGAATTTCCCATCTGAGACACCATTATCTTAGCAGTGTGCTGAGAGGAGTCCAGAGAGAAGAGGAGTGATGGGGGAAATGCACAAATAACTCCTTACAGGTAAGAATTTTTTCTCTTTTATTTACAGATTGCCCTAATGATAGGGGATTGGCCAGCTAGGGACAAAAAATTATCTGGCGGGTTTAGGTCCCCTTTAAACAACAAGATACAGCTGTAATCATGATGCATTTACGGACACTGTAAAAAAAACAAAAAAATCATTATTTAATTAAATAAGACCCAGCACACCAATGAGCTTTCCCTCCAGTTACTCAGCTTTCTCCTATCAGTATATTTTATGTTAGTACACGAGAAATGCAGATTGATTGATTGGCTCCTTGCATTAAAATACCTGTTTTGAGTTTAGCTTTAACTTAACACTATGTTCCTACTTAAGTGATTAATCGCCTGCGCTAGCAATTTTCAATCGCCGACAAGCCCATTCAACTGAATGGACGCGATCAACGGAGATTTCCACATGCGATTACAATCGTGAGGCGATCGCCTATGTGGGAACATAGCCTAAAGCAGTGGTTCCCAAACTTTCCTTGCAGGGCCCCCCTTTTCGATTTAGGAAAATGTTCGAGCCCTCCCTTCCCATTGAAACACAGGTTCAGAATGAGGTCCTGCGCCCCCCTGGAATACTTTCGTGCCCCCCCCCCCCATTTTGGGAACCACTGGCATAAAGGAAAGTCCTGTGTAACTATGGGTCACCACTTTAGATGTACAGAGGAAAACAAATAAAAAAACAAAAATGTAATAAGAGCACACATGGTCGAAGTATATTGAATGCCTGTGCGCTCTGATCCAATGACAGTCAGACAAATATAGAGCCACATCTTTACATCAATCCATTCAAAATCAGTTAGTATCTGAGATTTCAATTACCCTTCTGCTTTTGGTATATGCCTTGATTGTATTATCTATATAGATCTGATAAAGTGTCTCTGAATGATTGAAGGACAAACCCCCCACAGAGCGATTAACCCTCTAATCCCCACCTTCCCATTCCTGCTCCACCCTACTAAAGCAGTAGTACCAGCCTGACATCATGAAAGAGGCCCTTTTGGCACTTTTATGCTGCAAATCAGCAGCCAGAAAAATAAGAAGTGGCTGTAAAAACAGCAGATGAAGAACTCCATTGGAAGCCTGTGTGACAATGTAGAAACACGAATGGTCGACAGAGTGTTGGCACCCTATAGGACAGTGGTTCTCAACCTTTTTAGATCTGCGACCCCGGAAGTGATGTTGCAAAGTGTCACTTGCTGTATTTGGAAAGTGAAGGTGCACTCCGTGATGTCACTTCTGGCACAATCAGGTAAGTGTAATTATAATAAATTTGCCCACCCTGCTTGTGCAAATGATGTGCACAGTTTTAAGTTGGGAGCAAGCAGAACGCCCCATCCCTCCTAAGTTTGAAGGGAGGGGGTACTACTCTCCCTCTTACTTACCCCCCTGCTTGTGGGCATTAGCACTGCGTCTTGTAATCAGCAGCTCTAATGCTTTTAAAGAATAAGACGACCTCTGTGAAATGTTCGTTCGACCCCCAAGGGGGTCCTGACCCACAGGTTGAGAACCACTGCTATAGGAGGATGTGTCTAAACAAATATATTCATGCTAGACTCGCCACATAGTATTGTTATGAATATTGGGGCAGAAAAACATATTGAAAAGGACATTAAAAGACATTTGGCGGCGGCCCTAAACTGCAACCATACTGTGTACAGATGTGGGGGGCACTTGGGAGACAGTCAATCACTGACAATTATTCCCATGTTATCCTCATGGCAAGAAGTCAGGGTTTCCGCATGAACTCAGCTCGGCATGCTGGACTTAATTCCATTAATTCTCATTGACAGTATAAATTCGTTTTTTTGAAAAGCAGGTTATTTCCCATTTAATATAAATATTTTTGCAAACCGTTCTCATGATGATTTTTTTCAAATGTTTTACCTAGATTATAGAGACATAAAACTCCCTATACAGAGCAACAGAAGGGGATCTCCGGGGAGCTGGCATTCTGACAAATAATTATATCTTGCCATGTCACATTAATGAGAATTTCACAAAAGCCACACCACACTTTGTCAACAAAAGGAATAGGATAGCAGGCTATGATGCGGTGTAATAAGATTTCATTTACTGCAAAAAATAAATGTACCCTTAGATATTGGGCTTATTTTAGGCACGGAAATAAAGGTTCCAGGAAAAATCACTTTACCAGAAAGGAATAAATAACAAGTGAAAATGAATTTGCATTGGATGGCGCGCAGATCCCAGCTGCTGTTAGAGGAAACAGCTGAGACAGATAGCAAATTCATGCAAACAAAAGTGCCATTGGCACAGCCCCAAACTGCCAACATGCCAACTTCATAATGGGCTTGTTTCATTTGTTATAGAGCGAGAGGGTAGAGGCTACAGTTCAAATACTGTACAGCCACAGTCCTCCCTTTTCCATATATACACTGGTAAAAACAGTACAAAACTAATCCACATTCAAACATAAGGTTGAACACACATCTTTAATAATAAAAATATGGCCTTCAAAGCAGCTGAATTCTTTACTCATAGAAATGGATTAAAGAAAATTAGCACAAAAACCAGCAGCACAAACGGCCAATCCGGAGAGAGCAAAGCGAGGTGATCGCATTAGTCTGCTGCTTCTCCTTTCACTTTCTACTCACATGGTGGAGGTAAGGAGGAGATTAAAGATGATCAAGTAGATGCTAAAAAAATCTACAGTAGGATATTAGTATGCAAATTGCAAGCAGATTGAAACTGGGCAAATCAACTCTTCAGTTCTTGATCATGATTGGCTCATCTCTCCCAGGCAGGAACTCGTCAGCAGCTGATTCCCCCACCACACACCGCCTGCCCCCCCCCCCCACAAATCGCTAAAGCTCCGACAGAGAGAACAGGAGGGGGAGAGTGAGGGCAGAAGCAGCTGCACATCTCCATGGGCTAAGATGCTGGCTTCAGAGCTGAAAGGAATGAAGGCAAGTATGTTATGGGATTTTTTTTGTGCATTTGTGCAGTTTTTCAATTTTCAGTTTTTAAAACCGCTTTAACATGAACACTGCTGGTAAACAAAAACACTGCATTTCCGCAATGCCCTCCACTAGTTAAAACAATGCGTACTGCAGGAGTCATGCATTAAATGCACGCAACTTTTAATGGAACAGCTTGTTTTTGGTTTTTTTAACACAGCTAGTGTGGGTGGGCCCATAGGATACGTTCATTTTGCGAGTTGGGAACCGCCTGTTTTAAGCTGCCAACTAACTGTGCACCATAACTGTCCAGTCTGATGTGATATATCGAATCTCACCTGTGGTTTCCTACACACAAATAGCACGATGCCTGCATACAAATGACAACCACTGATAAGCAACAGCCAGCCTGTAGCCATGTAATCTACTAAACTTAAGGTACGGAATGATTTTGGTTTGATTGCTAAACGATTTATCATCACGCGCATCTCGGCGGATACTGCCAAGATCCTCAATTGTAAAAAATATATATATATTTTTCTGACAGCAGAAGGGGAGCTTGTTACTGGTGCGCCCCTCCCACTGCCTTATGTAGCGCCTAGGCAGCACCTAGGCAGCCGAATGCAGCCGCATTTGTGGGGACCGATTGCTCGTGAATCGAATGCTGCCCACCTGGAGCGATTGATACCACTCCAAGAAAATGTATATTGATCAGGGCCCCAACATGTTGGTATTTCCCTGTGCAATTGCCATTACTTTGAGTATGGATCCCCCATCCAGCGTATACATCCCCATCCAACGTATCGGCCGAGGATCAATCACCTAAAGGGGTGCGCATCAATTCGCCAAACGATCCCTTGTTGATTTTTGCGTCACCACACTGCCAACGATCGTTAGCGTGTATGGCTACCTTTAGTCAAAACATCCGAATAATCCAAAATTTTAATATGCGTATTTTATCAAAATAACAAGGATGACGTACATCTGTCTTTATATGAATATTGTCATTTATTTCATTACAATTACTAGTATGGCTGAAAAGTTCAATCTAATGTACTTCTAAACTTGATGATCAGATATCACTATATCCTTAGTAAAACACCTATGGAATAAGGCTTTTGGATTTTTTTTGATATAATCATCAGTTTTAAATAAAGTAATGCTTCTTTATCTGCAGAGAGATGAAGAGAGGTCCCTGAAAGTAAATCCTGACTAGTCCTACCATGTTTCCCCGAAAATAAGGCATCCCCATGAAAATAAGGCACCCTTACATTTTTGCCTTAAGCTGAAATATAAGGCATCCCCCCGAAAATAAGGCACCCCAAAGATACTTTGGGACAGGGGGGATCCAAGGGGGCAATCAAAATGACACAGGAGGATCATAAGGGGTTACTAAAATGGTAAACCCCCTTCCAAGTCTGCTGTGTCATTTTGATTCCCCCCACTAAACCCCCTTGTGACATCCCCCGAAAATAAGACGTAGGGCATGTTTGGGAGTAAAAACTAATAAGACGCGATCTTATTTTCAGGTAAACATGGTATTTAGAATATTTCTTCATAATGCTGACCGGCAAGAGTGGAAACTCCTTCCACTGAGCTGTGAATCTCTCATATCCCCTGTAATGTCTATGGATAGTCCATGCACGGCTCATCCCCATGAATACACTTCAGGTATGGAGATGCCAATTGTGAAGTGATATGTGAAATAAACAAACAATCGCCTTAGGGCCATGACACATGTAACACCAGCCAGAAAGGAAATACTCACCTTTTCCCACAGCATAGCCAGCGAGGGAGTGACGATCATCTTGCCAAGATTGAACAATGCTGGGGAAACAGGTATTTCTACTTCACCCTACACTCCTCTCTCTAGTTCTAGATTTTCTGACGGTCCAGCTTAAATATATCTCATTAACAAAGATTTACATTCTTCATAAACACAAAATACTTTCTTCTAAGTCTATGGCCATCTTGATTTAAAGTGTACATGTCACCCCTTATCCAAATAATTTTTCTTAACCTCCTGGGCGTTACAGGCTTTTTGCGCCATTTTATATGGAGTACACTGTACTACGCTATGATCCCCATGGCCCCCTACACACTGCGGGTGTCTAATTGACACCGTCTAATTGACAGTGGGGAGAAAAACGACACCCCCTCCATCAACATGGAGGTCTATGAAGCCACTGCCCCCTTCGGCATCACTGATGACACCGAAGACACAGGGCAGTAAAACCTCTGTGAGCCTGCAGCTATGCAGAAATTCTGCAGGCTCATACAGAGCCGGCTGTTGCGCCGATCCCCGCACAGTTTGATTCACGATCAAACTGCGTCTGTACTGGCTATAGGCGCAATGCCCAGGAGGTTAAGTGTTTGATATAATAGAGAAGGGTTATAAGCAATTTTTTTGCTCCTTACTATTGTACTAGTTAGGCATTTTAACACTATATACATTTTTTAAAGGTATGCATATTGCACATTATACATCTGCGTTTAATAAAGCATGAAAGATGCATCAGAAATGCACGTAGCAACGCATGCAGAGTGAATGTTAACATTGGTCTTCTATGAGAAAACAAAGTACTGTAAAAACACACATGACACAACTCATATAGTGTGAAAGGGCCCTTCAATTCAGATAGGAAACAAAAATGGTATAAGGGAAATAAAACAGGATATGGTTGAGGGATACATATCTATTGAAGAGATGAATACTATCGTCACCATCAAGTAGAGTATAGTCGACTGTGCACTTGATTGAATGTAGATATATCTCATCCTCATCCTCCCACATACATGTGCATATGGTGAGTACTACACTACATACAAACCTTGGAACTCCCACACATGGCAGTGGTCCAGCTCTTTGGTGGTTTTCATACTACATCTTTTATACTATATCTGCTGTCAACTGGCACAGCAACACACATGGTACATTATGAGGTGTGCTGGGTTTATGTTTTTACAGTATGCTTATTTGCCTTTCATAAAGGTATCTCGTATCTGTCAATGCAAGTGCAGCTAAATGCATACAGCATTGTGTTATAAAAAGGTCAAATGTACTGTTGTATCAATGGTAACACAGATTTTGTATGGGAAACCCGTAAAGCAAGCACATTGCTGAACCCCCTCTGACCAAAACTGAACCAATTACCGTATATACTTGAGCATACGCCGAGTTTTTCAGCCATAAAAATCGACTGAAAAAAGACCCCCTCGGCCTATACTCGGGTCAGGGTCCCTGTCTGGGTGTTCGCTGGTCTCCCTGCGGGCGCCAGTGTGCCGTCAGCCTCTGTGGGTGATCCAATGCTCTTCTCCTCCGAGTCTGCAGTCACCTTCTTCTACTGCAGCTGCTGATCTCCAGTGCAAGAAATCAATGTGCTGAGTGGCGTCAGAAACACCATACAGCCATAGTGGCCACTATGGGGTCTGTAGCTACAAGGTGGCCTGTCTGCCTGTCTGTCTGTAAACTTGGGCAGCAGCACCATCTTGTGGCAATATGGTAAAATTTCACAGGAGATGGTGGAATTTAATTTAGAAAATTACACTATCTGACTTTGCAAGTATCTGCTGCATTGCCTCTCTGGGTGAATATTCGAGTCAGTAAGTTTTCCCAGTTTTATTAGATAAAATTAGGTACCTCTGCTTATACTTGGGTCAGCATATAGTGTATATGTGGTAATAGTGCTGATTGGAGCAGTTTTTTTTTCTTTTTTTACAGGTGAGCTTTTGACCAATGGACAGGTCTCATTTGCTGAATCATCATACTAGATCTTCTATTTTTTGTATTCCCCCTTTTCAGTAATATAGGACACCCCGTCCTATATTGCTGAAAAGGGGGAATACAAAAAAAATGTCTGAAATAAAAGTCCAACAAGTTAAGGTTTCATTTGTTTAATTCCCGCTTTATACATTTAGGTTCTTATTAGTTCTCTGTATTAAGTTTTTTTTTTCGTTTTTAGTACATGTGCTTGGTATTAAAAGGCCATCCATCTTTACATCCAATATTGCTAATTGTTGCTAAGGCCTCTATGTCAAACATAACCACATTTCACATAAAACTTAATGGGATTTTACAGGTTGGTTTTTACGCCAAATCTGATCTGGTTAAACATTTTCCTCTTGTTACATGGTTTGTTGATATTGATTGACCTTTTCCTCATTCAGTCCCAGTATAAACACTTGTATTTGGCTCCATAATAAAAAAATATGGATTGAGTAGTTCAGACAATAATTGTATACAGAGTATAAAGTAAATTTTTACTTCTAAAATTATGCACCATGGATAGATCCGCACAGCATGCTGAAGTTAACATTATAGGATGCAAAGTAACAGACTTCAGATCTCACTCTACGAATTTTAGTAAAGCTTTCTCGGCCTGAAAAGGTTACGTTGTGAGATTGATTTATGAAACCTCTGGCCAAGCCTGAAAACATAATCAATTGCACACATTAAAACCTCCTGCAAAGAAACAACGTTTGCGTATGTCCATTAACAGAGGCAGCATTTGTGATGATCAAATCTTTTAAGTGGGAAAAATCCAAATCTGTATTGGAAGGAACCTCTAGTTCTGTTGGGTTACTTCTATGCTACAAAAGCCATTAGACATTAGCCAAAAGTATCAGTTGCCTAAATAAAATAAAAATCTCAAATACAATATGCATGTATCTATTTAAGTGCACTTAAACAGAGATAATATAAAACATGTTATAACTGTCAGTAGTGATAACACAGTCGGAGTGATGTCAGTGGTCAGTAGACCATTAGGTAGTGTACAAAACCATGTTAATGTAAAATGGGTTCGTATGTGGGGTGGGTGATGTAGTTGCATGGAGGTAAGCAGCTCCCAATATGGAGGGGGAGTGTGCTCCCCACCTGTGAAAGACACATAGGAATATAGGACACAAGGTTCACAACCTAGAGCAACAAAGTTATGTGATGGTAATGGAATACTGGATATTGGAATACATAATGGAAAATGGAATGACTCCCTCACAAAATGGTAGTTTCTTTTTCCAACTTTGAAGTACTAGGTTGTGCACCTTATGTCCTTGTTCCTAGCAGTGATAATATGAAGTCTGACATTGTTGAACCCCTTCTATACAAAGAGAAATGCCTCGATTTAAAGCTGGACTTTGGGATTTTGTAGTTTTAGGAGCTGATAAAGACAACAGAATCAGAACATTCCCAGCCCAAAATGTCAGATTGCTATCTCAAGTACTACTGTCCCTTGACATGGATGACGATGAACATCAAACGCCAGAGTCTGGAGGTCCAGGGAGGCCTATTAACCCAATACTACTTTCAACACTAATGATTGACGGTACATCCACTGATCAGTGGCCCCCCGTTCTCCTCGTTTGGGAACCGCAGGGGATATGGTATTTCAGGGCAAAAAGTGCCTGCGTCTTATGGTCCGAATGTGTGACTCCTGCAGCCACTCGGCCGCGGGTGGTCGCACCTTGGCTTCCCGCCAGCTCTCCAGACGCGGAGATTAGCCGGGGAGCTGTCAGATGTGAGATGCCAGCCGGTGTCCGGCTCTCTCATCTGTACTGTATAATTGCCTATGCCAGCAGAGCTCAGAGCCCTGCTGTCATAGGCAATGAAGAGAGAGATAGATGAACTGGCACCTATCTCTCTCTCCTGTCTGTGGAAACTGCAATCACGGACACAGTAACGGCAACATTGGCAGAGGAGAGAATCTGCAGCTGTCTGCCCCCCTCCTTCTGCTGATCAGTGTGGAGAATGATGTTGTGCTTAGAATGTACTGCTGCTAGTACATTCACCTACTGGCTGAATTGAATATTGCATTCATTAAATTTATTGCATTAACCCAATTGATGTGAAAACTTATTAAATCTTTTTTTTCTGGTTTTCCTGCCCTAAAAACTGGGTGCGTCTTATGATCCGGTGCTTCTTATAGTCCGAAAAATACAGTAATTTAAATAAATACTGGACTTTTAATGAAATACTTTGAGTAATTACAGGACTTATTTATGGACAGTCAGCCACATTAATTCCACTAAGGAACGGTCTATAAATTTTTGGTGGGTGGTAAAGTCCCCGTTTTTTTACAAATCCGTAAAGAAAAAATTGGTGCGGGGCAACAGATCATTCTGGCTGCTCCAACCACAGTTTCTCTCAGCATTTAATACAGGTGAATAATACTTCTTTATTCTCTAGTCATATGACTGCCAAAATAAACTTCATTATGTCTTTGAATCAAGTCTGCAGACACACAGGTTACATTTCTGTTTGTTGCGAGTTACCAATACTTTTCAGAAGAGGCTGTGGCTTGAGGTTGTTGTAGTTGAAACCAAAAACACTGTTTGTTATTTGAGGGTAGATGAGTATGTACATCCTTTGATCAGACAAGCCTCTACTTTTTGTCTGCAACTTGAGCTAAACAAAACCCTTCCATACACTTGTTTAAAAATGATTATCATCCAATCAAATACACTATTATGTATCACTTGTGCCACCTGAGAATTCTCATGGAACGCCATGAACGTGGCCATTGGTCATTTTTCTTAATAAGCATCTATTGTGAATCCTTCGTATGCAATTATTATTAGCATTTATTTATATAGTGCCAACATATAACACAGCGCTGTTAAATAAACACAAGATAACACACAGGTATGGGATATAACACAGGAGGATTAGAGGACCCTGCTCGATCGGGCTTGTATGCAATGGCATTTAGCATCTGCATGGGCCTTTATAGCAAAAAAAATAAAAAATGAACCTGGTCATTGACTAAATAAATTCCAAACCCAAAAAAGTGAAAATGTCCCTCTCATCCTACCCTATAATGGAGAGTAATCATTGGCTGAAGGTTCTCCAGAAACCAATATTTTGAAGATTTACTATTTTACCCCGAGCAGGCATCAATGGTTCCTCCTGCAGGCCTCCTACAGGGAACAACTGCAATGTGGAGGTGGGGGTGGAGGTGGAACCAGTCAGCCCTATGGGGGCTACAAAGCATCACTCTTGAAGCTGTTGGTGTCCGAAACTTCAGGAAGTTTTTATATTTACTTTCCTTTAGTAAAAGGTTGTATCATGATGTAAAGTTTGGAAACAAAATATATTTTCGGGGGTTGTAAAAAAAAACAAAACCTGCATTTCAATATTTCGAGCACATTCATATCAAAGTGCTGAAGATCAGGCCGTGGACAATGAGAGGTGAAGTTATTATTGATGGGCTCAAAGTCTCCTGTTACAGTTCAGTCTTCTAGAAAAGCTGCATCAGTGACCTCTTCAGGCTGGATGAGGTACTACACTCATTTAATATTAGGACCACAAAAAGACCCAAAAAAACATGTCATTCATCATTCACACTTATGTATCATTCAGTAAATGGCGATAGGTAAAAATTAACTGCGAGAAATTTTTAGAGAATCCAAGAAAGTCCGCTAGAAACCTACCTGGATTGTGTTATTTGCACTTCTCATGTGTGCAATAGTATGAAAGTAAAGTTCAGATGGGTCCTCAGTTCCTAACCACCTATAAACCGCAGGGGATAAGGTATTTCACCTGTGTTGGTGAGGTATTTGGCTATGGCATAATGGTTAACAATCGTTCACCCAAAGGGACCAAAGGGTATCAGGTGCCCTGAAACCAACTGGCTCAGCTTCCTGACTAGCAGTCACAACATTTTCTGCAGGTAATGGAAACAACTAGCACTAGTGTGTAACAGGCCTTTTCATTAAGAGGTGGCATTTCATGTTACCCGAAAAGCAGGTGTGGGGCTAGTATGAAAAAGGTACACTAGCACCATGTAAGTAATACATGTACAATCTACGAGACTCAGTAGGAGCTTATTTACAGAGCCTTAAGCACTATGTGTTAATTGTGTCACCTGAGAATCCTCATGGATTGTCACTGGCCATGATTCAATTGTGAATCATTTATTTGAAATGGCATTAGACATCTGTATGGGCCTTTATAGAAAAAAAAATAAAATAAACCTCCTCATTGCCTAAATTAGTGGTTCCCAAACTAAGGGGCAGGCCTTTCTAGGGGGGAGCGAAGTTATTCCTTGGGGGGGGGGGGATGCTGGCCCTCATTCTGAAGTTTGAATGAGGAGGGGAATAGAAAAGGGGGGCACTGCAAGGAAAGTTTGGGTACCACTGGCCTAAATTAACCCCCCAAAAATTGATAAAAATACTGCATCTAAAAAGTCAAAACGTCCCTCTGATCCCTTTTCCATTAGGGCTTGTTTCCACTAGTGCGGCCAAGTGGATGCCTGCGGTTGTCCGCGGCCACGCCCAATTGCAAAGCACGCGGTTGCACGTGGTGTCACACGGTTGCGCATGCGGTTTTTGCTAAGCATTTTTTTTGCTAATCTTCCTGCTGAATTGCATTATGGGCATTTTCACTTCATGCTGTATTCTCCTCATGAAAAATATCAAGATGGATGCCTCTGACTCTGACTGCTGCAAGTCTATGCAACCTCACGGCTTCTCCAACAACTTTTATTTTACTGTGGTTCTCAGGGTCTTCCTGTCCTCCTGACCACTCCCGACCGCGCCCATAGGGAAACAATGGATGCGGACGAGATCCGCGCCCTGTTCTCTGCACAACTGCGCCAATCCGCGCCCATTCATGTCAATGTGAGCGGATTGGCGCGGCATGCGGTTATGCTACGTTCACAACCGCATCCGCGTCCGACCGCAACCGCGCACAACTGCATACATGGAAACTGCCACATGCATTTCCAATGTATGCGGTTGCGGGCGGACAAAACCGCACGGAACCGCGCGGTTAGAACCGCACCTAACCGCCCGGTTCCGCGCTAGTGAAAACAAGCCCCTATAGAGTAATCATCGGCTAAAGGTTCATCAAAAGTCAATATTTCTAAGATATCCAATATTACCCAGAGTGGGTATCAGTGGTTCCTCCAGTAGGCCTCCTAAAGGGAAGATCTGTAATATGGAGCGGGGGCAGAATCAGCACAATGGGGGTTACAACGGAACAAGTACAAGTTAAGGGGTTTCACATACTTTGACAAAACAATAAGAATAGAAGACTTGCAACTTGTAAAACATATCAGTAATAGTAGCTTCCATTTCTGTCTTTACCTTCAAAAGAAAAAAAAAGTTATATCCCACAATGCAGCAGTCCATTGTCTCTGAAGGGTTTCATGCTGGGCACAGCTCATGCATGGACACTTCATTTGTAGAGAAACCGAATTCTTCAAAATCCTTTTTCAAGTGATGTAACTACGACCATGGGCGACCTGCATGAATCCCAGAAATCCAACCAGACGCAAATGATCAAATGCAACTGCGGCAATGTTTATTTTGGCTCAAACAGCTGTATGTTTTCAGAAGTTCAGTCTAATATTTCTCCCCTGGCAGATTGTATTTCTCCTTTTCTTTCTATAACTTTGTTGTAGGACAGACACATTGTATCAAGCAAACTTCATATCAGCACAATGCAGCAAATTGCTCAGGAAATTCTGCAGACCGCGCACAAATTCTCAGCTGTAGACATTCAGCTTAACCAGACAGTGACAAGATACACAACAGTTTTCATTAAGTACATAAGTACAGTAAATATCCTATTTATGGCATTACAACCATTAACTATAAAGCAAACGTCCACATCATCTAGTAGATGCAAAAAAGGAGATGAGATAAAGATCATGAATAGCTTCAGTTATTTGTATCTATACAACTTTGGACATCTTTTGAACATATCTATAAGGCTATGCTTCCACATCCGTCGAAACCCCCTCCGCTAAGCGTATTTCTTGGCGGGGATCCCGACAGTGCACATAGACTTGACCTGCTCGGCGAATGCTGTGTTTAGACATCCACCGATGCATGGGCTCAATGTACTCAACTATGTTCAGCCTTGCATTGGCGGAAGGGCTCGGCGAGTGAAGACACAGCATCCGCTGAGCAGGTAAGTGAATGTGCTCCGTCAGGACCTCCCGCCAAGCAATACGCTTAGCGGAGGGGGTCCTGACGTATGTAGAAACGTAGCCTTAGTGTTACGGCAGCAAGAAGAAACTCTTCAAGGGGATGTCAGCTATCCAGCACACACAAATGCGATCACAGACAATGTTTGCAAGACCGATTGCATCCATGTTCTAATTTATTATCGATTAAGACATACACTTTATACATTATTAGAACTTAAGGTTCCTTAGATACTGTTATTTAACTGTGCCATGGCAACCGCTTCCCTGAATTTAAACAGCCTTGACCCCACTTGGGCGGTTGGCAGGGGCTGTGATTTGGAACACGTCCATTCATTCCCTATGGTCATGATCCAAGGCAGTTACACCATAATAAAAAAAAAAACATGCACTGTCCGCACAGGTAGAGACAAGCCCTTAAGCTATGTTTCCACATACATCGGGATCCCCTTCCCCTAAGCGTATTGCTTGGCGGGAGGTCCCGACGGAGCACATTCACTTACTTGCTCGGCAGATGCTTGAGCTCGGTGTCTTCACTGCGCCGAGCCATCCTGCCCATGCAAGACTGAACATAGTTGAGCAGGTAAGTGAATGTGCTTCGTCGGGATCCCCGCCAAGCAATACGCTTAGCGGAGGGGGTCCCGACGTATAGTGGAAACCCTAACACTGTTTATGTTTTACAACTCATCAATAATAGCACGGAAGCACGGGAAACAACTCACAGGTTGTCAAGATAAGGACCCTAGAGAAGTCCGATCAGTTGAAAGCCCTCAAACTGACTGGAGGATGTTGGGTTTTCAATTATTGCTCGTTTGCTGGGCGGTGTAAATGAGCCCTAGGTTTTCTGTTCTTTTACCATTTGCTAAGGTGAAATGCTGATGCAATCTTGTACAAACCTGTACATACATAACTTGGTAGAACGCCAAGGCCGCTTTTCTTGTGACCTCGTCTATAGCCAGCAGAGAGGACTAAACATCTAGTTTGGTCCTTTCTGCTGGCTATAGGCGAGGTCACACAAACAGCGGCCTCAGTGTTATACAGTTATGTATGTACAGGTATTTACCATACAGTGAATTTATGAAGTTATTAATAAATATTTTAATTAAGCAGCAAGTTATTATTGTATGTATCCTTGCCTCCCAATGACCGTACCTGTGGCTGACACACATCTAGTACATCACACACAACATACTACTGAATTACAGTATATAGAAAGTGGATTTCCTTTCCTAACATTCAATCAAGTCAACAGTGTGCCAACATCCCAATAAAACATCGCACATGAAAAATGTGTAGATGCCGGAGCACATCCATTATTCACATCTTCTAGGTGTCCTTATTGATGCCTCCCATCGTAATTACTATAAATGTCATCAGACCTTTAAAAAGAGATTGCAGTCCCCGTTCCCTATGTGATCCAACCGAACCCCTAACTGGTACCCACTGAACTGAGCAAAGAGTTAACACACAATGAATAAGGGTCATATTTAACTTAAAATTGCCAGATAAGATAAAAAGGCCCCTGAAGAAGTGTGAAATCGGAAAAACACGCCAGCCTCTATGCAAGTCTGAGTACCCACTACATTGGGGAATTAATGTAATATTGACTAATCTATGGCCAAATTTAAAGCGCACCTAAACTCAAAAATAAAAAAAATCACCAAAACATTTTTATTACATTTTTACTTACCTCTTAACTGTCCAAATAGCTCAAAAACCCAAAAATATTCATTTAGCTGCCATTTTAGATTCAGTGTTTGATTCCAGGCTTGCATGAGTTGAGGCTGCAATAACAGCACCAGATACAATGTGTGTCAATGTACACAAAGTGAAAGCAAGAAAAATAAATCAACGTGAATTGCTGCTAGAGATGTCGGCAGAACACCGCGGCGATGAGCACATGATCCACAGAAGACGAGGGGATAGGGGAGAGCTATACACATCTCCACACAGGTAACAATTTTTTATTAACATATTGCCCCAATAGTCCGGGGGTTAGCTAGCCAGGGGGAAAAGTTTGTCTGGTGGGTTTAGGTGCGCTTTAATGTAAAATAATAGATAAGATATTTATATGACGCATTCCCTACCCATCAGTGTTTTTCATGTGCTATACTACTGAGTAAGTATAATAAATGAATAGCAAAAGTATAATGAAAACACACAAACCATATGGACATCAATAGAACATTCTGAACTATGAAAGCAAACCAAGGCCATATAAAATCTTAAAAAGTTCAGTTGCTTTGATGTACTACTGTAAATAGTAGGGCAGTACTGCACTGGAGGTGTGCCATATTCAATGGGATTACAGTTTAGCTTACATGTGTGGAGATTACCTTCTTAGATGTGGAAGATACTCATGCCATATGCAATAATGCACCCGAATACCATCACAGGAGGTGGCATTTTTATTGGGCATTGACAACATTGTGGATGGCACTTTTATTTATTACAGAGGATCGTGTTCATGATGTGAAGTGTGGTGTTTTCTATGAAGTCACCTGAGGGCCAAATGATCATAGCCCCCCCCCCTCCCCCAACATTATCCTTATACTTTGTATACAAAGATATGGGCGCAACCTAATATAGATTATGAATCTCACCAATTATTTGCAATATTATATTATATTATAACGTATGTTATATGTTACATGTTTACACTGTTAGCCCACACAGTCATTAACAAAGTGGTTAACCCAGGTGTGGCAAAACTAAGGATCACCATACACCTTTAGATATCTCTGTCAGATTTCCTTTAGATCTCCTTTTGTTTTACCAAATCCATGTAAAATGAGGGACTTTGTAAACCATCAAGTCTACCTGTGTTCAATCGCAGAGGACTCTATACTACATAGTTGTTGGTAGATCTAAAGGATATCTAACAGAGCGATCTAAAGATGTATGGCCAGCATAAGGCCCGGGCCGGATCAGCCCATTTAGCTTTCTTTTTGGCCCTTTGTCACTGTTGAAAAGATGATCCCCTCCACTAGGCACATAATGCCTAGAGGTATTCAAATGTTGCCATGGGGACAATAAAGTGGTGAGCATGTGATGACACCGTGGACACATCCTCATGGGGACAACAGGCAGCCTTTAGTGCAGGACATTTTAAAAAGATAACAACGTCCCTGTCACACATCCCCTATTACACATTACAGCCATCATTAGTGATGCCAGCAATGCATGTTCGGCCATTACAGGCTCTTGGTGCGGACCTTTTATCAAATTAAAGTAGCCAATGGCCCACAAGTCAAAAAGTTTGCCCACCCCTGGATTAAACCCTTTTTATTGTTACTTCTGTATTCCAAGACTCCTTCGGATGTTGATTTTATAACCAATTGTGTTACTTTTTGCCAATTCACCTTATTGTTTTTTTTTTTTTATTTTAGCATTGTTCAACTTTACATTTTTTTTTGTCAGATTTGTTGTCCTCATCATTCGGAAAAGAAGCATACATTTTGAATTTAACATTATGATGCTAAGTTTGAGATGATGATGAACAATTTGTAATGTTGTCTTTGTAGTAATTTGAGTTAAATAAAGATGTTTAATGATTTGAGAGTCTTTACATTCTGTTTTAATTTGGTTTTTACACAGCGTATCAACTTTTATAGGAAATGTAAAGACAATTCAAACTAGAACTTTAACCTCCCGTCATTAATTTCAAGACACCGGCTGTGATTTATAAGTACCAGAACATTAGCTTCTTCTAATGATTGGCTACGTAGCAGGGATGTATGTTTTCTCTGAAGTAACACCAACCTGCAAAGAGCAGGGAAGAACATTATGTATGGGGAGTCAATGGGAGATAATAAGGTCAGATGTTGTCTTCTACATACGGAGTTTTCATTTATTCTTTGATAAAAGTATGTTCTTGTTTCCATGGAGATGCCGTCCTACTGCTAAGGCAAATAATAATCATTACAGAGGAATGTGTACAAGAACATTTTTCGATGGAACTAAAATCCACACGCTTAGCTGATGCAAATCGTTTAAGTACATGTGTATTAAAGAAGAAATATGTTATAATTATAGATCCAGAAACAGTCTACCTATTGGTCCCCTCTGCATGACCAAAATAATCATTAGTTTGTACTGCAACAAAAGTCAAATATATATATATAGACAGTGGTGCACATAAGTGGTACTCTGGTATTCAAAAAGGGCCAAAACCTAGCTCTGCGTACCTGCATTATTGTTACACAGCTCATATGCGTACTGACAATTTGGAGGCACTCTGTGTCTGGGCAGCCTCAGCTAAATGTTAAATGTATACAGTTTATGTCAGTTGGATAACTGCAGGGGAACATGCATACTATGAAAGGTTGCAGCTAGAGGTGTGAAATTGGGAATATGAAGGAAAAATCCCCAAAAAAAGACTTCTAAGGGTGTTGGAGATCAGGAGAATAAAAGTCAGAGTAGGCAAATGTAAGGGTATGGGTGTGCTTTAAGTGACACAGTATAAATATTGTTGTGTCTTCTGGACAATATAAGAAAACAATTTAGCCAACATGGTGCCTAAAAAAAGCAAAATGACAGATATCTTTGAGGCTGATGCATAATTTAGTCTTCTCTATAAATATAACACACGTATTTTAAAAACTGTGCTGCCTCACATTTTCATTGTCCCTCTTGCTGACATAAAAGCAAAAATGATTAAAAGATGTGGCCAGGCTTTGAACATCAGCAGTATATAAGCAGTAAATCTTCAAGAAAAACAAACAACTTTATAGTTGCAGCTGTAATCCTGAATGTTCCAGAAGAAAGTTGTTTACTGGGCTGTTAAACCTATGGGTGGGCAGTAGTAGGTGCATAGGAAAAGTGCAGAAACTTTGCAAAAACAATTTACCATATATAAGCAAAATGTTTCAGTACAAGGAATGTGCTAGAAAAAAGAAATTCCGCTTCTACTCAGGTCATTCCATGGCTGGACTTTGTGAGTGAAATTGCAAAGCCCCTGAATATGGTACCATTACCTAATGTCCTGGAGCTGTAAGGGGGCTGAGAGGGGGTTGTAGCAACATTTAAAAAATAAAAATGATTGCACCAGCATACATAGTTTTTTTTAAATAAATTAGGTTCAATGTCAAGGCGAAATTCTTGAAGTTGACTTAATTTTGAACTTCATTTACGCAAAAACTAGAAGTTAAAGCAATAATTTTTTTTTACAACGTTCCCACAACCGTTCTCTGCATCTCCAGCAATTTTGGTGATGATCTCGTGTTCAGAGACTTTGCAATTTACTTGCAAATCAGCTAGGTAAAATAATAATTCTCATAACAAAAGCACAAACGGTGTTATCATGGCCAGTTTGAAGATGCATTGCCTACTGCTACAGAGGTTAGCGATTGCATATATTGTCACTTACTAAAGGTTTTTTTAAGATCGACAAAAAAAAGATAGTTTTTTTCACCTGATTGGACCTTTATCGAATATTTCCAATTAGTTTGATCAAAGTTAAAGTAATCAATATCAGACTGAATCTCGATCAGAACTGTATCGGACATGTCCGTAAATTTTAATCGATTGCACTGTAATCAAGACATGAAATTTACCAACCGATCAAGGAAGCATTCAACCACTACAGCAATTCGGCTCATATTCGATGATTAATAGAGATCGATTGATTACTCATCGTGTTGTATATTTATAAAAGGATCGAGGTTCAACAAATCGATTTTCGATAGAAAAAAAAATAGAAAAAGAAAGAAGAAAAGATAAGAAAAGATAGAAAATCAAACTATTCTCTCTAATCGAATATCGTAAGCTGGCGTATGGCCAGCTTAACAGTTTGGTAATGAAAATATTTTAATATCTAAAGACTAGCTACAGCTTTATTTTTTTTTACCTGCAAGAGTATAGCAAAAGAAGTCATTGCATAAATGGTATAAATGTATTTAAAAAAAATGCAGCCAGGGTACGTTTAAAGAAAAAATAATTGCAAAGCATACATGTACATTTCAGCATAAACCTATGTGACCATCTCATAAGTAGTCTCACCCAGACCTGACCATCATCTCCACAATATGAAACAGAAGTGACATCAAGAAAATTGGATCCTGAAATCCTAGTGGAAAAAGTCAGACTCTACTTCTGGTTCTCAGTGAACCGTGGCTTGTTTCAATTGCCATCGTAACCCGAGTATTAAAACACAATTTCTTCAAGGGATAAAAAAACAAAGTCTAAATTGAGGTCACCTTCAACGGTAGAAAAGTTTAGAAGATAACATCAACATTTGGATTGGTTGGAATGTGTCGCATATTTTGGATGTTATTAAAAACATACTTAAATAATGTAATACCTAATGTGTTCACTCCACAAAAAGTACACTCACCCATGGCAATGAAATTCATGTTACTTGCTGCTATGGGTTATAGCACTTTGGACCAGTAAAGTGTGTTAACTTTACAAAGAACAAAACGTAGGACAAACAAGTGTCATGGGTACAAAATTTATTATGAAGAATGAAACTGCCCGATTAGCATCGTGCTCCTCACTCGATGTTCACTTTTCTCCTAGATTTAGTGATCTTCTCTGGATGTCCTCACAGCAGAAACTAGTGGGTAGGGTAGGGGTTTGCTGTAAATAACAATTATTCCAATCTAGTCATGTGATCAAGTGATTCTGAAATATCATCATAACTCTCCAAACTGCTGTCAGCTGCCTTGGGTTCCAGCTTGTTTTGGGTATTGTGAGTGTGAGTCTTTTTGGGTCGTCTGCCGTGACGGTTCTGTCTGTTGTGATGCATTCTGTTGCCCATCGATTCTAAGTTTTGTACATATGTACAACTGCCTGGACACTTTCTGAAGTAGGCCTTATATTTCGAGAACCCCTTTACTTTGAAAAATTTACTCCTTTGAGTTGTGGTGACAGTTCGAGAACAGTCATCACCCTAGTACTGCAACTAAACCGCACTTCTGAGCGCTGAGTTTTTGTGCGGGTGGTTGGCAACCCCCACTATCTAATGAATGGACCAACTCCCCTTGAGCCATGGGTGAGAGTGTGATAAATCACATCTCAACAGTGCCAGTGCTGTCCAGCAGGATGTGACTACAAGAAACAGGAAATAGTACTGCTACCTAGTAAAACAATGCTACTTGTAGTATGTAGTAGTGTAGTATGTATCATAGGTGTCAAACTTTGGCCGCTGAGCAAATATTCTTGGCCTGTGGAAGATCTGTTAGATCTGCCTTCCCAGTAGCCCCCCTACCAGCTCCACTCAACACCCCTGTATCTTTTGAAGCTGCTCAGCATTGGAGTATGTTGAGATCTGTAGCTCTCTACCCCAAAAGTTGAAGCACAAAGGCGTGGTGAGTGCAGCTGGTAAGGGTGGTGCAAGGAAGTAAGAGCTGAAGAGAGGGATACCAGGATGGGACTGGCAAAAGGCAAAGTACATGTACTGTACACACAGGGATGGGGCACACATGAACTGCACACACACTATACACACAAGGATGGGGGCACGAATATACACAATGTATGCACTGTACAGATTATTGTTAGTCCCTGTGTACCTGTGGATAGATTTTGATACAGAGGGGTGTGGCACATTCCAATAGATGTTGCCCCAATACCAACCTATTTAGTAGTCTAGTTATCAAGATTGGCCTGAGATTTTGTATTTAAATTTGACACCCCTGACGTAGAACATGGCCCGAGATCAGGTCCATTGAATCCAAATTTAGTTTAAATCCCACATTCTGTGGGAAATATTTTACCGACACAGCGCATCTGCTGCTGCTTACATGATTTCATCTTAACAACCAAAAAAGCCTTGATCCAAATATACATCCTACGTGGGTTCTATTTTTATTGCTGCATTAGGGAAAACTGATTATTTCAACAAGAAAATGATAACTGTTCCATCAAGCAGGTGGAATCGCATATATCTGGGAATACATATTAGCAGCACTTCCCTACATCAAAATGATTATCTCTATAGCTATAAAAATGTGATCTACATGCAATGGAGAAGGGGAAAAGGAGCTGTGTACAGCTAAACGAAGCCTAATTATAATCATGAATTCCCAACATTGTATGTGACGACGGTTCAGCTTTAGCAGACTCATTTGTAGTTTGGTATCTGTGAAATTTAATGATGCATGGGAAGAAGGCAATTTAATGTAAATCATACCACTGCTGGGGTACAAAGCCTACCAACTGCAGAGGCATTATGTCACTAAGAGAAGCATAAATAATGGAACATTAAATCATTAAGCTAGCCCATTCACCCATCTCTTTTTTTTTTTACAAGACATATAATCAACTCCAATCAATACAGCTATAAATTTAACATAATTGTAAAACATTTTTCTCCTGCAATCATAGCAGTATTTACCTACATCAGCAGCTTACACAAATACTTATAATGATGTGACTACCGGGATGACTTGCTGGAGGTCTAATATTATGAAATGTATTAGATGCCTAGTCAAGCCATATATTATTCTTAGTAAAATCCAATGGAACCTTATTGCTCCTGCTGAAATTGATCAGGATCCAAAAAGAAGTAAGCAGTAGAGAAATAACTTCCTTCCTAAGATGACAAGAGAAAGTGAATGATGACAGGTAAGGGTCAGTGTCGACAGGGGAGGGTCAGTGGGGACAGGGGAGGGTCAGTAAGGACAGGGGAGGGTCAGTGGGGAACAGGGGAGGGTCAATGGGGAACAGGGGAGGGTCAATGGCGACAGGGGAGGGTCAATGGCGACAAGGACTGGTTAATGGTGACAAGGGAGGGTCAATGATATTCTGAAATGAATACATTAGTATGCATATGTATGTATGTAATACAGACCTTAGTTATGGTTATTTATTTGTATGCTTCAAATTCTCTTCTGATCAATAACCGAGCTGTATTTGTGCAGTTGCCCTTTTATTTGCACAATTATTACTGAAGAATATTCTGTAGGCCAACTAGGGGGACATTAAAAAACAAATAACCTGCATGTCCTAGAACAGCCTTAATCCAATAATTAGGATTACACAGACGACTAACCATTTAATTTCCAATCTGTGTGACAGGTTCACTTTAATCAAACTGTTGTTTTGTCCTCCACAAAGTAAATTTCATATCTCACTTATTTTCTCAAAAATCAGGTGTAGAATGGGCAGAGGGCACGTATATTTTTGTGTCTGTTATTGCAAAGGAACAGAAGAGCTCAAAGTCTAAAGCTGGCCATACACCTTTAGATCTCTCTGTCAGATATCCTTTAGATCTAACAACTATGTAGTTCCGGGTCCTTTGCAATTGAAAACAGGTAGACTTGATGGTTTAGAAAGTCCGTCATATTACATGGTTTTGGTAAAACAAAAGGAGATCTAAAGGAAATCTGACAGAGAAATCTAAAGGTGTATGGGGGGCCTAATAAAAAGCCTGACTTGAGGAACTCTGAATATTTAAGTAAAGCACGGGTGACACATCATTTTTATCATTGTTTTCTAAGGCGATAACCTCCCTCACCTACACATCTGCATGCCTTGGAAGTCATTCGTCAGCAGCACAATAGCGCGACCGTTTCTTTTTAATCAGCGTTTTTCTTCTCTCTCTCCAGCAATGATTTAATAAAGACTCACGTGGATTAAATGTGCTCTTCACCCAGCAGTAAAGCCTTGCCACAGCAATTACCTTCCTAATAAGACTAACGTTTGTCCAATCTTCGAGGTCTCCAGAAACACCTGCAATGGGCTCTGCTTACATAGAGTACATGGAAACCAGCAAAAAGTAAAACGTTTAGCGTTTTTACAGGAAAGAAAGGCAAAAATTCAGCATGGTTTTATTTGAAATGTTATTGTGTTTAGCTAGCCATACACACAACGAGCCGCGGACGATTTTGCAGGCGTCTTTGCCAGCGTCTTCATTAAAGCTAACGACCGGCACCCTTTTGTGTCAGCTCTGTCGAGCAGCGTGATGACGTCATCACGCTGCATTCCAGAGCTGATCTGACCTGCTCTGTCGGCCCCCACTCGGTATGTGTGTGGGGGCCTTTA
>CM070036.1:25796889-25815934 GCA_036250615.1 Ptychadena robeensis | reverse complement strand
ACCTCCTCTGCTGCCAGTCCCGGCAATGTCTCCTCTACACTTCCCCCACAATCACCTCACTGATGACACTTCCATGTCCGAGAAGGTTCTCATTCATCCAGATCATGGTATATGGAGGATGCGGACAGACATGACTGGGTTACTGGGTGTAATATAAAATAATATCTTATTACCTCCACTGCTGCCAGTCCCAGCAATGTCTCCTCTACACTTCCCCCACAATCACCTCACAGATGGCACTCCGAGACAGAGAAGGGGAGGGAGCACACAGCACACAGGGCTGCACGCTGTGATAGTGACGTCACAGACCAGAGGCAGAGCAGTGCATTATGGGACCCCACTCACAGCTGATGATTTCCCGGCAGCCCTTTCAGCTCTAACAAGCGACCGCGGCGCAACGTCACAGCATGGGAGGTGCTACCTCGGAAAAACTCGTCTTTCCTGCTTTAAGATTTATTTATTTTTCTTTTTGGACAGTGATTGCCCTATCTATTGGCAGCCTGAAGCCGATAGTGCAAAGTGACCTACAATGTGGTAGGTCCGCTTTAAATCAAACCGATTTAAATCAGGATTTAAATCACGATTTAAATCACTAGTCAGTAAGGCTTGATTTAAATCAAACTGATTTAAAATCAACCATTCTTGCTGGTATAACTTTAAAATGCAAGTAGGTGAAGATTTTAAGAATAAAAATGTTTCATATTAGTTTTTTTATCCCCAGTTTCAGTTTATCATTCATATTTGGACAACTTTTCTGTTGTATTTAGTTTTGAGAACTAGTTTTGCAAGTAAACCAAGCATCTGTGATAATATCTTGTAGGCAGAGAAACTGCTCAATAATCTTACAGAAACAGACAGAAGTTGATGATGGCGTAAGCACATCACCCAAATAGACAAGGGTGAGGGGACACAAAAGCAATACATGTATTATACACAGTGCCAGAAATGAAAAAAAAGGCCATCATATCAATCAAAAACAATGCACAATGTTGCGGATGTACACATCTGTACACGTGCTGTTAGACAATTAAAATAGTCCAAATGGTGCAAATTTCACCACAAGTTTTGTTGAAGACTTCTTCAGGGGGTACGATATGTAATTTCATAGGCCAAATCTACATAACACAAACAGCCAGCACAAGGGTATCAGTAATAGGGTATTAAGGGTATTAAATAACCAAACCGACAAAAAAGTGGACACAGACCCTCAAGGGTTATTCACGTCCATAGATCCATATAGGGTTGAAACATGGTTTCTCAAGATGGCGCCCCTATTGGTGATCTGCGTAACAAGACCGACCCAAACCATTAACTGATCATGTTTACCAAAGTAAATGTCTTGTTGTACGCAGATCACCACGGCATTTATGCGGTTAAAATCTGTCTGTCTCCGTTCCCCATTGGTGTCGGTGCAGTGGGGACACCATCTTGAGAAATCATGTCTTTCCCCCTATATTGATCTATGGACGTGAGTGACCCCTGAGGGGCGGTGTCCCCTTTTATGTCGGTTTGGTTATTCAATATGACTGATCCCCTTGTGTTGGCTGTTTGTTTTATGTAGATTTGGCCGATGAAATTACATATCGTATCCCCTGAAGAAGTCTTCAACGAAATGTGCTTTGGGGTGAAATTTGTGCCATTTGGACTATTTTGATTGTCTAAGTACGTGTGCACATGTGTACATCCACAACATTGTGCATTGTTACTGATTGATATGATGGCCATTACTTCATCTTTTGCACTGTGTATAATACATGTATTGCTTTTACATATTTAGTGGCCCTTAAAGTCCTTTCGCCCTTGTCTATTCCAGGGGAAATTTGGGGTGATGTGTTTATGCCATTATCAACTTCTGTCTATTGTTTTTGGGAGGTTGGCCACTATACATCGGAGAGTGTAGTTTTATTGGTTATAAAATCTTCAAAAACCTCTGGAAGAGCCTGACATTGTGAATGGATTCATGGAATTTATTTACCAAAAAATTAAACATATACAGCCTTATTCTACATGATTTAAAACTAATCTTTATTTCATCATGGAATAACCTTTGGATAGTAATATATTTTCCTCAAAAAGCATTTTATGTTTTAAAAATTCAATTTAAATCAATAAAAATCTGATTCAAATAAAAAAATCTGATTTTTTAGAAAAGATCATTGATTTTTATCCCCCCTGTGTATGATACAGAAAAGAGAGGGAGTGAAGCCAACAGAAAAATAAAGAATCTGCAAAAAACTGTGTAAACCCCCACCCCACCAAAAAAACTAAATCTTGGAAGAGGTTCTATGTTAAGGGCGCAGGTGTCAGATAGAATTTCAGAAAAAAGTAGGGCACAGGTACACAGAAGTACCCTATTTTCCCATCCATAAGACACATCCATAGTTTTGAATAGAAATTTGGGGCAAAAACATGCACAGAATTATTTACACATAAAGTGAATATACAGCATGTGTGCAGAGCTGGACCATGCAAAGCCAAAGCTGGCACTGGCAAATTACCCATAACCAGCTATTTACATGTTAGGAGGTGTGAGTCTCTGTCACATGATATAGTCACTGCAATGTGCTACGTAAATTTCTGCAACTCATTCTATGTAAATAGCCTTACCCTGCTATTACACAGTTATTTATTAAATGGGAGGAGTCCCCATTACATAATATATGAACCTCCAGGGCATTATGATCGAACTAATTATGGTTCGGTCACAGTTTGATCACGTGCCAGGATCGGGCATAACCACTGATTCTCCATGAACCTGCAGCACTGCAGGCTCAGGGATGCCTCCCGGCCCCTTGTCTTTGGCGTTATTGGCGACGCCAAAGGGGGCAGCGCAACAGACCTCCATGTCAATGGAGTGGGCATTCCCCGCACACATCTTCCGCATCCAATTAACACTGGCTATGTGTAGAGAGCCGGGGGGGAGGGCGGGCATGTCCGTACAGCGGCTTTTCGCGCCATAAAAAATGACACGAAAACCATGTAACACCAGGGAGGTTAACTGCAGTAGAAATTTGGTAGGTGCATACTTTATACGAGGGGCTCATTCTGTGCAGTGAATATATTATGTTACAGAGACTCCTCCCATATGCAACTAACCATGGAGTTGAAGGTATTTCGATACCTAGCATTGGTTTCTTGGCCTGACCAGAAGAAAATTTAAGATTTTGAAAATGTAAGCTTATCTTGCCTTCCATGCACATGTAAAAACCTAGGTAATGGGAAAAAAAATCTAAAACTTTGCTAATGCTTCATTTTTCATTTAAAGTTTGTTTTAATTGGTCTGCCAAACAAGATTCCCAATTACCCATCAGAAGACCCATAGCCAAGATATCTCCATATTAAAAGGTTATGTTAAAAAATAAAAACGAATACAAAGTTGCTATTTATTGAAACTTCTGTGGCCTCACCACAAAGGTTGACTTTCCTAGAAACACCAATTATTATCATCATGTCCTAAGGGAAGAGAACATCCATCTGTTTGTGAACTAAAGCGAAATAACGATCAGCGTAAGAATATGGCCAGAGGTCTGAGCAAATGCCAGGAAACATCTCCATAACCATTAAAAAATACATCCCATCACTTATCATTTATAAATCAGAGATTTTAAATAAGCTTTTCCTATATAGTATCTGAGCGATGCCAAAGGGGACATAATGAGATGGATCTACAGAACATATTAATGCGTCGCCATTATAAACCATTTTAATAGACCCAGTTATACTACTGGGAGAACCAGATCAGAACCGTCCGCTCAGAATACAGAATTGTTTTGGAAAAGTCCATCAATAGAGACCCAGAACACCCAGAGGGATTGCATCAAAGAGATTTATCGACCACTTTATGAATTATTTTAAGCAATCCTGTTAATGTATGGATTTGTTAAAGCAAAAAAACTAAATTATTAAGAGAGCCCTGAAAGTGTCTGCCCGTCCAGTGTACAGGTGCCCGCTCATAAGCTGCCCCGGTTTGAATGATATGTAAGGGTTAGACTTTGAATAGAAAGGACATAATTGGGCTGAGTGCAAATCCATTTCAGGTCAGCAGATTTGGGTTCAGATGGAAGGGATGGGGGAAAAAATACTGTAAGTTATCCCGATGCTAAAAATTGAATATACCCTGTTACCCCGATGACAAGGCACTGTCTTATATTTTTGGAAACGCCAAAATATGCCCTAGGGGGATGTCTTATTCTGCCAATCATTGTCCCCTTCTGATCACTCTGTGCCATTCATTGTCTCCTTCTGATCACTCTGTGCCATTTGTTGTCCCCTTTGATCACTCTGTGCCAATCAGTGTCCCCTTCTGATCACTCTGTGCCAATCAGTGTCCCCTTCTGATCACTCTGTGCCATTCGTTGTCCCCCTTTGATCACTCTGTGCCAATCATTTTCCCCTTTGATCACTCTGTGCCAATCATTGTCCCCTTCTGATCATTCTGTGCCATTCATTGTCCCCTTCACGGACTCACTTTTTCTGGGTTCTACCGGCCGGGTAACAGCCTCCGTTATGGCAGGGATCAGCTTGCTAGTCCTTCCTGCTGCCAGCCCTGATGGAGTCACACAGAGAGACAAAGTTACCCATTGTACTACCCGAATGGGAGATTCGGGCAGGGGCAGGTATCAGTGGGTGTCCCATTTGCAGAGGGTGGCTTAATTTAACGTTTTGGGCAAAAATCCGGGGTGGCTTATTTGATGGGGATGGCTTATCATAGGGGAACCAGGGTTCCAAAAGACTTTTTTTTTCCCAAATTGTCCTCTTGCCTAAACATTTTCCATAAATGCTACAATTTTTTAATTTGATTTACGATGGAACACAGCTATTGATCGTTCGGGAATCAAACCTTGAGCGATCGGCCAGAAAAAATATAAAACAAACAAGAATTGGATTAAATATACTTGTTGGTATTTTCTGTGCAATCGGCATTACTTTGGATGGAAAGCAATCGATTATCACTACAATCTGTGCGATCGATCGTCAATTTTGCAAACACATGTTGCGATCGCAAGGGGAATCGCAAAGTGTATGGTTAGCTTTAGACAGCAATACTATTTTCAGAAGCAGAGAATTAACCCCACAGCTTTCACTATGACAAGTAACCCCTGAGAATTCAACAGATGAATTGTTGCATAAAGGTCAATAAGGCAAACCTATTCAGACTTTCTCTAGCCTCGAGGTCTATTGGCTGGTGGTCATTAATAAATTCTATCCAGAGGTATCCTGTGGATTACATATCTCCCTCACACAAACCAACCATCTAGTATTTCTGTATTTAGGTAGCATTCTAACAAAATAAACTGGCAAGATATAAAATAATCATATTTAATTTGTAGTTTGCATCTTAGTCTCTCAAACTGGTCATTCTATGGGGAGCTCTTCTACACTTTGGTAAACCCTGAATTCTAATTTATACACACACAGTCTGGCCCAAAAAAAGTCACCATCTCGATTAAACTAAGCAAATAGGTACAGGTCTGGGTTGAGCAACAGTATGTGCTCCAAAAATGAGGTCAGCTGACTACCTGAATATACTGAATGACCAGGTTATTCCATCAATGGATTATTTCTCCCCTGATGGCACAGGCATATTCCAAGATGACAATGCCAGGATTCATCGGGCTCACATTGTGAAAGAGTGGTTCAGGGAGCATGAGACATCATTGTCACACATGAATTGGCCACCACAGAGTCCAGACCTTAACCCCATTGAGAATCTGTGGGATGTGCTGGAGAAGGCTTTACGCAGCGGTCAGACTCTACCATCATCAATGCAAGATCTTGGTGAAAAATGAATGCAACACTGGATGGAAATAGATCTTGTGACATTGCAGAAGCTTATTGAAACAATGCCACAGCAAATGCATGCCGTAATCAGAGCTAAAGGCGCTCCAACGAAATATTGTGTGTGACCTTTTTTTGATGACAAATGTTTATTGGCCAGGCAGTGTATAATATAGAAAATATATATACATAAACATATACACACAAACATACAAATAAAGGCTTAAAAGCCCTATATAGGCAAGCCCATAGACCAGGTCTCTAATACATTAAAATCCCCAAGTTTCCTCATGCCCAACAAGGATTTTGGCATGGTGCAGAAGTAGTCCATATGAAGTGCTTGTCTCTACAGGTATGTCAAAGCCTGCAACGCATTGGCATGGAACATGATGCATCTTCTGAAAATAGATGGATGTCTATCCGCAATTTTTTCCAGGGCGCATTGTTGTGCCCATAAGTTAAAAAGGAGTGTGTTACTGTATGGTTATTACAAAGCAGCATTTTACGCATTCTTAACAAGGGCAAATCAGGCACATGTCCCACAATTTTAACCTTTTAATTATCAATCTGCTCCAAGCCAAGGAAATGTATTGAATTCAGTCCACTTACTTTGCGGACTTGACTGATTTAAACCAGCCAGCGTTTACCTACTGTCAATGTCTTCAGGTCTAAACCCCAGTAACTTATGGGCAAGGGCTTCTAAAAAACACAAATATATTCATGTAGAATAGAGCTAGAGAGAGGACAAGAAGCATCAGTAATAGTATTTGACCCCCAGCTTGAGCTCTCGGTAAGCAATGCTGTTGCCAGAAATCACAACGCTCCTTTTAAGCCTGAGAGTCTGTTAGCTAATGAATAGAGATTGAGGGTTTAAAGATTTTCCGCCAGTCAGACACTGTAGGAAGCTGAGCTCTCCAAGATGTACTGTCAATTCGTGATATGTCAGGGACTACAAAACTTTCAGTTACTCACAAGAAAAATGTCATTACTTCCCATCAAAATTTACTTCTATGCTATGGATAGGGTTCCAGGTTATCAAAGACTACCAGATCTGCCTACATCATATGAAGGTGAAAGCACTCTCTATGTCCCAGATACCCAACCTGCGGCCCTTTGTGCGTTGTTTGGCTGCCCCCCTTGGTTCTCCACTTGTGGCCCCCAAAAACTGTTAATGCATAGTGCCCCACCTGTTCAACAATCCTCCACTGACACGTCCTTGCCTGAGATCTTCTTAGAGCCGCAAGAGGAGGAGAGACGAGGGAACGTGGAGAAGAATCTGGAATCAATGTGTTGGTTTAATTCCTAAGTCTTTGCTAATTGCTCTTCTCCATCAGGGCTGAAACAAAGATGGGTCTGGCCTGTGGAGTCCCAAGACAATTCAGTGATAATACAGTGCGTACTTCCAATCAGAAGCCCAAATGCCTGAGCGCCTATGCTTCCACTATAATATTTGATAATATACATAACTTTTGATGATATATATGGGGCATTCCATATTTCACAATGTGTAGCTGATGCGGCTTTCCTAACCAACTTTGGCGCTCCTACATTAGTAAAATTGTCAGTGTTGATCTGGAAAAACAGGTCAACATATTCATATATACACTGGGGTGGGGGGGGTTGATGCTGTCGGGTTTTTACTGCCTGGCAGTATATAGTCCACTTCCTTCTGGCATCTGTCACAGCGGTTGTGGCTGGATCAGTGTTATGTGCGGCCCTTTTTTGATGCCAATGGCCGCACTTGTGGCCCTCCATACCAACTCAGTTGCCCACCACTGCTCTACGTTATACATAAAGTGCTCCTTCTTAAGTCCCATCAGTTGGCAAGTAGCCCCTGTAACTTTTTTTTTTAAGATGGTTTGTCTGCATACAATTGAAGAACTGGTAAAACTGAAATATATTTTGGTTTTTCTTTTTTGCAAAGCCAAAAACCTTTTCGAGTTTAGGTAGAGATAGCACTTGGGTTATTATTACTTAAAGAGGAAACTTCTTCTTACTTCCACAAAAGTTTATACCAACAGAAAGTAAGGAAACATCTGCAACAAGTGCACAGTGATCAGGGGTTCTTACCTTACAGTACTTCACAGAAATAAATTATTATTATGGCCATTTTTGTTACTGGTCAAGAATTCCAGGGCAGGAAGTGAGAGGAAATGTAATTAAATTAGGCCCCTGAATAAATAATCTTGTCCTACTCTACTGCACATTTACTTATACAAATATATATATATATATATATATATATATATATATATATATATATACACACACACACACACACACACACACACATACACACCATATTTTTGGACCTGACCATAAGACTCACCCACTTTTTAGAACAGGAAAACAAGAAAAAAAATACTTGAATGGTTCGAGCATTAATGTCAATTGGGGAAAAATCCAGTGCAATATCAACTTCAGCCACAAGATGTCACTAGTGAACACTTGGTGTCAGCATACAGGTGACGCCTCCGGCATTCTTCTCACACATCGAGGAAGGGGTGCAAAGGGTCAAGCAGCATGTATCTCTCCCCTCTACGGCGGACAGCAAGATTGCAGATGCGCGATCTAACAAAAATGTAAGTATATACTGAGCGTCCACTTAGATGAAGCTAACTGGATGTGGGTTGTGCTCGGCCAATCACATTTTTCTCTGCTACGTGATGTACAAACGGTATACAAAAGAAAGTGCATATCCACAGTCTACAATGGACCAAAAATAGCCCATTACATGCTATTTAAGTGCACCAATACTTCCCAAATGTCCTTTGCAGACACCCCCTCCCCCCATTATACTGATGATCAGTAATGAGTATGTTCCAATTGTCCGGCGTTGCTTTTGTCCTCCGATGACTGGCAACTTCTCTTCTCCTGGGCTGTGACTAATGCTGGCCATACACGGTTCGATTTTAGCTTTTGATCGGCTCAAGACGATCAAAGTGTACATAGAATGAACTTAAATTGTTTACGTCACACATGGTTCGATCGATCAAAATGATTCGATGACTATCAAAACATCGATCGAAAAGTGATCGGACATGTTGGAAAATATTCGATTGTACAACGTTCAAACTAAAATGTTTAGTGTTGATTAAATTCGATAAACATTTATATATGACTCTTTCCTGTGTTTTTTGATCGAATCTAAAATTGTCCTTCATGTGGTACTACTTTGGATGTTCGATTAAAAGATCAAGATGTAAAATCTAATAAAAAATCAAGCCAGCATTAATTAAGTCTCCATACACCTTTAGATTTCCCTGTCAGATTTCCTTTAGATCTCCTTTTGTTTTACCAAAACCATGTAATATGAGGGACTTTCTAAACCATCAAGTCTACCTGTGTTCAAATCACAGAGGACCCGGCACTACATAGTTGTTGAAAGATCTAAAGGATATCTGATTTAAAGGTGTATGGGCAGCTTTACAGTGTCTACGGAGATACGTTTTCACCTTTCATAAAACATTACCTCCATCTAGTGGCCATTCACGATAATGCAAGTTATAAACGTTACAAGAGTGGCAGTAAGAATCTATTTTTCCAGGAATAGACATGGCAACGGCCAAGGGAAATGCAGGTAAGTATATTTTTAAGAATTGTGGAACAGTTCTCCACCATTATGCTAGCTCAAAGGCAAGTTACAATTATTTTATTTTTCTAGTATAGATCTGTAAAAGTCTGTAATGTCTCCTGTTGAAATCCCTTGATGACTTTTACAAATCGGTTCCACCAGTACGCACTGTATTTTAATGCAAGAATTGTCTTGGGACTCCTCAGGCCAGACCCATCTTTGTTTCAGCCCTGATGGAGAAGAGCAATTAGCAAAGACTTAGGAATTGAACCAACACATTGATTCCAGATTCTCCTCCACGACGCATCACATTGACATGACGCACTTTTTCAGGCACAAAGATAAACTAGCAAATGCAAAGCAGCAGCTAGGTGCAATTACCGCCATAAAAAGCTTTAAACAAAGAAGTGGTGCTGCAGAGATTAATTTTTTCCTACGTAGTGACATCACACCGGCCACTTATTTAGGAAATGTAATCAACTTTGGCAATAAAAAGCCCCTAGTGATATATGGTCTTCCTTCAATAAACCCCTAGGGACCAGGCACATAATGGAAATACAGGGAGACGGCCTCAATCACTGTAAATGTTGGCTTTTTAGCGAACAATAAATCAGAAGTCTCATTTATTGAAAAGCACGGCCTTTTAGCCTTTGTCATGGAAAAAGCCAATTTAAGAACACAGCAAGTCTTTTTTAAGACGCTCGCAAAAATGAAATGTGGTAAAGGCTGCAGTTCAAACAAGTGACAATGACATATCTACTGGTAAGAGCTGAATGTTGGAGCAGTTTATATTTTTATAGTCCGGTGTCTCTTTTTAAATCTATGCAGAGATAGTAATTGCTCAGCCTATAAAAATACAACAGTACGCCAAGATGACTTTACGGGCACAAGAGGTTGAGGCATGACCACAAAGGAAGTATATATATCCAAAAAAAGGGCTGGGGAGGCATTCATCATCCCATTTCCAAGATTCCTACATCCCTATAATCAATCTCTGCCCCTATCTGCCTCATTCTCTGAACCAAGGCCCTAATAATCATTCCCTGCCCCCCTTCTGCCATTTAACAACCCCCAGAGAGCAAGAGCACCCGACCTGTTTCACTCTCTACACATTGGGAACATAGGGGGCAGCTGACAGGTTTGATTGGTGTTGAGCCTGTCCATCAAATTCACCCTTGCTGCCACTTGCCGATCCCCCCAGCGCCCCAGGCAGCTTCCCTACTGTGGCTTCTGCTGACAGAAGCTGCGGATTGGGTGCCGAGAGCAGGTGCGCGATGCTGAGTGCCCAGAGGTGGGCATGCCAGGCACCTGTGGACGGTCAGAACGCTGTACGGGACAGTCAGAAAGCTACACTTTGTTGGTGTGGCAGTGTAGATTGTCCCATTCAAATGAACCAATTTATTAATTCATTTTACCCACAATCAATGCACTTAAAAGTAGTGTTGACAAGGCCTAAGAGAAGTTCAACCATAACTGGGAAGTATTAGGATTACCTAGTCTGCAGTTGTACAGAAGAGGTATGCATAACGTTTAGAAAATACCGTATACACTTGAGTATAAGCCGTCCCGAATAGAAGCAGAGGTACCTAATTTTATCTACAAAAACTGGAGTATAAGCTGAGGGTGGGAAATGCAAAGTCAGAGAGTAGAGTTTTCTAAATTAGAAAAATATAGAGAAAGCACCATTGTCCCTAGGAATAAATCAAACAGGTGAATGTTAGTGCCACAACCTCAATAAAGTTAAGAGAACTCCGGTTTATTATTATTAAAGGATGGGGTTGTTGAGGAAGGCAATTTTTATGATTCAAACATGAAAATAAGTTTCCATTAAAAAGTCTTTATTATTATTATTATTATTATTGAGACCAATATAAGGAATGGAAACTCATTTTTATGTTTGAATTATAAGTAGTGGAGTTTTCCGATTGAAATTCAACCTTGTCCAGTACAAAATAACAAATAGTCCACTAGATAATGCTGCCATCCAAGTTTGTTGACATTTTACCAGCTGATCTCATTGAACACCCGGATAGGTAAATGGGGCACAGACTCTGAGTATAAGCCAATGGGACACTGACCCTTGAGTATAAGCCAAGGGCTTTTTTAGCAAATATTTGGGGCGGCAAAACTTGGCTTACACTTGAAAATATATGGTAAAATGTTATATATTTAATTTGCAAATTAAAGCTTTTGTTAAGTATTCAGCGATTTGATTGAATTTTAGCTTTGCTAAATAAGAAAATGTTCAAACTGAAGTAAGCGAGAGACGGGTACCACATATGTGGGAGAGATGTTTCTGCAGACGCCAGCAAATGATTCTGACAGCTAGTCACCCTTAGTCATATGGTACCGAGGCGACTGACACCCACAGTCAATATATTTTTAACAACTGTCAAATCATATGTGGGTGGGAAAGCTGCAGATTTTGTGAGCAGACGTGTCGCAGGAGATGCCTAAAAGAGGTATAAAGACGTATGTAAAGTCTATCTGTATAAATCCAACAGCCGAGCCGAGTGCCACCACTGGCAAGCATGCCATAGGTTCCCCATCACTGGTATAGACACATCCCCATCACTGGTATAGACCTCCCTCCCGACACTGGCCATTTATCTTGCCTGGAGGTATATGAAGTGAACACTGGATGGTCCAGCCTTGACCTAGTTGCTGGAACATGCTGTATATTCACCTTATAAGTTTATTTTTCCAATAATAATAATAATGTCCGCCTCCCTCCTTTTTTTCCACCTCCCTTGTAATTATGCGCAGGGTGGGAAGCTAGAAGAGAGCTAGGTCTCCTCCATCCTAAGAAAGGAGGAAGGGGGCGTTACTGTCCCACCTAACTTCCCACCCTGCTTGTGGACATCAGCTCTGATGCTTTCAGGGACCTCAGCAACCCCTGTAAAATGGTTGCTCGACCCCCAAGGGGGCCCGACCCACAGGTTGAGAGACAATTTAGGTGACGATACCATGTTCAGGGTATTTGTACTCAACTCAGAAAGTCAGCTTGTTGAAAGCCCATTTCCATTTTTTGACCATATGTAATATACACAGATATTGTATCAAGCAAATGCAAAAATATGCCTACATCAAAAAATATATATTTCTATTCTTCTTTCACAGAGGAGTGATCATTTCTAATAAAGGAAAAAGCTTTTCTACTTTTATGACCACAGTCACCAAGCCTTGCAAAGCCAAAATGATCACTGAATGAAATGTCTTGTCTCAGAAAACACGTCTGCAGGATTGTGAATCCTTGACTTCAATAATGGAAAGGAAAGGAACATCACACATTTAAATGTCTAATGCTTTCATACTACATTACACTCACAAATTTCATGTCTCTTCAGGTAATACACCATTAGACAAAATCAGAAGCAATTTGACAATGTTCTATTATAGAAGTAAATGAAGACAGAACTCTATTTTGCATCTGCAAAGGATCATTATACATGGAGCACGTAAAACTTAAATACTTCATCAGACATGGAGAAAGTATGGCCATCCGGACAACTTAGTATTCTTATCTGGCCTGTTGTCTATGGCTCCCCTCCACATGTTCTCAGCAATGAGTGGAGCTAATGCCTAGGCATTATCTCTGCATGTTAGTAAACAAGTGGAGGGAAGCCAGAGCATATTTTACAGCAAGGTGTCTCATTTTATTTCATTTTTTTTTTAACCAGTACAGGAAACTCTGGCTCTTTATCCAGTCTCAGTCAAATGTAAGAACTCATTGCAGCCCACAAGTCAAAAGGTTTGGCAACCCTTGATAGTACCCATGCCATAGCACAGACCTGTCTGCTCCTACGTCTTAGCCCTCACATGTATTTAATGTCTGTGTGTAAATGTTCGCATAAAGATAGATTCATAGATTCAGATATCAAACTTAGCACATTTGACAAATTGACAATGCTGACACACATTGAACACATTGAGGCCATCATGGCAATTATTGTTTATGAACATTCTGATTTTTTGTCAATGTAATTTTGTATATGTTTGATCTAGCTACCTAATTGGTGTAGCTTTTTACTTGAATCACTCGTTCTTGTAATGTGAATAAAATGTGTTTGAACCTATTTTCCAGCCAACCATATTTAGTGTTTGTCTATCCTTAATCCCATTTCTCTTTCTCTATTCATACTAAATACATTATTAATTACTATGGGATTTAGACCAAACACTATCATCAATTTGAATGACAAGTAACCAAGTCCGCCATCCTACCCTCCCTCTAGCACACATTGAACACATTGACAAATTTTACAGTTTGATAGCATGAGTTGTGCATTACATTGCAATATATAAATTATGTGGCACAGACTCATCTCTGCTCCAAAATTTTGATAGCTGGTCACAGGTAATTTGTTAGTGCCAGATTGTAAAATGTGTCTCTCCATAAGTTGGTCAATGGGTTTAAAAATGGGTGCTGCTAGTGTATAGACCCATGCTAAAGTTTCATCCCTGGACACTCTGCTGGAACTAAGAACTCCCTCCTGGTACTGGGCTTTTGGCATGTCTGTAGCATTATAGAGTGAATACTACATGGACCAGGTCTGCCTACTTTGCTGGAACATGCAAGGTTAGTGATTGAATGAAGCAATTTATTGTTAAACTCTCTTACTCTTTTTACAACACAAACTACCTCAATGATCCTGATCAAAAGTTTACATACCGCAGCTCTTAATACTGTGTATTGCCCACAATTGACAGCTTGATATATTTTGTTGTAGTTGTGGATGAGGCTCTTTATCTTCTGAGATAGTAAAGCTGCCCATTCTTCCTGGTAAAAGTTCCGGTAAATTTTTGAACTGTCAGATACCTAAGATGGTCACCCCAGAACCTTCACTTTATTTTGCTGTAACCAATGACAGGTGGACTTGACCTTGTGTTTTGGATCATTGTCATCTAGTATGTAAACTTGAGCACACCTGCACACACACTGTAACATGTGACTGTATTATGCACAGTGGAGATTTGTAGAGATCAGCAGACACCGGTATAAATAGACTGAAGATTGGATTTATATTTCCCCCACTTAGATTTAGTCGGCTCTTGAACACAGAGTGTCCAGAGAAGTCAGCTCCGAACAGCAGATCCTATAAATCATAGCAGAGGATTAAATCCATTGAGATGGCGAGCAATCAATTATCGCTGTAAGGCAGAAGAGCCATTTTTCAATTTAAAATCCGTCATATGAGCTTGCTAAGGACTTGCCTCATGACCAATAGCCCCAAACGCTGGATATATATATGAAGACACCATACACAAGTACATTTCCATCACAAGGTAACGGAGGCCTCGGATGCAATCACAGCCATCTCCAATGTGTTTCATCAGCGAGCGATAATCCGTTACACCACAAATGGATTAAGACCATGCTGAAAATTGCTGCCAGTACCCCCCCCCCCCTTCCAGTCCACTCACATCATCTGACAACTGTGTCTATAGCCCGGGAGCTGTCATCTCTAATACAGCCTGTCTGGGTCACCAATTTCTTTGACAACATATGCAGTCTGCTGGTCAGTCCCAGCGTGCATCAGGGGAAATAAGCCTCAAAACGCCATAATGAGCCATCTCTGGGGGGACAGGGCCATGCTTGCAGCAGATGGGCTAGGATGTTTCTTGAGGATCAGCATTTCCAACAGGTAAAAAATAAACACATGTGGAAGAGGTGGAAATATTAACCTTTTAGGTTCTTGATGGAAAGTGACCAAAGCAAAACTCTTCAGATGTAAAACCCAGAAAGAGGGTGCACACACAATGGTGACTTGTGCAAAAAGCCAAAATAATTTCCCAGAAATAAAAATAGGAAATTAGAAGTTCCTCACCTACTACCAGTCAGGTAGGGTTATCGTCGACCACTGCTTTGGATCTCGGTCCATCAAAAGGCCCTTAATAAGTCCACTTTGTAGCCTTTTATTCATCGTATTTCACTTTTCAATCTACAGCATTGGTTCTCAACTTTTAGATCTGTGACTCTGGAAGTGACGTTGCAAAGTATCACTACCTAATTGTGCCAGAAATTATGTCATACGGATTCCATGGAACAGCAGGTAAGTATATTATTTTAGGATCGTGGTGCCCTAAGGGCTTGTTTCTATTGAAGCGTTCCCGTGCAGTTGTAACCGCGCAGCAACCGCGCGGCTGAACGCATGGCATAGTTGTCACGCGTTTTTGCAATTTTTTTTTTAATGCAGATGCGGTTGGGACGCGGATGCGTTTCAAAACGCTGCAGCTAGCGTTCAGAAACGCGCCCTAAACTGCACCCGAACGCGCACAACTGCACCAGTGGAAACTATATTGAAGTTTCCAATGGATGCGGTTGTTTGTGCTTGCGGCCGCGTGGCGGCCGTGCGGCTACAAATGCACGGGACCGCATAAATGGAAACAAGCCCTGAGCCACCATCATATTAGCTCAAAGGTAAGTCCAACTTTATTTTTACATATGTATTTTTGCATATTTAGTATACATCCACTTTAACTTAATACTTCTTCATAACATAATGAGGAAATTTAGAGGAAAGTTGGTGACATGCTCACATGTTGGCACTGTATACACCCGCATTCCGCCCTTTGGGTGTTGTTTGGTGGCCCCCCTTGGTTCTCCACTTGCAGCCCCCAAAACCTGTTAATGCATGTGGCATAGGAACTCATTGTTCATCGATAATACAGATGTTCGCTTTAATAATATCTATGAGGTACATAACCATTGTTGATATATATGGGGCATTCCATATATCACCATGTGTAGTGGTCGCACACTGACCTGGCTTTCCTAATCAACTTTGGCGGTCCTACATGTTATGTGCGGCCCCTTAGTGATGCTGAGGGCTGCACTTGTGGCCCTCCATATCACCTCAGTTGCCCACCACGGTTATACACCATAATTACAGCATAAATTCCAGGTGGACAGTGAATCTCACTAATTGGAATTTGGGATACAGAAAGAGATAATCCATCACCACCAAATGTAATGAGAAAAGTTTTGCCCTAGTTATACTTTTTAATTAGTGTGGGGCTTCACTCAGCATATGAAATGTATTTGGGGGGGTGAAGCTTCTCATAAACACAGGACAGTCCGCCTGTTGACATTTTGCACAGAAATAGACCGCGCCGCTCGCTTTGAATACACATTGAACGGATCACTTCTCTAAGGGCTGCCAAGTGAACGGTGTTCTGAGATGTGACAGCTCCTGTAAACACCATACTTATTTGCAATTCGCAATCTTATAGTAACGACCTGTAAATGTATGTCTGTCCCAACCCCATCTATCACGTTTGGCAGGTAACGGACAGCCTTGGCACCTTGCATACATGACATGACCTTCTCACTGCATTTTCGATCCGTGCTATTAGTGTGTGTATTCATCCCAGAAGGTCTTTCTTCTCAATGGGCGACATAAAAGCTGTCTGATGTACCCGCCTATTACACGAGTTATACTTAAGACACTCGGCATGGAAAAGGATTGCTATTTGGTGAGTGTTTTAGATCATATCAACTATTGATCATCTCCAAAAGGAGTATTGCTTCAAAGCTTGAATGGAAAGAAATAGGACTGTAGGATCCAGCACATCACTTTGTGCTGTCCATGGTCCTGCACAGTATTAACCAGAAATTAAACTAAACTTTGGTTTGTGTGACGTACCATATTTTAGCACTATAGGACGCAATTTATTCCCTCCATATTTTAGGGGGGGGGCGTAGGCGTCTTTTGGTGTGAATGTGCGACAAACTGCCGACGAAAGACTAGAAGGCCACGGGTGGTAGCATATTTGCAATCCCCCCACAGATAAGCTGTCATGGGTAAGATCTGCCCACAGGTGTGCTACTAGTGTGTTCATGTCAGCCGGGCTGAAGCTACACAGCTGCCATACACACAATCTGCTCAGCCAGAAAGCACAGAGTGACTGGCCAAGCATGTGTATGTCAGCCAGGCACCTTAAGCGGGTGCATCTTCCCTCTGCTGATGCTGTGTTCATATCAGCCGGGCACCTTAACCTCCCTAGCGCTCTTGCAAGGTCCAGATTTCTGTACCAAAAGCGCACCATAGACTCTAATGGAATTTTTTTTTGGTGTGTTGTAGGCTTTTAACTTCCAAAAATATGTCCATACAAGGGTCTTGTAGACATCCTGAATATAATAATGTTTGAAACATACAATTATTATAAAAAAAAAGTACATAAAAAAATTATAAAAATGTATCATTTGAATGCTAAAATCTCTTGAATAATATGGTATGAAAGATTTCAAAACAGTATTTAGGTTTGTTTATAGTAAAAAAATTTATTACAATTGGAAATGTGTTTTGTTTTACTTTGAATTGTATTGGATACAGTTATCACTGTATCCAATACAATGGCATTTGGCACCCTCTGAAAGGGGTTAACTTCAAAGACCACATGTGGAGATGACACTGGGGTGACTTTCCAGATGTGATCTTTGAAGATAGCCCAATTTGCATATGAATGTCCAGCAGACCCCCGCCGTGGGACATTCATATGCAAATTGGTCTGGGAGAGGGGTGACATTGGCGAAGCCAGCTTAGAGCATATCCCCCGGGACAGCACAGAACAGTGAGTATGTGCTGCTGCCGGGGGATGTGAGCTTAGCTGGACGGCTCCATCTTGTCAGCTGCAACACTGACATGAAAGTGCAGGGACGAAATGGAGCCGTCAGAAGCGCTAGGAAGGTTAAACAGGGCGCATTGTCCACAGCTAAAAGTGCATTGCCACCACATTGGCAGTAGCACGTCTTAAATGTTTTTTTGGTGCAGTTTTTCAGCATGCCACTGATTTTTAATAGATGTGCTGTGAGTCAATGACAGTGACATCCACACGGGACAGCCCTAACTAAACTGAAATCCCTATTACAAATAAAATTCAGGACACCCAATAATACCAAACATTTACCACACTTCCTACACAAATGTCTAAAGCTGGGAATAGACTGGACGATTTCCCGTCGACTCCCACGCCCGCCCGCTAGTGCCGAGAATCGGCCGGCACCCTTTTGTGTGCCACCCATTACTTCGGCTGGGGGCAGCCATTCCCAGCAGTACTAATGGGATGGGAGCAAAATTATCCGTCATGTCGGATCAATGTGCGTTCCGACATGACGGCTGATTTTAGCCCAATCTTGCTGGTTGCCGCACCCTATTCCTTGCCGACTCGATCCCGAACGCGCACGGCATCCGATCGTCGGTCGGGTCGGAATCGGCATGTCTATGCCCTGCTTTAGACATGACTAAATGTATACAATGTAATCAAAATGATTACCTCTGCAGCTAAATACTTTTAATACACACAATTTGATTATCTGGAGCAAACAAAATATGATCTAGAAAACGCAGAAGCATCACTGCCAAAGTTTTCCTTTTAAAAAACAGCTCTCTCCCTGGCTATCATGCTGATCCTGATTCTATTTGAAGATGCCGACGTGAAACATTTTACAAATATGGAGTTCTCTCTAAAACCCAGGTGCCCAACCTGCGGCCTAGGGGGCGCATATGGCCCTTTGGGAATTCTTCTGCGGCCCCCTAGGTTCTCCACTTGCAGCCCCCGAACCTAACTGGTAATGCATAGAGCATTGGAACTCACTTGTCCACCAATCCCCCCTTAAGGTGGGTTTACACGTCAAGATTTTTTCGGCCGACAGATGGACGATGAACGGTTTTTTGGTTTATTGTACAAAAA
>CM070036.1:25753689-25763849 GCA_036250615.1 Ptychadena robeensis | reverse complement strand
TTCCAATCACATGTATTCTATCAGGGAGGACCCGGCACTACATAGTCAGTGATGATATACCTGTCCAACACTATGTATTTAATATTCAGGGAGGACCTGGACCGCACGAGCATAGCAGTGATATAAAAAAACCATTCCAATCACGTATGTATTCTATCAGGGAGGACCCACACTACATAGTTTTTAGTGGTGGTAGAACAAAAGTTGATTGTGCAGAAATTGTATGGTAAGATTGTAAGGTGTATGGGGGGCCTTTAGCTACTTCCAGTTTAATGTACAGATATGTATGTTCGTATTATGTATGTTTGTTTGTATAACGTTCCTTTGTATTACGTTCCTTCATACTATGTTCATTCGTATTATGTTCTTGTGTATTATGTTCGTTTGTATACCGAACAATCTAAAGCGTTTTTGGCTACACCTCTACACCACAGCACTTCCAATTGAAATAAAAATCAGACAAAAGTTTGAGTACATACTATCGAGTTTTCTTTCGACATCGAACAAAAATTGAGTGTATACAATCGTTAGGTATGATCAATACCTTATCAAAAATATCGAACATCCTGATCGAATCGATGGGCAAAAATCACTAGCTTCAATGCAAATGTTTTGATTTTCCACTTCGACCGACTTAAACCGATCGATTTTAAGTTAATCGACTGGAAATTGATTTCTGCGCTTATGGTTCGATCGATATATTGACAAAAAAAATTATCGAAATGTATTTGGGCATGTCAGAGAATTTTGACCGATCAAGTATACATCAAATATATTTAGAATATTATGTTGTCGTGGTTGAGCGATTTTAGTTTGATTTAAAACATCTGGTGGCAGACATTTTGGTGTGTTTACAATTGACTTTGATTATGCTTTCGACCATTTGACCAATTGACCATTGATTATGCTTTCGATCAATCGAACCAACATCAATATTGGTTTCTCCATATGGGAGGTATTTCGATTGTAGTTCGATCGATCGAACTTACAACGATCATTAATTACGTTGAAATCTGACATTGATCGCAAGGAAACCTTTAGGGGCCTTTAGGGTGACCGAACTTTAAAATTTTACTTCACTTAAAGCTAATCAATGATCTGAAAGTTTTATTCAGAGGTGCACATAACTTTTTTTAGTGAGCTCCTCAGATGAGTACCAGGAGATGGTGTTTGGTACTCACCCCATATGTAGGGTGGTATTCCTCACTGTCACCCTCACTGTCCTCTGCATAAGCTTCCTGCATGGTAGATTCTGCTGCAGATGGACCTCCCTGTTCCTGATTGAACCTTCGATTAGCTGTCTACCCTTCACAGGTCAGCAGCTGGCTTTGGGTCACATGTAACTCTCAAAGTACAATATGTTTGAACCCCCAGATCTCAGTAGTACAACCCTAGCATTTTCTGGATTAGTAACTAACCCCTGAAACTTCCTAATTACAAATGTCAACCTTTTATGGTCAAATTCCAGCTGTCACACAGTGCTTTTCTCTTGTCTTTTGTTTTACACTTACATATGCCTACTTTGACTATTATCCCCCAGATCTCTAACACCCTTAGAAGTTCAATCTTTTTTGGGGGATTATTAATTTACATTCCCAATTTCACACCCCTAACTGCAACCTTTCCTAGTTATTCATGTTCCCTGCAGTTATCCAAGTGACATAAATGGTATACATGTAACATTAAGCTGTGGCCACCCAGACACTGAGTGCTTCCAAGTTGTTAGTACACATATGAGCTGTGTAACAATAATGCAGGTACGCAGAGCTAGTTTTTGGCCCCTTTTGAGTACCAGAGTACCACTTATGTGCAGCACTGGTTATATAGAAACATTTCAAATTTTATACAGGATTAAATTGGATCCTGACTGTAGCACATCACCTACTTGAGATCCTTCGATCTGTCATCGATCAGCTATAATGTATTCAATGAGAAGGTGACACCACTCATTAAAACATTTACCAACTTAACAATTAACATTTTGACAAATACAATAATAAATTATATAAAAGTAAAATAAAATTAGTGATAAACATTGCAATTCCATCACCCCGCAGTAGAACATTCTATTCATCTTATACTGGGAGATATAAATGTGAATTTTTGAGATTAAATGTAATTTTATCCAAACTAGTCAGTACATCCTGTACTAGTCGGCTAGTCAGTATTCCTGTACATACATAGTCGAGTTCAGCATCTCATGGAGAAAGATTCTGCTCTGGCCCTGGGTGAAGGAGCCCCTGGAGTATAGAAGCAGAGGGGGGATTTTCCAAGCTGCCGAGTTGAAAGGAAGACAGAAAATGAGAGATCTCCAGCTTAAGAACACAAAGAGAGAAGGGTCAGAAGGGGTCAATATAAATGAATCTGTTTCTAGCGCAGGGTTATGGAATTGGAGCTGTGAGAACATTTTCATTCTCAGCTTCGGGAATTTAAATAGCTTATTAATTTTCAAGGTGAAGGGGCCGGGTTTTTTAAATAAATGTTTTAAAACAATTTCAGTTACAAAAACCTGCCACAAAAATGTGCTATTATTATTACAAAGGGTGACGGGCTCCTTTGATTGGCATAGGACTTTATCATTAAGGAGGGTTTTATCGAAACAGGGAAGAGGGGGAAAAAAAACGGGGAATGATTTTTGGGGGTAATATAGTATGCGGAAAACTTACAACCAGCCATCCCGGGGGAAGGGGGAACAGCAGATAGAGCTGTATACAAAGTACAGCCATAATCGGTGGAAAATTAACAATTAGAATTACTGCAGGGGCAGTCCTATCCTGTCTGGTACCCTGGACGATCACCTGGGGGGTAGGGGTGTTGGAGTTAGTATGAGGGGTGGGTGTTTAAGTTGTGTGTAGGTGAGCAGCTCTCAAAATGGAGGAGTGTGGCCCCCTGTAACAAATAGGAACAAGGAAAAGAGGCGCACAACCTAGTACAAAGTAGGGTACTATAAATGGTGAAATAATATGAAATAAAACAAACAAAACAAAAGACAAAATACTCACATTAAAGGAGATTTACAAGGATTGATCTCTCAGGACCGTGTGCTTTCCAGGATGACCTCACTTCCTGGTTGGGGATCAGATCACTTTCTGCTTACAGATGCTGGAGGGCTCAACAGGAACAATGGGACGCGTTTCAAGCGGAGGCTCTTTTTCAACCTCCCATATATATTTCATATTATTTAACCATTTACAATACCTTACTGTGTACTAGGTTGTGCGCCTTGTGTCCTTGTTCCTCTATGCCCATGCCTAAAACCGCCACTGAACACAAGAAATCTATGGCTGTGTATCCACAACTCCCTGGCAGAGAGCTAATATTACCTAAAATGACCAACAAGATTTCAATGAGATATTGGATTTGGAATGGATTATCTGAGTAAATGCAAGTGACCCAATGTAAGGATCTTCGGCAGTTCTAACATAAAAGTGCTTTGGCCCTGAAGAAGCTCTTTTAGAGCGAAACACGTCAGAATATTTATGTAATCAAACAAATCATGTTTTTCTGAGACACATGTACATAGAATTTTTTTTGGTTTTCTTTGTAAATACACGTTGGATTTGTTAAGATGTACGGAAATCACTGCTAACTTTTTAATATAAATATAAATAATGAATTTTAATAATTTATAAGAATATCAGACTGACTTATGTTTGATGCTACTGGTGGATGTGTTTCAAACTAAAAGCCCAGCTTTTTCTGTCTCTGGTACTTAATATCATATCATTTCAATTGAAATAGTTGGCCTGGGCTCAAGGTGGCGTCTGCGTGCAATAGCAGAAAATATCTGGATAGGTGCTGAAAGGTTGCAGTGTGTGGATTATCCTCAGTAACCTTTGCCATGGCTCCCAACTAAGACCACATAGTAGAGGTCAGTCGGGCCTAAAGGACATTAGACCTGTTTTTGTTGCTGCTACAAGTCAATGGGGACTCCCACATAGAAAGTTGATAGGGAGGTGATAGGTCCACCTTTACTCATTTTTATTTTGCCCAGTGTCAGGATCCAGGGCAGAGGGGCGACCAGACAGGCAACACACCTCTGTCTGGATGTCAGTGCGTGTTGCCTGTCTTGTCACCCCCTCTGCCCTGGATCCTGACACCCAGCATACTTAAAACAAGTTATATAATAAAAATATATTTAAACCCCAGTTTCAAAATAATTGAGACCTTTGCAAAAATTAATTTGGGTGTAAATTGGAAACCTCTGAACAAGATACCATACCATAAAATAACAATTCAACATTGCCTACATCTACATAACATTCGCCCCATCGTCTCCACCATAATCCCCCCCCCCCCCCCCCCCCCCCCCACCAGCCCCTGAAACCCAGTCTTTCCATTCACTTCATGACCTTGCTTTGAGATTCTTGGATCTCTGCCCAAGTTATAGACACAGCTCTAGACTCCACTCACCCCCCACTTATCCCAAGGACCCCGAACCTGTTCTTCCAGGTACCATTTGGTGTTATGGAACGCTACCATGAGTTGAAGCATCTCAGGCTGCGGTAGCTCTTGTAGAAGGTAGCCCTTCCATGTGCGAAATAATTTGTCTTCCGCGTTGGGCTGCGATTGGAGAGCGTTAATTTTTTCAGATACCATGATTAGGCGGAGGTAAGAGGTTACATCCCCAATAGTGGGAGGTAAGGCGTGAATCCACTGTCTCAGGATTGCCCATTTAGCTCCTAAAAAGCAGAGATAAACAAACCTCAGTACCAAGGGCTGTGGGGCATCAGGGGCATTGTCAGCAGACTGCCACACGTGGAGGAGCAATAGTACGGGCTGTGCAAGATTTTCACAAGACTTCCTGCACATCCTGAACATAACACATCCCGCCAGTACTCCTGAATAGAGGTGCATGACCAAAGTAGGTGGAGGTCTATGTTTCTTAATACAATTGTATACAAATCGATCGCAATACCTAGAGAATCAGATAGTTGAACATGCTCGAGCGATTTAGTAAACAAGAATTGATTTTCAAACCTTTATTTTTAAACCATTTGATATTTTAAGTTGATTTTGTGGTGTATACCTTACTCAGTATATGGAAACTATGGTTTCTATGGAGTAGGATCTATCACCTAATAATACACAATATTATGTAGTACCAAAATAATTAGAGCCTTCCTACTAAGGGCTTGTTTCCATTATATGTAGTATACGCTTAGCAGGGGTCCCGACGTATCCCACAGACTTTGCCTGCCGGCGGATGGTCTGTTTACACATCCGCCGGTGTAAAGGCTGAACGTACTCGACTATGTTCAGCCTCACACCAGAGGATCGGCTCAGCGCAATGAAGACAGACCAGTCCGCCGAGCAGGTAAGTCTATCTGTTACGTTGGGACCTCCCGCTTAGCGGAGGGGGTCCCAACACAATGGAAACATAGCCTAAGGGCTTGTTTCCATTATACGTCGGGACCCCTATGCTAAGCGTATACGCTTAGCAGGGGTCCCGACGTATCCCACAGACTTTGCCTGCTCGGCGGATGGTCTGTTTACACATCCGCCGGTGTAAAGGCTGAACGTACTCGACTACGTTCAGCCTCACACCGGCGGATTGGCTCAGCGCAATGAAGACAGACCCTCCGCCGAGCAGGTAAGTCTATCTGTTATGTTGGGACCTCGCTTAGCAGAGGGGTCCCAACGCAATGGAAACAAAGCCTAAATCTCTAGAAAGCAAAGTCGTGGGACCCATTCAATCAAATTGTAATTTTTTATTGTAACATTTACTAAACGAATATTTAACTTTTATACGGCAAATGAAATGTTAATCTCTGGCGCCATCTAGTGGTTGACTTTGTGTATTACATCCAAATATAGAGTCACATTACATGAGCGATCAGAGATCTTATCTCTGAAGATAGACCAATGCTATCTTTGGGGGGGGGGGGGCATTTTATGGGGGCCGCATGAAAGGGGTTTCCATATTGAATCTTTAAAATATATAATCTTCCAGCTGTGCATTTATTAAATGATATATAGCAAAAATGATATAAAGATGTTTCATGTGCAAGATGGGAAACAGGGACACATTTCAGGGTAAAGTGAGACGCACTGAGAGCCAACACAGACCTCAAGTATGCATGCAGCAAGCCACTCACAGCCCAAATGCAATCAAATCATTTAATTGGATGAATCATCAATTAGTTCTTTTTTACTGAGTTTGATGGGCTAGCTGGGTATCCTTTTATTCTCTATATATGCTAAATTGATCACAGATCAGGGGGCATATTTCAGATGATTTGGTGCAGTAATAAAAAAAATTAGAAATGGATGATGAATATATAATTGCTTTGCTCATCGCTGAGAGTGGACGAATGTTACAGTAAAAGAGTTGTCGGATCTGATGGATCACACAGAGCTATATAAATGTATAAGTTATATAATCTATTAATTCTTGCAATGAATGAGTTAAGGAGGAACTTCATCTTTCAGTATGACAGCAAACTAAAGCATACATCCACATCAACAAAGGAATGACCCAGCCAGAGCCCAGACCTGAATCCGATTAAAAATATGTGGGGTGATCTGAAGAGTGCTGAACACAGGAGATGCCCTCACAATTTGACAGATTTGGAGTGTTTCTTTGGTGGGGTGGATCCTGATGAATGCAGGCTCCCTTATCCTGGCTTTTTGTTTTATATCTGTTCACAAATACATCATTTATGCTTAAATATCTTATGGACTGCTGCCAAGAATCATTACCGTCGCCATTTATGTTATGTATTGATAACTGCCATTCTATGCTACATGTTTTTAAATAAATGTATGTAATAAATGTGACCTTATTTTTTATTACTATATCCATTGTACTTTACTTTAATTTACTCTGATTAAGTGGCCGTTAAAGTCCCCCTGCCCCTGACTAACGTCGGGGGGAATCCTTGCTATGTGTGGGAATTGTTCCGCATTATAGTATCCTATCCATTACATTATTCATCACTGTGGTTTAGCGTCATGTCCGATATACCTGTATTCGGGTGGGATTGATTGGTCCCGCTCGAAAACAGGGATGGCCGCATTTGATATGGGCCAGATTGATGTCCAAGAGCGCAGCACAGGGCTCGAAGCGGCCATCAATCTGGTCCATATCTACACGTGTGTTCCCTGCATATCTCTTCTTGTTATAGTTGGGATGTTGTCATGTGATATTCTAGATATGATTCTTAAGCCCCCATACACCTTGAGATTCCTCCATACAATTTCCATCAGATCTACCAACAACTCGGCATCACTTAAGGGCCGCACTAACTTTATCAATCTATACTGACTTGTATAAGCATTTTTTTATGTGGAAATGACAGCAGGCAGAGCTAGAAGACGTTATTTCTCATTTTTAAATAACAAACCTTATTTTAAATTATACTTCAACAATGGGTAACAGCAGAGGTTATGTGATGCAATAGGAGTTCCTATGCCCTATGCATGAACAGTAAGGTTTTGGGGGCCGCAAGTGGAGGACTGAGGAGGGCCGCTGAAGAATGCCCAAAGGGCCGCATGTGGCCCCCGGGCCGCAGGTTGGGCACCTAGGTATTATAGTGTCCTCCCTGATAGAATACATAGTGATTGGAAGGTGTAGAAAGGTCCTCATATTACATGGTTTTGGTCATAGAAAAGTTGATTGTACAGAAATTGCATGGTAATTGTATGTGGTGTATGGGGGGCTTAAGTATAAATCACTTAACAAGCTGTGATCTGCTATTCTTAGTTTTTTCACTTGTTGCATGCTTGTTGCAAGTGAGTGGGCAGACACAGATGACGAGCATTGTAAGGTGATACTCGCCTTCCTCTTATCCCGACTATAGACCTGACAGCGCCACTGCTGTACAATAGGGTTAAAGAACTCTGTAAACTCCGCCCACAACTTCTGGGACCGCACCGGGACTACATGACCCGTCATGCACCGCTCCAGCATAGGGGGCGGAGTCTGAGACTTGCTGTCTGCGTTCTGATAGGCTACCTTGCTGACAGCGTGCTGCAAACATGGCGGCGATCAGAGGTGCCGGGCTGGTGCTGAAGTCGGTGAAGTCCATCGCTGTCAGCATGTGTCCATTCGAGTCCAATGTGGTCTCCGCCAGGTGAGGAGGAGCCAGTGGCCGTGTGATGTCCGGGGTTGGGGGGGTCATCAATAGTGGGGGTACAGGAGGGTGTCTCCCAAAACATCTCAGGGTCACCTGGTGTCCTTTAGCTGCCTATGCTCCTCATATCAGTGTATTACGCGGATCCGGGTCACTCGGGTGTGTGCTGTGGCCAGTGATCACCAGGCTTTACGTTATCTGCCATGGGTGTTCACTAATAATAATCAATATCTTTTATTTACAGAGCAGGCGTACATACTTATTACAAGTGGATGATAATTCCTGGAGGCGTCTTTATATCATTTCCAATGTCCCTTATCTAATACAAAATCCCCCTGTTGCCCCTCATTGGGGTCTGATCTTTCCTTATGCGACTATAACCAATATTTACATATAATCCAACCTCTTATTACTGCAAATTGCAAGGTAAAGGTATGTGTGGGGGTTTTATTAGAATGTCCTAAAAATGTCCCCTCTGGGGTCCTTCTATATGGCCGTGTACATCACCTAAGTGCTTTACAATAAAACAGTGGTTCCCAACTTGTGGGTCCAGACCCCCTTGGGGGTTGAAAGTCCATTTCACAGTGGTGGCCGAGTTCACTAAAAGCATTAGAGCTGCTGCAGCAGCACTGATGCCCATAAGCAGGGTAGGAATTTAGGAGGAAGAGTAACGCCCCCTCCCTTCTAACTTGGGGGAAGGGGGAGTAACTTTCCTCCCTAGCTTTCCACCCCACACATCAAAATATAAGTGATGGGACATTACTCTTGAAACACGGAAGTGATACTCCGCACCAGCTCTTTTGCGCTTCAAATATACTACCGGGGTCGCGTATCTAAAAGGTTGAGAACCACTGTATTAGAAGGTGACCCCTTGTCCCTTACATAGTCACTGTGACCCTCTCCATGTAAACATCACCTGCTGCTGGTAAATATTCAGCATTTTAGAAGTAAAGTCAAGTCAATATGTTTGATATTTGTTGGCTGCCGGTGTATTTCATCTTTTTTTGTTTGCAGACAATTCTTAGAAGTGGTGAATTCCAAGAAAGTCAGAACGACAAATAATAATTGTAAGATAACAGTAGATGTGAGACATGACAAGTCTGAGCCGTTGGTGAACATAGAGTTTGGTAAGTTGAATTCTTCACAAAAGATTGTTCTATACATAGTACACGTAGATTTCCTTTTATATCCACTGATCGCCTGCTATGTGAAGTCATCTGACTTGCTGAGTTCTCGATGTATCCTGATGATGATAAAATAGGAGGGAGGGCAACATCTCGTGTATGGCTAGGGTTCCACTATGCTCTGACGTCAGCGCATCCAATGAGTGCAAGCCACCTATTCTCTCTGTAAGTGATAATACGGCCCCTTTAAGACAATGCATGATTGGTGACATTGCCATGCTACTATTGATTGTGGGTCATTCAAACAGGAATCAATGTGCAACACTGGCACTGCTGATAGGCAGCCAGGAGATCAGACACAGAATGGCTTTAGAGGAAGAACTTTCTTGTATATTCGGTATTCTTTCCTCAGCATTCCCGAACTGGACTCTGCTTGTGAAATCTAAACAAACTCAGACAGTAGTGCCATCTGGTGGACATTTTGTTATTTTTTATTGGAGATGGTGGACATTTAATTTTGAAAAGTACACTATCTGACTTTGCAAGTAGCTGCTGAGTTTCCTACCATTGGCTTATACTGGAGTCAGTTGAGGTCCCCACACATGCAACGAGCGACGGGCGATTTTGTTGCTGACCGATGTGCGTTCTTGCTTGCGGCCGTCGATCGGCGGCAAAATCGAGTGCCGATTGCGGGTGCCCACGTGGGGCGACAGTTCCCTGTCCCCCCAAAACTCAGTCGGCAAGAGAACGGACATGTCCATAAATCTCTGGCCGATGCCATTATTTTCAATGAGGCACACAAAGGGTGCCCGCCGATGCTGTGAGCAATGAAGACCAGAGTGATGATGTCATCACACTGCTCTCCACGGCTCATCTGTCGTTCCCCACTCAAAACGTGTGTGGGGACCTTAAAGCGGACCTACCACCAGGAATCTATGTTTTCATGAATGGCACCTGAAGT
>CM070036.1:25733452-25743486 GCA_036250615.1 Ptychadena robeensis | reverse complement strand
CACTCTGTGACAATCGCTTTTTGATTACTCTACGTTTAAAAACGATGAAATTCAATCGAATTCGAGCTTTGATTGCATACTCAATGTGGTGTGTACTTCGATTCAATTACAATCGACATACCAAATATTTACCAAATCTTACAATCGACATACGTTTTAATGATCGAAAACTTCGATCGAATTGATGATCGATTTGATGTCAATTGAACCATGTTTGGCTAGCTTTAGAAAAAGGCAATTAAGATAAGACAATCATTTATTCTGAAATGGAGAAAAATGTTCTTTGTAAGTTCCAGCCAGGGTGTGTCTGCGTAAAGCTGTGCACACACACGCTAATGTTTATCTGTGTCTCTGTTTGCTGACCTTATTTGTAATCTGTGTGAATACAATCTTTCAGACCTGAACTACACATAAAGATTGGAAAGACTCTTGTCTCTTCTGCCAGGAAAGGACCGGAAACCTTTACCAACCAAGTAGGCATTTCAAGGCTGAGATTTTTGCTAAGAGCCGCAAAGGAAATCTGAGCAGTGAATATATTGTCCCCCATTTGTCATTAGCTGCAGGTTCTGCTCTGATTTATGTCTACAAAGTGATGTGTCTAAATTCTTGATTACTAGTTCAACATTTATTTTATTATCAAACATTTCTGATCACTCCACCAAATTATTAGGTTTTGTCATTTTTTTCCATTGAAGATCTGGTTGATGTTACAACTAAATTTTTTGATAGGATTTCAAGTACCAACAGTTTGAGAAAGGATCGTTATGTTTGCAGTAGTGCCCCTAAGCTCCATAAACACATGTTATAATAAGACTGGTTTTAAGGAAAATTCTCTGAACACGCTGAGCAACTTATGGAGAGACACATTTTACAATTTGGCACTAATAGCCTACCCACGAGCACCTATTTACATATGGGAGGAGATATGAGTCTCTGTCTCATAAATACACACCTCATGCTATCCTAATAGCAACAACTGACTCAGTTTTTAATGTTGTGAGTGCAGTCTGTTGCTGTGAGTATATAATGTATATCTAAATTGCTGTGTAATATCTGGGAGAATTGAGGCAATTTAGATGGCAGAGTTGTGTATTTACATTAACATTCTGCACTGCAGTAAGGTGATGTGACACAGATTTATCTCTCCACCCATATTTAAAAAGCTGCTCATGGGTAAGTTGTTGAGTGCCAGATTGTAAAACGTGTCTCTTCATAAGTTGGTCAGTGGGTTCAGAGAATGAGTACTGATAGCGTATACACACAAAGTTTCAGCCCTGACACTCTGCTGGAACTGGTCTTCTGGTTTGGCTGGAGGGAGTAGAGCAAAGCCTTGCCTCCAGGTAATGGTCTTTTGGCTTGGCTGGAGAAATCTAGAGTGAATACTGTATGGTCTAGCCTTGCCTACGTTGTTGGAACATGTTGTATATTTACTTTTTGTGAATGGCTGTGCCTCTAACCATTTGTTTCTATTTTTCTCTCCATAACAATGGGGTGTGTCTTAAGGCCCGGTGTGTCGTGTGAAAAATACGGTAAATCATTAAATATATGTCAATGATTTTCAAGAAGTCGATTTGTTCTCAGTCATTCCAGGATCGTAGAATCAGCGATTGATCGGATTGGGAATCGATGGAACACCACTTTGGGAATCCCATTTGTGGTCAATTTGGACATGAGCCGATCTCCAAAATGGCCCATTCAACAAAACCCATCGATCGGAAAGGCTGCTGCATAGGGAGCTATGGGTCCACCAACGTACTTTGACTGCCAACTATCGGGCAAAAAAACCAACATGTCGGTTCATTGTCCAATCGGAATTTTTGTCGATTCTTGGGTCGATCGGGCAGGGTGGACAGACCGCGTTTGGTCGCCAATTGATCGCCGATCGATCTCGTGAACACGTGCAGTGATCAATCGGTCAAAAATCAAGCAAAAATCTACCCGTGTATGGGAGCCTTTAGCAGCATTAATCTGCGCAAGTATTAAATTGCCAACATCTTGGTTCTGGACAGACAGACAATAAAGCAAGGATTGTCTTGTGGATGTATTTACTGGGTGTGGTTTATTCTTCAATAAGAGTTGAATTAATAAAAATAAAAAACATTTATCTTGGAATTTGCATGTGGTTTCCATAAATAAACACAGAAGGTTCTATTGTCTGATGCTATGACTGAGCACAAGTTTGGTTTATTTGTGTCCAACTGATTAAAGACAAAACTGAAAGGACATATTGTGACTGTTACATATTTACCAACACTGTGCATGTGTGACTAAACTTGTACCAGCAAGATAAATGATGAATTAAATCCACAGAGAATCCCCTGAAACCTATAATGGGCAATTATGAACAGCCTTTACACTATATCACCCTACTTCTTGGTCCATCATCTTTAATATTGAGCCAACAGGGAATTCAAGTAAAATCCACTTTTGCCCTTGAGCTTGCAAACTGTGCAATATAAATATACATGAAATAGACAGATACAGTAATCCAGATTAGAGATGGTCGAATTTTTGGACTAGCTGACTTTGTGAGGTGATTGCAAAGCCTCTGAACATGATACCATCACCAAAATTGCTGGAGATGTTGAAAAGGCTTGTGGGAACATTGATGTTGTTTTTGCTTAAATTAAGTTCAAAGTCAAAATTTCGATTTTCTTGACTTTTAAGCTAATTTATGCAAAAACGATTTGTGTTAGAGCCATACTTTCTTGTGGTATACCCCCAACCCTACTCTACATCTCTAGCAAATTTGGTGATGATACCATGCTCAGACGTGGAGCTGCGACCACCCAGACATGGAGCGCCTTCAAGTTGTTAGTATACATATGAGCTGTGTAACAATAATGCAGGTACGCAGAGCTAGTTTTTGGCCCCTTTTGAGTACCAGAGTACCACTTATGTGCACCCCTGGCCATTATCCATATCAGGGCCTCAAAATATCAACAAATATGCTCTGAAACTGAAGACACAACCAAATATTACAATATACTAGAAGAATCCCTACACAAGGACAGCAACTCCACCACCAAAAGCGTAAGTGCTGACATGAAAATCTAAAGAAAAGCCAAAGAGAAAAGGAATGACATTCTGGTAACCAGATATAATCCAGCTCTAGAAGGAAGAATATGGAAATATTACACTCTACAAAAATAATTGGCTTTCAGGTGCCCGGGTTATTTGAATTGATTTAGGGTATTTTGTAGGTGTTGAATTAATAACTAATAAATCAAAGCAAGCTGATAATAAATAAACCACATTACTTTTTCTTTTTATTGAAATAATGGACAAAAATAATTCACTCTTCCAATGTGACTTGGGCATTTGCTTTTGCTCTGTCTGCTTTTTCACTCTTTAATAGCGTCTTAGGTAATTAAATATACACTATAATTTTTTTTGTATTTCAGTTTGTAGGCCACAATGGTATAAAAGTGACTTTTTGAAGCCAGAATTGAACTGTCATTGTGCATGGGAAATAAATCAGCTACAGTATAAAGGTGGGTTTACATATGTAGATTTTTTCTTCAATCAACTGCCAATTCGTTTTTTTTTTATTCAATGTCGTCAATATTTTTGGTTCATTTATTAAATGTAACATTAGGTTTTTTGTTCATCCATCACCGATATCGAATGAAAGTACATTCAAAATTACAATGACAGATATACATTTTTCGACAGATCCAACATGTTCGATAACCTTTCTAACGAATTTTTGTGCGAGGTCGAACAAAATTTACCCTTCAAACAAATTGACCATTCTAGATTTTTGTTCAATCGACCAAAAAATAGTTTGTTCTTCATTGATCGAACAAAAAAAATGTACACGTTTAAACCCACCTTTAGTTTGCCAAGCCAGTCTTGGTTGATACCCCAAAATTTCTGTAAATAAGTATATAAATACATGTAAGAATTTTGACTTCATCAAGAAGAGCATCACCAATCCTGGTGTTCTCTGCTACATCTATGGAGAGTACAAGGTTGAAAAACAAAGAAATATCACAGACTTTGTGCGTAGAGTATACCCGGCTTATTTTGTAGTACAGCTTGGAGACCAGGACTTGGTCTCCACATATGGTTTGCAAAACATGTGGAGGACCTACAACAGTAGAGAAATGGGAAAAAAGGTTAAACTTTGGTGTGACAATGGTATAGAGATTACCAGAAGAAATCACCATGATGGTTGTTATTTTTGTGTTGTTAAAGTTTTTATTACAGAAGAACATGAATCACATCTTCAGAAAACTCCCTTAAACTTCATAAAAACCTCACATTCATCGGTAGGACATTTCCCTCTGACCACAGAGACACAAGAAAGGGAACTAAACCCTCCAATAACACATTCTGTAAACTCTACAAAACCATAAATCCTGTAAAAAGTAGCCTAGACTTCTACAGCTGTACCTCTAGTAATGCGGTTTACCTCACTCAATGCAACATGTGTAACCATGGAGATTAAGGAACTTGAATTGAAATGGATCTTTTAGACATCATATGCAAATACAAGGAAGACAATTTCTGCACAATATTGGAACATATTCCTACAACCAGACCTCACTATGGATGACATGAATATTTTGGTTCTTACAGGAAACTTGATACTTTTAGAATATTTTACAGAAGGAAAACCTTTGAGCTACAATGATTCTGTATGATACTTCTCTAGGGCCGCTCCTACTCTCTGGAACTCCCTCCCTCGCCCCATCAGACTTGCTCCTACCTTTGCCACCTTCAAAAAAGCTCTAAAAACCCACCTCTTCAGCCTCTCCTACCCATCTTCTTCCTAACATCACCACCATGCCAGTCCCATCCCCCCCACCTATTGTATACCTTGCTCCCCAACCTATTAGACTGTAAGCCCGCCCGGGCAGGGTCCTCTACTCCTCCTGTGTCATTACCTGTACCTGTGTGTTATACTGTGTTGTATCTCCTCTCTTATGTATTGTACAGCGCTGCGTAATATGCTGGCGCTATATAAATAAATGTTAATAATAATAATAATAAGTGATAAATATATTTTTTTACAGTCCCAACCCACTTTAATGCAAATGTAGATACGACCACCCACCTGGTATTCTACAGCTGGGCACATGCAGGGATAGGCTAAAAAGGGGATATATGTTTAGGAGCACCTAGATACAATTACATACCAGAAGTTGTAGGCTCAGGATTGTCTAGACATCCAATGAACATCAGAAGAGTCTCTGTAAACCATGTAGTAAAATACTCAGTTCTTCCAAAACAGCAGTAAAAGTCTCACTCTCATTATATAATTTATCTCTTATTGTACTTTTTGTTTTCCTAAAGGGGGGAGAGCACCATCTAAATGAGGGAGTATTTAACTTGCAGATTTAATTGGTACTGATGAAAGATAAAGTTTAATCTGTTAACATCAATTTAAATTTCTAGTGCTTTCTTTTAAATAAATAAAATTTCTGGTTGTATTACTTACCTTATTTGGACCTAGGTATATTGTCACTTGGACTCATCACAGCACACTGCCTTAGGGCTTGTTGCCACTAAAGCTGTTTGACTACACCCATAGGCAATGCATCGGCCAGTCCCCACTTGTGCGGCTGTGTGCTGATGTGGTCGGACGTGGTCGCGGTTCTGAACGCCCCCCTATCTAATTTTTGTGCGGATGCCGCGCCCGACTGCATCCGGACGTCCGCATGCAACTGCATGCTAAACCACATGGGTTGCCGTCGATAGTAGCTGCAGCCGTGCGGAGAGCATCACAGCCATCCACACAGAACAGCTATGTGGAAACAAGTAAACAGAGAATTCCTTATATACCTGTCAATATATTCAAAAGGTCCAGCATTTGCCAACACCCTTAACATAACATGGAAATACAAACAGAACATAAATTACACCAGCTTGCACAGCAACTTCCACACAACTGGTGGGGTTGGCGGCAAAAAAACAAACATAGTAGTTTTTTTCTTTTCAATAGATTTTTATTAAAGTTTTCAAACAATTTTACAGTAGATACATAAGTGGAAGTAGTATGGACAGTAGCAGGTTCAGCGACTCCTAAGCCCAGCCAAGAGTCAAGGCCCGGGAGGGCGAACCCCATGCAGTCTAGATACATAATGCGCATCGTTCAGTACAATACGTGCCAGGCACGCCTGAACGATGCCAAATTAAGTAAACAATAAAACAAGAACCACAATTAACGTCAGATAAGAGAGAGAAAAGAAAGGAGAAAAAGAAGAGGAGAGAGAGAAAGGGCAGAGCGGGGGGGGGGGGGGGGGAGAGAAATAGGTGATTGGGGGGGGTCTGGGGGTGGGGCAGTAAACAGGCCTCCTCGCGGAGGGGTTCCAGGGGCTGATAGTCAGGAGATGGGCATCGAGACTCCGGTCGGGGTATTATTTCCACCCATGGGTCCCAAACTTTTCAAACTTGGCCATGGTGTCGTGAAGCTTTGCGTTCATTTTCTCATTAGTAAAGAACCAAGCTACCTTGCCTTGACGTGGGCCACCGTCGGAGTGCCGGACTACATGCTTTGGCCAAAACCAGTTTAGCGGCCGTTAAAATGAAGGTGAGCAGTTTAAGTTGGGTATACATACATTCCCTGGTTAAGCGTTAGGGGGCTTCGAAGGGGTCTTCACGTATGCTATGGCCTAAAACCGTGTATATTAGCTGATACACCCCCGTCCAAAAGCTTCTGATTTCGGGCAGTCCCACCAATGTGGCGTAACGTAACAGAAACTAAATGGGGACGTTCCCGGATTATTTGGCTAATCGGAGGGCACCAGCTACCATCGCATTAGTATTTGTAGTTAGCTAGCTTCATTCAAGGAACATTAACCGACCCCCTTGCTCGTTGTCTCCCAAATCGCTGCCAACCGGGGAGCTCCAAGATCGACCCAAGTCCGATTCCCATCTGGAGACATAGGACATGGGATGACAGGAGTCCGAGCCAACCATGGTTTTGTACACCAGAGACACTCCGCCTTTCCCCAAGGGTGTCGAGAGACATAAATTGCGTGAGGGTTTTGGGAGAATCAGTGTTTTAGCAGGGAAGCAACAAAATTTTGAAGTTGAAGTTTTTTTCAAAACTTCACCTGCTGGGCCTTATGATTAGAGCGGAGCGCCTCAAAAGGCAGATCCCGTCCAAGGAGGAGAGGTGGTAGACCCTCCTGAGGCCCTTATCTGAACCACCAGCGAAAGCCGCCGGGGGAGTCCCCCCCGGGAGAAAGGATGGGATGTTGACTATTGTTCCAGTGGGGCGTGAGGGACATGAGGTGTGACGAGTACTTGACATCATCCCACACTTTTAACGAATGGCGCGAATGGGGTTATCAAGTTTGCGGTGTTGTGGAACTACCCAGAGGAGTGTCAATGGCCTCGGCGAACATAGTAGTTTTTTTTTACAATCAAATAGGTCAAAAGAACAAAAACAAATGTATGTGCTGTTAGCTCAGTTCGCTTAGCACACTATGGAAAACAAGCCCTTAGTCCACCTCTAAATGATAGTAGGGTAATAGGAACTTGTACAACTAAGGTAAGGCTGAAGTTCAGTGTTAATCATTACATTCCTATATTTTCCCTATTAAATATAATTTTTACATTCAGTTCCAGAAAATAAATAATCAGAAAAAGAAAGAAAAAAACAAAGCACATTTCATAACAGTTTTACAGATCCATCTGATAACAGCACACTTTGCTAACCTTTTATTATAGATAACTAACTTAGATCAGAAGACACATTCATGGTGACGCATGTGGCCATGGTAAAAGCTATGATGATGGGAATTCAACATGTTAACAGCTTGTCTGTAAATGCATGGGATATTGAACAAGTCTGAACCGGTGCAGAGCTCATAATGAGATAACCAATTGCTTAGAATATGTAGTCAATCAATCATACCCTTCCTCCTAAATAATACACAGAAGTAGATTTTTTTTCCCAGAACTGGCCCCTGCGTTTCGAGCAGGAGACTGTTGAAAAAGAGCTCTGCCGAAACGCTCCCATTGTTTCCTATTGAAGCCCCCCATAATCTGTAAGCAGGAAGTGATCTCATCCCCCACCAGGAGTGAGGTCCTCCTGGAAACACATGGGCCGAGAGAGCCAGCCTTGTAAACTCTCTCAAGTGAGTATCCTTGTCTGTTTGTATTGTTTTCTATGTTTTATCTTATCCTCTTCCACCACATTTTTTAACCATTCATTGTACTAGGTTGTGCGCCTCTGTCCTTGTTCGTGATTTGTCCTGTTACTGGGCCACACTCCTCCATTTTGAGAGCTGCACACCTACAACACTAAACTTAAACACAACACCATCCCCCCATACTGACTTCCATTTACTCGTGAGTCCTTGCTCAGGCCCCATAGCATCAACTTAGGGCCTTTCTGGCCCGTTATCACTATAGCTGTGTAATCACTGCTGAAGGTTGTGCGCAACTACCCATCATCTTTCCTATTTACTGACCACTACTATTCTGTCCTTCACTCTTGCTACCCCCCTTTCTGACCACTCCCCTCTTTTCTATCCACCTTCCATATTGCGACCATTTTTGATTATATGTTGTTCTTGACAGCGGGGACTCCCTGTTCCGATGCTTTGTATCTTCTGTGCAAGTTGACTGTTCACAAATAAGAGCACATCTGTACTTATGTTTCTGTTTAAATGATGACAAAACTTAATAAAGTTTCTTTGGAAAAAAAAACTTCTCTTCCTTTGATTTGGACTTTGGGGGTAAAAGTACCTTCGGTGAAACTGAGGACTTTTGACCATAATTAATTGAAAGGATGGATGGTGAGGTAATGGGTTTTTTTATGCTGAAATTTTGATCATGCCACAACAACCCATGAAACAGATTATTATTTAAATAGATTTTTTTAAAAATACTGTGCTTTTTGAGGAAAATGTATTACCATCCCAAGGTTATTCCTGCACTAACTTGCCTAGCAGGGAATGCTGGGTCTTTCGAAAAAGGTGTATGGTCCCCTTTTTTAAAGGAGAAAGACATTATTGCACTCATTGCACAATGAAAACACATATAAAAGGTATTAATAAACATCTCCAATGCTTATTCCTATTATTATTATTATCATTTATTTATACAGCGCCAACATATTACGCAGCGCTATTACATTTGTTGTTGCTCTATACAGCTGTGTAGCATAAACATCTGGACAACATTTGTTAGGGTCTAAAATTGTATATCGGCCTGGTTAGTTCACCCAGAACCGGAAGAGCCTCTCCGGGAGGAGGGACACAGACTAGTTGACATACAAACTAGGGTGGATAAAAATCCAATGATTTAAAAAAAAAAAAGTGGATTTTGTTTGATTTAAATCGGATTTTTTTATTTAAATTTATTTTTTTTAAAAATACTGTGCTTTTTGAGGAAAATATATTACCATCCCAAGGTTATTCCATAATGAAATAAATATTTGTTTTTAATTATGTAGAATAAGGTTGTATTTGTTAAATTTTGGGGTAAATAAATTCCTTGAATCCATTCACAATGTCATGCTCTTCCAGAGTTTTTTGAAGATTTTATAATCAATAAAACTACACTCTCAGATGTATAGTGGCCGACATCCCAAAAACAATGGACAGAAGTTGATAATGGCATAAACACATCACCCAAATTTCACCTTGAATAGACAAGGGTGAGGGGACTTTAAGGGCCACTCAATATGTAAAAGCAATACATTTATTATACACAGTGCAAACAATGAAGTAATGACATCATATCAATCAGAAACAATGCACAATGTTGCGGATGTACACATCTGTACACGTGCTTAGACAATTAAAATTGTCTAAATGGTGCAAATATCACCACAATGCGCATTTCATTGAAGACTTCTTCAGGGGGTACGATATGTAATTTCATAGGCCAAAACTACATAACACAAACAGCCAGCACAAGGGGATCAGTCATTAAATAACCAAATCAACATAAGAGTTGACACAGACGCTCAGGGGTCACTCACGTCCATAGATTTATATAGGGTGGAAAGGCATGATTTCTCAAGATGGTGTCCCCACCGCACCGACACCAGTGGGGAATGGAGAGACAGA
>CM070036.1:25675516-25691245 GCA_036250615.1 Ptychadena robeensis | reverse complement strand
GATGAGTGGGGTCTGATGTGCAGTGTGGTGGGTGATGAGTGGGGTCTGATGTGCAGTGTGATGGTTGATGAGTGGGGTCTGATCTGCAGTGTGGTGGGGGATGAGTGGGGTGTTATGGGTGATGAGTGGGGTCACCCTGTTGTCACCCTCTATGTAGTAGAACATTCCCCGGGTCTCCAGGTGAAGCCTGATGTCAGTCACGTGCGCCTCGGGAAGCATCTCCCTCCAGCTGACCAGAGCTGAGCCTGCTGACAGTCCGCAATGACAGGGGGCGTGGTTTGAGATGTCCCCGCCCCCTGGTCCCAGTGACCTTATAAAGCGGCGCAGCATCCTCCGCTGTGTCAGCTTCTCCCTCATCTCTGTGTTGGTCCGACCGGGTATCTCAGCATCATGGTGGATCAGTTCATCGGCACCTGGAAGCTGTGTGACAGTCAGGGCTTCGATGAGTACATGCAGAAGCTCGGTGAGTCTGTACACATGAGCGCGCGTCTGGGTGCGCTGAGTTCTGCTGCTTCTCTCATTTCTAAAATGTCACTGTCCATGTAATGTATCTCAACGATCTTAACGTTGTCAGCTGCTTTACCCTCAGCGTGCAATGTGTATGTGAATCTGCATGGGGGGCACCGGGGGAAATAGCGGGAGAAATTGCCATACTGCAACCTACAATGATGGGCTCCCCAATACAGGTCTGGGACCTGGACTTCAGATTGTTAAAATTGTGTTGTGTTTTGTTTTTTTATGGTTGAATGTGGTCATTAAAAAGCAATCTTACTGAAGATATACTGAGCATATAGAGCAGTGCTTGACAACCATTTAATCTAGGAACAGCTTGAACTTGTAGTCCCACTGCAGAAGAAAAATCTGAATTTGATTTGTCATTGTAGAGCAATAGTATATACAAACTATAGTATTTAATACTTGTTGGCAGAAAAATATTGCGGTTTACATATCTGACATTTCCTAAGTAACGCAGGTTTAGAATGAAAGCTGTTTGTAGCCATGTTTAACATTTGGTGGGGGTTCCATGGGTTTTGTAGGTACACAGTGCACTTTGATCAGGGTTGCTTAGTGTTGGCATGTGGGGCTCTTCCCATGCTAGGATGATGTATCGAAAAAGACATGGTCATCCTAATCATCATTGTAATAAAGATAACTGCAAGACCTTGTTCGTGGGCAGGAAGCCCTGACTCATATAGTGTGATTCTGGTATTCTAACCCCCCCCCCCTCCCCCATACACCTTTCGCTCTACCAACAAATATGTAGTGCCGGGTCCTCCCTGATAGAATACATTGGAAGGTTTAGAAAGGTCCTCATATTACATGGTTTGGTAGAAGAAAAGTTGATTGCACAGAAAATGCATGGTAAGATTGTAAGGTGTATTGGGACCTTAAAGCCAGGAACACACATGAGCCCTTTGAGGTTCCCGGCAGCAACGTGATGACATCGAAGGAGTTGGAGGCACAGCACTGCTGTATTTTCAGCTCTGATGATGCTTTGCATGGAGACAGAGATGGCCGCATAAGATATGGGCCAGAAAGATGGTTGTGATCGCGTATGGGACTTGAAGCGGCCATTTGTCTGGCCCATATCTATGCGTGTGTTCCCAAGTCTGAGCCTTTTGTATGGACGGGTGAGATGTCACCTCCCTGTTTATAGCAATACTATTTGTATCTCTGAACAATAAAACTTCAATATACCAACTTTTCTTTGCAGGGGTCGGTTTCGCCACAAGAAAAGCCGGTGCCGTGGCAAAGCCAAACGTGATCATTTCTAAGAATGGTGATGAGATCTGTCTGAGGACGGAGAGCAGCCTGAAGAACACGGAGATGAAGTTCAAGCTTGGGGAAGAGTTTGATGAGACCACAGCAGACAGCAGGAAGACGAGGGTGAGTGATGGAGGAGTTCGTGTTCTTGAAGCTTGTATTCTTGCCAATCAGTTATATGGTAACAAATCTGGACGATGGATCTCTGGTAACTTGGAATGGTCAGAAACAGTCCAAGTATTGCAGCCCCCTCTATAGCAGCGCAGAGACGATGGTTGTGCCCGATTCCAGCACAGCGCAGTTTGATTTATGATCAAACTGCGTTCGTACTTGCTTCGGGCATAACGCTAGGGAGGTTAAACCGGCCGTAGACGCTATGCTCTGTGGTCGTTTATCGAACATTCGACTGCAGCATGATGACATCATGCCATGGTCAATCGTTCTACCAATCGAAATACACCATTTTGCGATTCGACGGCCGATACTTTGGATGGGGACCTGGTCCTCATTCAAAATACTGGCCATTGACCAGAGAAAAATTTTCGGTCTCTGGCTGATCAAAGTTTTGTGTGACCACAAATTTTAAAACGCCCCCCTCCATGACTTCATCCTGCATGAGCGCCGATCCGGCTATATCGGAGACAGAGCTAGATCCGGCTGCAGAAATGCTCCCGCTGAGCCAGATCCACTTTTGAATTGGATCGGACAAAAAAATAAAATTTATTTGCACGAACTGGGTTCGGGCATAGCGCTAGGGAGGTTAAGGTAGCCATACACGGGTCGATTTGTTATTGATCGATTCAATCATTCCTGGCGATCATGGAATTGGTGATCGATCATTTTGGAATCCATCTCAAAATAAACCACAAATCAGATTCCCAAGGTGGTGCCTTGGGAATCTGATTTGTGGTTTATTTTGAGATGAGCTGATCTCCAAAATGGCCGATTCCACAAAATCCATTGATCGGAAAGACTGCATAGGGAGCTATGGGTCCACCAACGTACCTTGATTGTCAGATTATCGAACAAAGAGAACAGACATGTCAGTTCAATATCCGATCCGATATTTAGCCGATTTGATTTTCGATCACTGATCAATTGCTGTGATTGATCCAGCAAACATCGAGTGAAAAATCGACCCGTGTATGGCCACCTTAAGGAATGTTCTGAATATTAAGCCGGACCTGTCTATGGCCAGCTTTAGTCCTTAAGAGTAAGGGTACCCACACACACAATGTGCGGCGGGCGAGTTTGCCACAGATTGCTGGTGCCTGCAAAAGCTCGGTCGGCTAGAGAACAGACATTTCCATAAATCTCTGGCCGATGACATTAGTTTACAGGGGACCGGTGTCCCCATTCAAACTAATGGGCAGCACACAAAGGGTGCCCGCTGATGCTGTGAGCAATGGAGAGCAGCATGATGACGTCCTCACGCTGCTCTGCACAGCTCATCTGTCGGTCCCCACTCGTTACATGTGTGGGGACCTTAAATCCCAGTGATCCCTGTCGGTGGACCTCTAAAGCCCCCCCCCCCACACCATTGGATCACTCCATACAATTTCCTTTAGATTTACCAACAACAACTAGTACTTTGTAAGCTGCTTAAACGGTTTACACTGGCCAATGCAACACGCTGCTTTGAAAATTTTCTACTGCAGTGAAGTGGATTGGAGCACAGTAGGGGCCTGATTCAAAAGCTAAATGGGCCAGATATGGCCCGTGGGCTATTGTTTTCCCACTGGATTATCATCTACTCTAATAGATCTCAGAATGAGATGACCATGGACTATGGGTAGCTACCAGCCCTGCCATCCATAGACTACTTTAACCTCACTGGTAGTACGCCACAATGCGGTACAGGCTATCAAAGCAGAGTACGTAGTACTGTTGTTTCCCCACCCTCCCTTCTATATATCCCTTATCAATGATGCTGGGGATGTGGAATGAGAAACATTTACATGCAAGTCCATGGTGCCCCCTCTCCAGATTGACACCAAAGAGGTGCTTCTGGAAGTGATCAGTGAGTCCATCGATTTTCAGAATTGCCACAGGCTCGCCCAGGATAGTGTTGCTTGGGTGAGTTTGTTCTGTAAACTGCCTGGGAGGTTAAAGTGTATTTTAAACCAAAATTGCACAACATAGGACCAGTAAGCCTCTAGGATTTTGGGTTTTGAGTTTTAAACACTTTAGTTTCTGTTTCTAACTGCCCCCCCCCCCCCTTCTATTTTCACTGCTTTGCCCTGGGTGTCTACTACCCTACTCTACTGTATTGCAATCCAGGCTAATGAAGTCTTTGTTCATATTTATTACAAAGAGCTGATGGGATTAGTGGTGTTTGAGCTAGGCATACATGGCAAGATAGAAATACAAAGAAAACAAATACAGCCAGTGTATTAAGTGATTGGAATATAGTAAAGTTTTAGCTTTTGTAGTTGTGATTGATTTCCTCTTTAGCACTTCATTGCCTTTCTGTCCATTTTTCATGTTTTGTTTATACAAATCAGACAAGCCGAGGTGTAAGTCCCAGGATTCTTATATTTGCATGTGTCATGGACTTTCTATTGTTGGCAGATAAACAATGGTTTGGATTTGTTTCCTCTTTGTTCTGTATTGTACAAACTGATTGGTGCCTTCTGTATTACAGACTCTTATAACCTGCGATGATGGAGTGCTGAAACAGGTGCAGAAATGGGACGGAAAAGAGACGACCATCGTAAGGGAACTGAAGAACGGACAGATGGTGGTGGTCAGTACAATCTACAATTTATATTTTATTTGTTGTGTGGCAAGAGGGCGATATAGGGGTGTTCATACCCTAGTGGTACTTGTAGCTTTATCTAGCATGGCATATTGAAATGGAGAAAGCTGGAGTATTTCAATAATGCCCATGTAATTCAATTAATTTAGTTTTGAAAGAAGCTGTCAACTTGGTCTGTGGGATGGTTAAAACATTTGCCAGCAATGCAAACTATTTAAATGTGGTAAAAGTTGGCTTTTCTTTTTGAATATAGTTGTGATAAATGGTTTTAATAAGAAGAGAGGAGGGGGGTGTCAAAGTCATGGTTTTAATGGTCTACCCAACCTATAGCCATGTGACACTTGGGCCATGTCTTTAGACTGATAGAGCTATAGATCTCTATACTAGGGGTGGACAAACATTTTGACTGGTGGGCCACAAAGGGTTCTTAAATTTGACAGAAGGGTTTGGACAGAGAGCCTGTAGTGGCCACCTTGCGACAGGGACATTTTAATCTTTCATTTTCTCTACCGCTTTCAACAAAAAATGACTATTACTGCCAGGGAGGTAAAAATATAAAAAAATAAATAAATGTACCTGCCATTTTTCAGAGACCATGGTGAAAAGACACTCTGGCTCCCCTCATATTGTTAACTGCACTACTATAGGCATTATGCAGCTTATTGCAGGGAAGGAGCAGATGGGAGCAAGAAAATCTTTTCACTAAGGTGCCAATGGGCCAGATTAAAAAGCTTCATTGGTCAGGTTTGGCCCCTGGCAGTAGTTTGGCCAGGTCTGATCTAGACTGATGTACGGCTACCAGGCTATAGAAGTATTGACAATCCCCTGCCCTATGTTGGGATTCCTTCTCTAAATTTGGTGATCCAATGGGCCCTTTTCATCAAGTTAGTTGACCTATTATGATCTTCTGAGTAGTGCCCTGTAGCACAATTCTATACACTTTTGATAATTCCTCAAACTTTTTACACAAGCCTCTTTATCGCACCTCAATACTATGATTAAAAACATTTCCTGTCTAACACATTTGTATTCAGTCTTATAATGATCCATCTGTGCTGGTGGTATGGATTGTACATGGACAATGGACTTTTGCATTTGGGGTATATACAGCATATTGTAACATGTTTTTTATTTATTTCAGACCTGCACGTTGGATGATGTGAAATGCGTCCGTCTGTATGACAAGATTAAGGCCTAAATTTCAGTTTACAGATTAGACTGAAACCGGAAAACTGCTCAGTTCAATGAGCCACGCTCCGCTACACTACTCTGCCTGTCAATAACTTTTTAATCAGATGAACTATATTATATGAAATTGTAAATAGAGGCAGAAGTGTATCCAATCAGAACCTGCTGTGAATCTTAAATAAAGTCCTCACACACCCAACTTAAGTGTAATGTTGTCTGTGAACAAAAGCTTTGTTTATGACTGTAAGATTACTCCATACAATTTCCATTAGGTCTACTAACTACTATGTAGTGCCGGGTCCTCCCTGATCAAATACATAGTAATTTGAAGGTATATATCACTGCTATGTAGTGCTGGGTCCTCTCTGATACAATACATAGTGATTGGAAGGTATAGATCACTGCTATGTAGTACTGTGTCCTCCCTGATAGAATACATAGTGATTGGAAGGTATATATCACTGCTATGTAGTGCCGGGTCCTCCCTGATAGAATACATAGTGATTGTATCTACCAAAAACATGTAATGAGAGAACCATGTAAGTTGAATGTAAAGAAATTTGTATGGTAAGATTGGAAGGTGTAGGGGGGGGGGGGGGGGGGGGGGGGGGGGGGGGGGTTGACTCTTACCTAGAGGTTCCCACTCCATTTTCAAAAAACCTACATCTGTTATCTTCTGGTATTTTGCAGCTGAAATGTAAAAATATTTTGTATTGTAAATGCAGGTTGTAACACCATTGTTGAGGTTGTCCACTTTGGGGTCCATACTATGGAGAGCAGTATTGGCTAAAAGCTTAATCTGCTGCCTTATGTCTGATGTGATCTTTCATGTCCTAGTTAAATGCAGGATTTTTTTTTTCATACATCCTATTACAAACAATGGTAACATCCTAAAATGTTTTGGTGTAGTCTTAAGCTGGCAATGCCCAGGATGATTCATGTGCGATTGATAATTGATCGTAACTTTGATACTTTGGGTGGGGACCAAGAGGTTAACCAACATGTCGGATCCCAGTTTGGTCAACATGTTCCTTGTAGTGGGATCAATCACACTAGATAGGTAGCGTTCGATTCCCAAGTGATTGTTCCCCAGGCATGCCTATTGATCATTCAGAAATCCAATGCTAAATCGACCTGTGTATGGTCAGCTTAACTTTACAACATTCCAAAAAGGTACCAGAACGTTTTTTTAGCTTTTTTTTTTCCTGTCCATGTTTTGCAAGGTAGCAATGTTTATGCATGGGTCTGCACACCATTTAGGGCTTGATAGGAACCAAACGTAGCACGTAGGCGTATGAACGGTACATGTTACTGTAGTGTGTAAGTGAAAATGCACCCTATGTGGTTAAACCGCTTTCCAAAGAATCCACTTATTCTTTTATATCTAAAAATATTGTTACATAAAATAAGTGGTGTGTGATAGATATAGATATATATATATATATATAATATAATATCATGGCAACACATTGATGTTCCTAAATATGTTGGCTTTTAAGTGATATCATAGTAACAAAACCCTACAATTTTGTGTACTTTTTGTATGTATTTTAGCAGTTTTCAACAAATGCATATAGATGAAATGCGAACCACCTACCATATATTTTATACTCTTCATTAGAATGCTGATTACATAGAACACAAAATATTACTAATCACATCAACTTCCCAAATATAAGAGGAAATTAGGAACAAATTTAAATATCCTTATGAAAATATGTAATTTGTAGGTCCGTTGCAATTTCTGGCATAATTCCAAAACCAACATGGGGATCAGATGTAACTACGGTAGTGTGTGCAATGTGGTGCAATTATTTTAGGGGTGTCTGCTATATACAGCGGTTATGCGTCACAAAATAATTAATGTTTACTCATTTGCTTTACCAGGGTGACTTGACACACTGCACAAGTGTAACCTGACCTCTTAGGGGAAGCCAGGGTCAACTTCCTTTTGTAAATGTTCCACTCCATCCACAAACTTTGTATGTGTAGTATCTGACATTTCCTTGCTTGGCAAAACAGCACTGACTGATTAACAATTGCCAATGGGTTCATCCCAAATGACGTCTAGGAAAATCAGTCAGTTAGCTAAGGATTGGATTATTCACAAAAAAAAAAATTACAACCTACTAAAAGAATAAGAACAATCCACCCAAAGTAGCTTGGCAAACATCAGTAGCGATGATGAACCCTGTATGGTGAGCGGGCTTTATGTTACTTCTGATGTCTGCACCAATCCTCTCCACCAGTTTATCCTGTTTGAATTTAATTTAAATAAAACAATGAAAGGATGAAGAGTGCACTTATCCACCCCTGACCCAAGGACACCCCCATCCTTCCCAATTTGATGTCCTTCCCATGGCCATATTTCCCTTTCTACAACTGCTACCACAGAATCGATATTTATTGTGGTCTTCTACAGCTATCCCCAGTAAAATGAAGGGCCCTTTCACACTATATGCATTTTTTTTATAGGCATGCGTTTCTGCATATGTGTTTTTAACATTACATATGCTTTTGTGTTTTTGCGTTTTTAACAAATCAATGAAAAATGAATGATAAATGCATACAGCAGTAAGTTTTCAAAACCGCATGCAGAAACGCTGCTTTAAAAAAAACAAAAAAAATATGCATGCAGTGTTAATGGTAACATGGCTTGTCTATGTAAAAAATGCATATAGTGTGAAATGGCCCTAAAGCTTTGGCCATAAGATCTGAGGGATGCTGTAGGGCAGTGGTGCCCAACTGAGTTGATATGGAGGGCCACAAGTGCGGCCCTCAACATCACTAAAGGGCTGCACATAACATTTTCAATCTATACTGACTTGTATAAGCATTTTATAATAAAACAATGACAGAAGGCAAAGCTAGAAGACATTATTTATGTTTTCAATTATACTTCAAGCATTAGGGAGCACTGTAGTATGCAAATTTTGTGTCATATACATTGTCAAAGGTTATGTGCCTCATAGATATCATCAAAGCATTTTCTCAGGTTATGTGCCCCAATATATATTATACAATCACCCCCGTTCATTGGTGAAATAATGGTAGCAAAGGAACTCTTCTGTCTGCTGATCCCCACCAACACTAGAGGAGATGACGCAAAGGACTTCCTCAGGGATCCTCTGGGTCGCTGATTGGCTTTTACATACTCCTATCACGTAGGTTTATCACCTCTCCTCTTCTTCCCAGTCTAAGAAGATCCTGGACAAGGAACTGTCAGCGGGGGATCGGCGGACAGGTGAGTTCCTATGCCCTATGCATTCATAATTAGGTCCTACTGCTAGGTTGGGCACCTGGGCTGTAGGGGGTTCTTTAGGCCAATGGAACTAAATTGAAAGAATTGCACTTCAAGTAGGCATAAACTATGTCTGACATGCTGAGGAAGAACATTTCAACTTTTTCTGTACAGTAAGGGTCTAATTTGTAGCACTCAGATATTGTTTTTTTTTTAAATCCCACTTAAAAAAAGGCTCAAACAGAGGCGCTTGTGACAATAAAAGATTCTTTTGATTGAAGATTAACAAAAACATCAATGCTTGGCTGCTTATTTCTAAAGCCCCCCATACACCTTCAGCTAGGCTTACATGTTTGATTTTAGCATAATCCATCTTCGATTAGATTTTAGATCTGACACCGATTGTAATCAAATCCAAAGTAGAACCACAAGTGGAGTTCGATCGTAATGCGATCAAAATCGATGATTGTAGTTTCGATCAAACACATCAAAGAGTCATATATAAATGTGATCATCGAATACAATCGACCCGACCAACAAACACAATGCTGCGATTTTAGTTTGATTTTTGTAAAATCAAAGAAAATTTTCCAACATGTCAAATCACTTTATGATCTATGTTTTGATTGGTATCGAACAATTGTGAATGGAAGCTTTGATCATTTTAGGACGATCAAACCGTGTATGCCTAGCTTAACAATCTTACCATACAATTTCTGTACAATCTTTTCTTCTACCAAAACCATGTAATATGAGGAGCTTTCTAATCACTATTACTAATCCAATCACTATGTATTCTATCAGGGAGGACCCGGCACTACATAGTTGTTGGTAGATCTAAAGGACTTTGTATGGAGAGATCTAAAGGAGTTGGGGGGGGGGGGGTTAGCGTTTATCTGTAAAGCTGGGCATACATATACCAATTCCTGTACATTCCGATCCCCGATGCGATGCCGTGCGCGCTCCCGCATCCCTTAGGGATCGGGTTGTGCAGGAATTGGAGGCTGCAACTGACAAGGATTGGGCTGAAATCAGCCGTCCTGCCGGATTGCATAGTTATCTGACAGGATGGTAAATTTTAGACTGATCCCATTACTTCGGCTGGGGACGGCTACCCCCAGCCGAAGTAATGAGCTGCACATTAAGAGTGCAATCCAATTCTCTGCACTAGTGGGCAGGTGTGATGACGCCGTCACGCCGCTCCTAGTGCCGAAAATCGGATAAGGAATAAATCGTACTGTCTATTCCCAGCTTAAGATGTTGCTGGTGCAAGAACCAATTTTTGCTCATTTAAACTGATGTAAGTCGGACACATTATGGATATGGGTCAGCACTTGTTATATCTGAGAATATGAGTTTAGAATTTATGACACCTTGAAAACTTGACTTTTAATTTTCTTCCTATAAAATTATTTCTTCACATAAATAGTTGTTGAATTTTTGAAATGCCGCCTCTATCATATTATACAATCCATTACAGTGTTACACTTACAAGTCTCTTATTTCCATATACAATGCAACATTTGATCAATTTATTAGCAGTAACTCAAACTATAACCAATGCACTCCCTGGCCAAAAAGCACCACCAGGAATATGCCTGTGCCATCAGGGAGGAACAAATCCATTGATGAAATAACCTGGTCATTCAGTATATTCAGGTAGTCAGCTGACCTCATTCTTGGAGCAGGTACTAACCTAGACCTGACCAACTGCAGCAACCCCAGATTTATTCAATAGGAGACTCGTACCTATTTGCTTAGTTAAATCCAGGTGGCAATTTTTCTTTGTTCCGTCCGTGTATAATTCTTTTTATTTTTTAAATCAATCAAAACAAAATGTCTGTAAAGGTGGGTGGGAACGAAAAATTTTTTGATTGATTGAACAAAAATCTACAATGGCCAATTTGTTCGATGGATAAATTTTGTTCGACCTCAAACAAAAATTGTTTGAAAGGTCATCGAACATGTTGGTAAATTTGTATCTGTTGTTGTAATTTCGAATGTATTTTCATTGGATATCGGCTATGAACGAACAAAAAATCTAATGTTACATTCGATAAATGAACAAAGTTCGACGACGACATCGAACAAAAAATCTTATTGACAGTTGATTGAAGAAAAAATCTACATGTGTTAACCCACCTTTAATATTTCCAATATATTCTTTGTATTTCTTATGTGGTAAGCTGTATGCTATTTGATTGGGCCTCTTTTTAGTTTCTTTTGTATAGGTAAAAGCAACTGCCTACACTACTTGACATGTATATTTGTTGATGGTTGGCCTATAGGTTCCACCTGTGACTTTCTTCCTTGAACATTTCCTGGCTTGGTAAGAATACCCCAATCCCAAAGAGGACCATTGTATCTACTTCCTTAGCAGCTCATTGTTGGTAATTTATGACTGAGGAAAAGGCACTTGAGGCAGTGATGTGACTCTTATATTTTCACAAGGAAAGCTGCAAGAATCTTTTTCCTACTTGGTCAGCAGAAAAGTGCTTTGCAGCTGCAGTACGATGTAAGTGTCGTCGGAGTGCCGCTGTGACTTGTTTTATGGAGTTGTTTAAATGAAAGTCATATCTGTTTTGTACAAGGGAAAGGATTATTGAATCCTGTAAAAGCATATATAGAACATTTTCATAAATACTTAATGTGGCATTTACTTAGGAGGAGGCAGGTTCTGTTTACATCCTTGTGTATAGCCAGGGGTTCACATAAGTGGTACTCTGGTACTGAAAAGGGGCCAAAAACTAGCTATGCATACAGGTATTATTGTTACAAAGCTCATATTCGTACTAACAACTTGAAGGCACTCCGTGTCTGGGCAGCAGCAGCTAAATGCTTAATGTATACAATTTATGTCACCCCGATAACTGCAGGGAAACATGAACTATTAAAGGTTGAAGTTAGGGGTGTGAAATTGGCAATGTAAATTAATAATAACAAAAAAAAAAGATTAAACTTCTTAGGGGGTTGGAGATCTGGGGGTTGAAAGTCAGAGTAGACATATGTAAGGGTAAAATCTGACAAGAGAAAAGCACTGTGTGACAGCTGGAATATGACTATGAAAGGTTGCCATTTGGACTCCAGGTAGTCTCAGCAGTTACTTACTAAGCCAGAAAATGTCAGGGTCTCATACTGAGGTATTAGATCTGGGGGTCAAGTGATGTTGTACTGTGAGAGTTACATTTGACCGAAAGCCAGCTGGTGACCTGTGGATGGAGACAGCTAATCGGAGGCTAAATAAGGAATGGGGAGATCCATCTGCAGAAGAATCTACCATGCAGGAAGCTGATGCGGAGGACAGTGAGGGAGACCACCCTATATATGGGGTGAGTACCAAACACCATCTCCTGGTAGTCATCTGAGGAGCTCACTAAAAAGTTATGTGCACCCCTGTGTACAGCATTTGAATATAATTTAAGGTTTTCAAGTGAAAGAACCATAAATACAAATTAGGTTACATGTTTATTCTAAGGTTTTAGCTTAATTAATCACATTCCAATAGACCCAACAATAACATAAACAGACTTCTTAGGCTTTATACCTGCAGCTACTTGGCACCGAGAAGTAGTTCTTATGAGCCCAAACACATCATTCTTAAAGCGTATCACGTCCTGGGTAAAACACGGCAGAAACACCTATAAATATCCCGGATAAAATATCTTGCTTTAGTTTGTATTTACTATACTGCGTGATTGTGGATATAGTACATAGTGATCTTTTCCAGGATGCTTTTAATTGGTCCCATGGGCATTTCTTTTTATCCAGCACCGGACAGGAGCAGCTCCTGCTGATAAGGTTGATGTTAGCTCCGGCCAAGTTATGTACGAGCTGCCAAACAACACAGAATTCTTTTTGTTACACACACCATTCCCTCCCAGTGAAAACTCTTAAGTCACTATAGGACACAACTCCCCAGGTGGGATGAACTAGAATAACCTGCAGCTGCATTAAGACGTCCAATAATTCAGATTACACAGTCCAAGGAATGATGCGCCAAAGACTTAACTGTACAAATGGAAAACTACTGTATAAACAAATTAGGATAAAATACAAGGTCCTTAGTTGGGAATATCAAAGAACATTTTTGATCAAATTTTAATATTTAAGAATATTTAAATTCTGTATTTTGCTGGTCAATAAGACGCACCCTTATCTACAGCTGTATTTAGAAGTGCGTGTGGGAAAGCTGTCAGAGGCTGCTGACCTTCGCTCCAAAGGATGCACATACATTTTCCACTCTGATTTTGAGGGGGAATGTGAGTTTTATTCAATGAAAAATACAGTAAGTTTAAAGACCGGTTTATTAAAATTTTAAATAATGATAAACAGCAACGATCGTAAGTGTCATGGTCTTTGATGCTGCGTGAGTTCTGCTGACACTGGAGAGCTACAGTTCATTGAGAAACATGAATACCAACATGTATTGTGACACTGTGATACTGAAGAAGATGATCGCCTCCCTTGGGAAACTGGGCTGCAGGACAGTATTTCAACATGATATTAACCCCAAACACACCTCCAAAGCTGCCGGTGTCTTGCTAAAGAAACTGCTAAAGGTGCTGGACTGGTCAAGCATCTCTCCAGACTAAACCCTATTGAGCATCTATGGGAGCTCCTCAAGTGAAAGATAGAGAAGTGCAAGACCTCTAACATCCACCAGCTCTGGGGTGTCATCATGGAGGAGTGGCAGTGTTCTGTGGCAATCAGTGAGTCTCTAGTGAACTTCATGCCCAGGTCAGTGGTGGAAAATAATGGTGGCCACATATTCACACATTGAGTACAATTGAGACATTTTAACTTTGGGGTGTACTGACTTTTGTTGCCCAAGGTTTAGGCATTAATGGCTGTATATTGAGGGTTTTTTTGAGGGGAAAGCAAATTTCATATGTTATACAAGCTGTACACTGACTATTAAACAATGTATCAACGTGTCATAGCTTCAGTGTTGTAACATAAAAAAATATAAACTATTTACCACAAAGTATGGGATGTCCCTACAATATGAGATACAGTATTTTACATGCACAGTGTAAAGTGTATGATTTCCATTTATTTGCACATTCACCCCTAAAAAGTTCTCTACTAAAAGTAATGCATAAACAAAATCCATGTTTACATACAGATCTAAAACGACATTCGCTATTTCAGTGATATTTCAATTTTTCTAAGTTTAGAGTTGCATGTTGGGAAATTTAGGCTTAGGCTCCACTGTACACTGGGATCCGCTGGTGTATGCTCAAGCCGACGTTGCGTCCCCATAGGCGTAGCTTGCTGCGTCGATTTCAATGCGACGGAGGCTCGGACCAGCAGATGCCTGTCAAAGCCCCATTGCCGTTAATGGGCGGCTTTTGCATTCCATTTAAATTCCTGCGTTCAACGCAGGGGTATTAGCAGACAGTGGAGCCCTAGCCTAACTTTCCAAGCCCTCAAAGTGTCTGCAAACTAATTTTTTTTTGCCATAACAGACTTCAGAGTGCAATTATCTACTCTTATGTGAAGTTCTTTAAAAAGTAAAGCGCTTTGAACATAAAATACTTATGTCTGTGAAGGTTCTCATTCATCCAGGTCATTGTATATCTTAAGTAGTGATGGCCGAACTGCCCGCAAGGGGACAGTTCGGCCGCGAACAAGCATGTTCGCCCTCCTTCTCGCCGGCAGACAGTACGGGGGTTTGACCCGCCCTGTTCGCCAGCGAGAAGGAGCCCTCTATTCTTCCTCTGGTGGGATCATAAGCAGCGAGATCCCGTCGCAGGAAGAATGTTTTCACTGAAGACCGGGTAGAGAACCCGGTCTTTCAGTGAAAAACCGGCTTAGCACACCCAGGAACTATGTGTTCCAGGTGATGTCACTGACGTCACATCCGGGTTTTCAGATCCCCGCCTAGAGGCGGGGAATTTGAATCTGTCCGCGAACGGCGGACTTTTTTAAAAGTCCGCTCCGCCCGTTCGCGGACGGACATGGCCAAAGTTCGGCCATCACTAATCTTAAGTGTTTAATTCAAATCAACTGAACTTGCTGTGTTTTGTTTCTTGAAGACATTTCGGTAGTCACCCGACTGGCTTTCTCAATTCAGAGTGATTGTACACGATCTTACTGGAGGTTTTAAAATGGCATTGTAAGTGGCAAGCACAAGTTCACATTCTGGATAGGAAGGAGGACTGGTTTAAGAGAAGCGTGAAGGAGGCCATATACAGGGAGTGCAGAATTATTAGACAAATGAGTATTTTGAGCACATCATCCTCTTTATGCATGTTGTCTTACTCCAAGCTGTATAGGCTCAAAAGCCTACTACCAATTAAGCATATTAGGTGATGTGCATCTCTGTAATGAGAAGGGGTGTGGTCTACTGACATCAACACCCTATATTAAGCCCCCCATACACGTTCCGATTATTCTCCCGACCGATTCTTCGTCCGATTCTGTCACCCAATTTTCACCTAAAATGTTATGGTCGGTCGGTCGGCTGGCACGAAAAATCAGAATTCGAATTATCACCGATCCATCAGCCCGACCCTATTTATTAACAGCAGATCGCCCAAAAATTTACAGACAGGTCCGAAGCAGTCCCGACCGATTTTTTGGCCTATTTTGAGAAATCGGGATCGGTCGGGTACATAATTCCGAATCCGATTAATCTCCCGATCGATTAATCTCCCGACCACATTGGTCAGTCGGGCAAAATTCGTAAGAAAAATCGGAACGTGTATGGGGGGCTTAAGGTGTGCATAATTATTAGGCAACTTCCTTTCCTTTGGCAAAATGGGTCAAAAGAAGG
>CM070036.1:25657927-25668461 GCA_036250615.1 Ptychadena robeensis | reverse complement strand
CAAGGGAGGAGGTGTAGAGGGAGAAAAGAACTGGGCCAAGGACTGAGCCTTGTGGGACTCTGTAATATATTGGCGCTATATAAATACAAGATAATAATCAATTCAGAGGCTTTGCAATTATCTCAAAATATCAGCTAGTCGAAAAATACAACCATCTCTAGTAGTGATATACTAGAATTTCTGAAGATTTCATCAGCAGCCTTCCAGTACATAACTTTACAGCAAAGAAGTTATTTTTTTTGGACAGGGAAATTAATAGATTTTGTATATCTTATAACATATGCCATTGGGAACTAATTTATACCCTTCCTGATTTTCTGCTACAGCATATTCATCTAGGTGATGTAGAGTCGTAACCCCAATACCCAAAGTGCAGTGCTAAGAACCTAATTATTGGATTTGAAACTAATGTACATACAGAGGGACAATGTATAGCCCTAAACGCGATTCAACCTGGAGCAGTGTGAGTTTTGGGAGGCTTCAGTTGCAGATTGAAGGTTATATTTACCCTCTTGAGTGCCTAGTCTAGTCATAGTGAAGGTTCCTGTTTTAACCCAATTTCTTGTAGTTTGATATATTTATTTGCAATGTAATAAGTTCCTCTTTTTATAGACAGAAAGAGACATAGGTCAGTACTATACTGGTAACCTTTAGCCTAATTTCTTTAAGATGCACATGACGGATCAGAGGGTCATATTTTTATTAGAAGAATAATACATTTCTATAGCTACATAACTCTGCTTACTACAAAGAACAGAGGATTAGGGCCTGGTGTGCCTTCGTTTTATTGTCCGCAATGTGATTTACTCAGCACATTGGTTAAGCCTCTCTTTATACCGCAGTTGCCAGCATTAGTAAACACTTTCCAAGGATATGGATATACTTTTCAAGGTCGTGAACATCAAAACCAAACAAGCTCTAGAATAATGCAACCAAACAACCTATCTAATCATATATTCCAATAGTTGAGTTCCCCATGAGCCCCAAAACCTGACTGCCCCAAATTCTGCACATATCAAAACCCTTATAATATCCCTAAACTCCATGGGAATACTTTCCATATTAACTGATTTCACCCCTGCTATCAAAACTTGGATAATACCTTAAGGCTGAGGAGTCAAACTCTGGCCTGCACTTTAAATATATTTGGCCTTCAAGACTGTTTGTTAATTTTTATTTACAAACATTACAAGTCAGAGATGTGTCTTATATAGGGTTTAGGTAATTATACATTAGGCAACTATGTTGAAAGCTCATCGAAAGCAGCACACTATGCTCCAGTACAGTGGACCCTCAAGATACAACTGGCTTGACATACAACCAATTTGAGATAAGATCAAATTGTTTGTTACCACTTAAGACCAAAATTTTGACTTACAACCTAATTTCCGCTTCGAAGCCTGTGGGAAGCATCCAAGGACCCCAGCGGTGTCCAGAAACTTGCCTTTGGGCCCAGATATATAAGAATACATAGTACACACACGATATTGTAAGCAAGGACCACATTAGTGGCCAGAAATATGTCCAGATATGTTGTATGAGCATACAGTGTACTTTACATATACAGTGTCTTAAGCAAGAATTTGCCTCTGTGGAAGCTTAGTATTGAGGACGAGATCATTTCAATTGAGCAGAAGAAACTGCTATAAACGTTGGAATATTGATAGGGTTTCTTGTATGTTACACATATTTCACAAACTTTTTTTATGTAAAGGTTAGGTAAGTTGTAATTTGGGAGGTCCAAAAGTGATTATTCCCATTTACATAATTTCTTATATGAAAAATGGTTTTGACTTAGGACCAAATACACTTACAGCAAACCCTTTGGAATGAATTAAGTTCGTAAGTTGAGAGTTCACGGTATTGATATTTTGTTTTCATTAATTAGAATTTTTTGAATTATAAAGTATCATCTAGTGGTTATTCAACAAACATCCAAATTTGTTATACCGTATTTTTCAGACTATAGACCAAAAAATTGGTGTCTTATATCCCTAATGAAGAGCAGAACCAGATGAAAGAGATGCCAGCCGGCAGCTCTCCCATTCAGCTTTGCCTGTGTGTAAGCTGGACTCAAGCTGCATAGGAGAGATCTGCCTGGCTCACACATAGTGCAGATGCAATTGAACTTCCTTGGAACAAAGGAAAATTAGGTGCTCCTAGGAGGATGGACACTGAAACACACATGCTGGCTATTCCTTAGCAGGAACACTTTGAGGTTAGTAGCACCAAAGAAATACAATCATTTCTAGACCTGATGAGCTCTTATATTAGAGGATAGGATAATAGCCAAGAAGGTTTTTTTTTTACATATAGTATCTACTCATTGTTGGTGTCTCTATAGCTCAGAAGAGGGACCACACCTGACAGAAAAGCTGTGATGTGGCAGAAAGAGTTTAACAAATATTGTATAAATCTCTGCAGCTAATGCTTCTTTTATTACAAGATTTAAAACCCATTTTAGTTCCCTTCATTTATATTTGAGTGCTAAGAATATTGTTTTTAAACGGTGTAAGGTTCAGGAATCAACCAGACGACAAGAGGCGGCTGTTGATGCTCAAAAACTTTTATTGAACAGTGAGACCCCAGTGTGGTCTCGTAGCACAGGCAGACAAGTGCTTTAAAGTCCAAAAGAACAGGACAATAGGGACTCAGCAACAGGCTTAAGTCCAACAGTAAAGTCCAAAGTAGTAAAGAGGTCCTACCTCAGCACAGGGAGGGCCATGGCTGGACAGCGGGTCCCCAGTGATGGCTGGAACAGGGCGGAGGGCCATATGGCAGGGCTGCCCCGTGTCCACAGAAGCAATAGGCCCAATATGTTATCTCCTTGTGCTGTTGCGCTCAGGAGGCCACGCAGGAGTACAGGTGGGGGGGAGGGACACCAAAGCTTATCTAGATATATCCCTTCCTTTCACATAGCTACTGCTCACTTATATGTAATATTAAAGGAGTGCTTTAGTCCTGACCTAATTCAGCAACCCCATAATGTGAAATTAAAGTAAAAAAAATTCATTGAAATAATATACTCCACCACTCGAGTTAAGGGACGGCGGCAGATTGGTACCCTCTATGTGAATGGGTCTTTCCTTCCTTCTTTGACTTCAAGTAGCAGCCTTCATGATTCACATTTTTCGTCATGGTATTGCTGACTGGGGGGAAGTGTGGTGGGTCAGTAGGGGGGGGTGGGATGGTTTGTTCTGGGGGGGGGGGGGTTGTTTCCAGGACTGCAATGTGGGAGTAGACTTATGGGCATGTAGCTAAGAGTTATGTTGTGGATTCTTTAATATGACAAATGCCCTTGGGTATTATCAGCTGGTGAGCTTGGCTGTGTATACTGCTGTACTACCCATATTGTTGTTATTTTGTAAGCCTGTTATGTTTTTTTCTTGAAAAATAATAAAACATTTTATGCTTAAAAAAAATATATACTCCTCCACTCATTACTCATTATGGACGGCTGTTAGATCACTTTAAACACATACAATTATGGCCCAGACATAGATTTTATTTTGCACTTTCCGAAACAAAGAATACATCTTTACTTATACTATAAAACCTTTGTATACTTGGTGTAAGATGGAGGTCTGTTTTTAAAACATTTTACTAATTGTATCAAATCCAAGTCAAAGTGTGTTATGAATATACACTATATTATTAACATTCTTTCATAAAGTGTTTTTGAAAACACAAAATTGGAGATCATCCCATCATATCAGCTACATCTTAGACTCGTGCTGTTTGGGTTGTGCCCCCAATAATATTGTCTTCCGCCCTCAGGAATATGCCACACATATTTGGACATTAGGCTGTAGTCCTGGGCTGTTGTAATGTGAGAATGATCAAACTTGAGAACAGATGTGCTCCGGGAGAAGGCAAAAAGTCTCCCACAGCTAATGAAAACCAAAACAATGCAGCTGAAAAAATATGTATGAGCCTACTGCTTTACCATTTTAATGTTATACAGTCCCTGTGAAGTACTGCTCAGCAATATTTCTGGCTAATATTGCATGGAAAGTGTCCCCCTGACACCATAGCTCAGTTAACATCAGATTTCAATAAATAGGCTAGTGAAAGACAACATCTGCTGCCAGACATGTCTGGAAAGTTCATATTTATCTAGGTCACAGTATAGTTCAGTGGGAGTCACCCTGCAGAGCGTCTAAAGGGTCCCTGACTTTAGCGCTACATATACTATTCAGCAAACATATTGCTCAGGGGCAATCCTTGGGAGATCGGTGCCCTGGGCACCCTGTCTGTAGGCCACCAACCTCGTGAGCCAACATCCGCCACCGGGGTGAGTCTCCTCTATAGTGATGGCCGGGCCAAGTCCGTCCGCGAACAGGCAAATCGGACTTTAAAAAAAGTTTCCTTCATTGGGTTCTTTGCCTTAAATTTGAAAAAAGACTTACGCCTGTTTCAAATTCCTGTTCACGGAGAATTTAAATTGAAAAAAAAAAAAAAGAGTCAGTGACGTCACTTCCGGTGCCTGTAACGCATAGTTCCTGGTTTCTATATCCGGACGTGACATCACTTCCGGTTTATGCTGGTTTTATTTTACTAGACCGGGTTTCTCTACCCTGTCTCTGGTGAAAGAATTCTTCCACTGGACGGATCTTTCTGCCCCTAAACCGGCCAACAGAATAAAAGTAACCTTCTTCCCGCCGGTGAACAGGGCGGGTCTAACACCCGTACTGTTCGCCAGGGGAAGAAAAGCAAAAAAGGACAGTTCGGCCACCACAACTCCTCTTTTTTCCCGGGGGGCTAAACGGATAGTCATGTGCACCGTGGGGGAAAAGTGCACCGATGCCCAGATACCACCCTGAGCAACCGCCTAAGTTGCCCAAGCCTAAAACTGCCACTGATAATGCTACACTAGGCTATTAGACATTTTAGATGATGGCCAACTCCATGAATCCACAAGATGGTTAGAGATACAAACAGATGTTCGGTGTCTAAAACCAAGAGATGTTCAAAAGATGTCTCCAGCCAAGAGGTATTTAAAAGCTGCAGACATGCAAAGAGTACAGGTAAAGGTTGAAAAATGCAGACACAGGGTGGCCACAACCTGGGAAAATGGTAGGTGTGACCCAGGCCTGATGCTTTCTCCCAACAGATCTCTTAAAAATATTTACCATTTTTAAAGCAAGCCATACATGTGCCGATTCCATGGCCGATCGATCACCCATCCGATCGATTCGCCAGCCGGGAATCGCATTGTCCGATCTCTCGGCCATTAGTCGTCCGATCGCGGCCATAACGCGACCTTGGGCCCAACCACCGTTCCGGTAACGATTCTTGTCGAATCGATCAGACTCCCCCAGCCCTCAGTCGATCGGCCATGACCTCATACAGGTTGGGTGTATCCCTTTCGCCCAGCAAATTCAAGAAGAAGGGTGTGTGGTGTCTTTCCCATCACATTTGCTGGACCTTGCCCAAACCACGCGGACAGCATTCCCCTCAGCCGTGGTGGGGGAGGAAACGACTGATGGCGCACTCCTGCTGGGGGAATGGAGGAGGAAGCAGAGCAGGAGGAGGAGGAGAAGAAGGCATGGGCCAAGTCCTGGCTTCTCCAAAGGGACACTTATTCACTATCGCCCTCCCAGACATCTCAGGACAATCACCCCGATAACTATAAGAACTACCTGCGATAACAGACGCAACTTCACCAGGCTTCTCAGAGCGTCTGCGGCCCAGTTGACCAAGAGGACACACAGCCATGCGTGAAGGCCTCCCCGTCGGAGGTAGAGCCTGGTACCACCCTGCCGTCCTGGCAACAGGACGCTCCTACGAGGACTGAAGTTCTCCTTTGCCATCTCAGCACAAGCTCTGGGACGATTGTGCCGGAGAGCATGCCAGGGCCATTGTGATGAGTGAGCCCCAGAGTATCAAAGGATGTAACAATGTGAATAAATGTATGCCGTCCCAGCCACAACCACACCCCTCCAAACTAAAAGCCACCACAATCCACCCCACTCCCATCGAGCCACCATTCATCAACATAGACTAGTGTATGAATGCCCCTGGGCTTTACCTACCTTGTCAAGTCCCAACACTGTGAGAACCACTTTCCCATAGTAACCAACTATGCCCCCAGAAACAAACTCACCAAGTACGAAACCTCCACCCCCTCCCCCCAGGTAATCTGTTTGTTTCACAGGTGGTGTCTCGTGTCATGCTTCCCTGGGGGAAAGGGATGTGGGAGCATCCCAAATGCTGACAAAACAACAGTTGCAACTGCTTCCTTCCACCCATCCACACACAGTGCCCACTGTCCTGAGTGCCACATCCTTGTATGCCACATGCATGCACCTTGTATCCACAGCCTCATCCATTACACCCCACTTCTTGAAGTCCAACGAATTGAATCTGTCTATTTGAAATGGGTTGAGTCTGTATACCTCTAATGTTTTTTCACTTGTCTTCCACTTCCTACCACCCCCAGATGAATGGCGAATTGTCGGCGAGCAATTTGCGACATGTGGCAGTTCCCCCAACTTGGCGGAGCGTGGATAAAAAACATGTTCGCATCGCCAACCCCAGGAACTCTGGCTCCATTATTTTTATTCAACTACCCCCTCTCCCGGGCCCGTAGTGGTGGAGAACGCATTCGGGTTCTCTTCTCTCCCAGCTTTTCATGGTCATTCCTCACCACCTAATAATTTGGCCCCCCCACAGAGTGAACAAGGTTGTTTGGCGACTGTGTTCGCTCCGCCACTTTCCTCCGCCGGCCACAAATTCAGTGTCCCTATTGCCCACCCACATGTTTGATGTGGAGGACTCAACACCGGTGGGGTAACCCTCGGTTCATGGCCAATGGACCAGTGGGCCCTCACTGGCATGCACCAGCTCCACCTCAGGAACAATCCCTGCAGCCCAGACCATCGTGACGGCTATGTAGCCTATTTCAATGGTGTGGGGCTGTCTCCTGGCAGATGACAACCACCTGATGTCTCCCATGCACCCCATTTGCTTGGACAAAGAAATCCATTGAGTTAAGTTTCAAACCCTGTTTATTTTTTTGGCAAAATAAAAATTTCTGGTTACATAACTTTGTGCTTGGTGTTTTTGAAAAAATTACATTTGAACACAATGCCATTCCATCTGGCCAAAAGCTCACAGTCACAGGGTGCTCACAGTTGGTGGTAGTGTAACCACCCCCCTCCCGGGTTATGTGTGTCCATAGGTGTATGTGGGCTGGTGCACAGGCTGGGCAATGATGGGCAGAGTGGGGCCCCGATGGGCATCAACAGCAAACAACCAGAGCCGACCGTGGGTTTGCAGTGTCCAGTTCCCCCCCTGCATGCCCTGCGGCCACCCTCCGTCATCAAGTCCCTGTGCTGGGCCTCCCGCTGGTCCACGATGCGCCTGTGTGCAAGCTTGGCGCAAGGAACAAACCATATGCCTCACATTCGTCCCCCTGCTGCCAAATCTGCTGCATGGTCTGGGTGAGGCTGTTCCTGTGGGCCATGCTAGCTCCTCCTCCTCCTGCGCCCACGTGAGAAGCACGGGAAGGGGACATGGGCGGCGGACGGCTTCCTCCTCATGCGAGGGACCAGGCTCCTCCTCATGCGAGGGAACCAGTCTTGTCCTGGAGGGTGAGAAAAATGTTAGTGACAAGCATACACATTGCGAACACGGAGCATTACAGACAAATAACGATCAACTCACGTCCACTGCCAGGGAGCTCCGTAGTGAACCATCCTCCTGGTTTGGGGCAAGTTTCCCTGGCCCTTCAGCCTCCCCACCCTCAGATTGTTGCCCATTGTGGAGGTTGTATGCCTCGGCTGCTCCTGGGGTCCTGCCAAACACAGGAGGTCTATCGGTAACCACACCCATCCCACCTGGTCCTCATCCGCACCACCACCGCCCCCCCGACCGCCTGCTGGCCTCCACCTTTTGTTCAGCCTCCTGAACACTGTCCGCTTGTTGAGATCTTGTCTTCCAGGTCTGACATGGTAGCGGTGGGCTTAAACCGCCGGCAGAAAGGCCAGCATGCTTAGATACGCCCCGTTCTTAAGTTGCCGTTGGAATAGTCATGGCTCTTGATTTCCACAGGCATGGCAGTTGCGATATAGCTCAATGAACTCATGAGCTGGTCTGGAGTTCATGTCCAGTGTAGGCCTCCTCTCTTCCTCTTGGGGGCCATGGCCACTGTGTAAAAGGAGCACAATGTCAGCACATGTTAAACAATTCTCAGTAGGTGCAAGAGTCAATAACAACCCAGATGGCTTATGAGGAAATCCCTTCCTGCCTCTCCTCGCTTTTCCCATTCTCTAGGGTCTCCCCGAAGTCCAGTGGGCATGCTGGGCCCCCAATGGTGGAAATGCCTACACATCGTTGACCATTCAGTGGGCAGGTTCATCAAGGACATCCCCATGTAACACTGACCTAGACACCCCTAACCTCATCAATTCTAACAATCAGTCCAAGTTCTACAATGACGTCTCCGAGGCATGCACCGGCATGTCACTAAATATCTACCCTGCATATTCGGATTGATGCGTAGTGTGCGCCCTCTGTTGATGTCCAGGGATACACATGACCCCCCCCCCCTTCAACAACTCAGTGACCCCACTGGCCTCCACCATACAACATCTCTGCACATCTACATGGTTCAAGGGAATGGCACATTACAAAGGAGTGCTGCACAGTGAGTACATATTGGCCCAGGCAACCAACACCTTGTCATATACAACATACAATCCTGTGATGCACCAAGACTTGTCCCACCACAACAGCCATGGCAAAGGCACTCACCTATGGGTCAGAGTTGAGCCTTCCCTGAGCAGCAACAGGCTATCAGCAACGAGAGGTGGAACAGCTTGGGGAGCAAAGGAAATGGCAGCTTAACTACAATCACACATAACGCATTGAGGTGCTGCCATGCGTCGAAAACAAGGCATGTCTGCTACCTCACGCGTGGATTGGTGATGTTTTGGGTGAAATACGACTAGAGGTACAGGGAATCTGACGAGCCCCCCATGAGGTAATGCTCGCCGAGGTGGTTGGAGGACATCTGCCTGCCACAAGCAGAACGCGCAACTGTCAAACAAACGAGGACATTAAGCCTCAGGGCGAAGATACACATAGCAACACTGGGAGGCCCCGCCAGAACATTGGGGCATAAGTCTGCGTCAACACAATTGGCATGTGCTACTATACTCACATGGTCTGTGAATTTGGCGTGGGTATCGGTCGAGGTCCTGATAATCGACTGGAGGCCCAACTGGGTCACTGAGGTGGTGGGTGAATCGGCGGCACCAACATGTCGCAATCTGCAAAAACGAGACTGAATCAAGGCTAAGACACCTACACCGTGAGGCCCCAGCACATCGGGCGAAGTCGGCAACACATTGCTGTGCACTCACATGTTCCTGTAGAATTGGCGTGAATTGTCGACTGTCCGGTGAATCGGCGAGGGGAGCCTCGTATTGGGGTTCTTTTTATAGCAGCGTAAGCAGCCGTAAAACCGCCCCGGAGATTCGTTCCTAATTAAGCGAAACACGGGGGCCGCCCAGGGGCAGGTCATGGTGCCATTTTGACAGAGAAGCGCAGGAGAGAGAAGACAGAGGAAGATGCAGCGTGAGGACAGGAGCAGAGTTGACAAGATGGAGAAGAGGAGCAGGATTCCGGGAGCGATCGACGGAGAAGGTAGCGTGGGTGATCGCTGAGGGCCCAGGGTTAGGTCATGATGCACAGTGAGGACAGTTCAGTGACATGAGGTCATTATGTGTTTTCCAGGGGGGAAGCAGAAGAAGGCCCGATCCGCCACCAAGGGTCCAGGAGCCACTGAGAGCCGGCAGGCTGGATCATCATCTACAGGTAGGCGACTCTGCAGAGTCACACATGCTTGTTTTGCTTATGGTGCTTCAGCCCGAGTTGCAGCTCATGCTTTGTAGGCCAGGAGCGTGGGTGATCGCTGAGGGCCCAGGGCTGATGCACAGTGTGGACAGTTCAGTGACATGAGGTCATGATGTGTTTTCCAGGGGGGAAGCAGAAGGAGGCGCGATCCGCAACCAAGCGTCCAGGAGCAGGAGCCACAGCAAAGCCTGCAGGCTGAAACTTCTACAGGTAGGCGACTCTGAGGACTCTGCAGGCCTCACACATGCTTGTTTTGCTTATTGTGGGTCAGCCAGAGTTGCAGCTAATGATTTGTAGGGCAGGAATGTGGATGATCAGAACAGTGACATCTAGTGTTCAGTTTTTGCAATGCATTCTATGACCTGCCTAGATGTGTATTGTGGAGAAATATGTGAACCACTGAAGTAGTCACTTGCTCCAATTGGTGGACAGTGTTTCATGTGTGTGACTGCTATTGTACAGTCAGAGTGGTCAATGTCGCCCACTTCTCTGTCCTGCCCAGGTGCCCCAGGACCTGCCAAGAGGAGGAGGGAGTCGGCAGCAGCAGCTGGGGACAAGGCCCGAACAGGTATTGGGTGGCTCTTGTTGTGTGCTGCACGCTTTGCATCGGGGAAAGCAGTTACAGGGCAACCTAACAATATGTGTTCATGTCACTCCTTGCAGGACCTGTCAG
>CM070036.1:25610755-25647354 GCA_036250615.1 Ptychadena robeensis | reverse complement strand
GAGATGGCCAGGGGCTGGCTGGGTAGCATCTAGACAAGATGGCTGGAGCTGAGCAGACTGTACAACACTCTAGCATGGGAGGAATATTGAAACCTTGGTACACAAAGGGGATTCTGTCAGAGGGGTGTAGAGACCCATGTAGTATGTGTGCAGGCATTGGGGGGTACCCCGAGAGCAACTCAAGGGAGGCCAGGTTACAGCCAGGCACAGGGTCCCGGTTTTCACCCCCAGAGACAGTAGACCATACATTCACGGGGTCAGGAGAACACGACCATTCATCCTCATGCATAGAGCCAGAGTCAGAAAGAGCTTCAACCCAATCACCTTCACACGTATAGATATCAGACCAATCAGATTCCCTGCCTTTGCTGAGCAACCCAGAACCGAGTTCTGGGTTCGAATCCCAGCAAGAAACTAACAACAGGTGTCTCATAGTCCATTGCTTTCAATGGGAACAATCTTGAAAGACTACACAACAGTGTTGTCTTTGTTGGAAAACTTGAGAACAAGAGCAATGCTGATTGTATACTGTACATAGAGAAGTGTGGTGTAGTCTACGTTGTTATAATCTGAGTTAAAGATAGCTATAGCAGTAGATGTTATGACTGTTGTGTTTGAGTCACAATTAGTAAAGGCCATGAAAACAGTCATACCATATGTTTCTTACTAAAATGGTTTATTATTTGTCATGTAGAAAGATATTCTTGTGCTAGGGTTCAGTGTTACTGATTATATATCATGCAGTGTATGTTATTTAGCTGGTTGCCTCAGATGGCTTGAGTGGGAAATTTTTTGACATAACCATGTCAGGAATGTGGGTCTCTCCCATAACTATGTTTTTTTATCAGTGATGGCAATTGTGTTTTCATGTTATTGGCCAATTTGCTTGTAAGTGTCTAAAGGTGCCCATGCATGCATAGATGGGTGCTAGATTGAAGGCCGCTGCTTCACCACGCTGCGCTTAATCGGGTCATCAATTGTTTATGCGCAGCTTAAGAAATATAATGTCATAAATCAATGTCAATCACCTTTAGATTCAAACTACTACTACAAACATTTGTGAAAGTATGGGTCAGTATCAGGAGCTCAGTGGATACCAACATGGTACCCTAATAGGATTAGTGATGAACATTGATCAGGTCTGTTTGCGGACCATACGTGAACTTTTCCGTAAATACCTATGGTTTGCAGCGAATTTGCTGCATTGACTGCTAGCATAGGGTCTGGTAAGCTCTGGAAAAGGGGGGGGGGGGGCATGAACACACAGACCATTGCTGGAGCTTCAGGAAAGAGACCCCCCTTTGTGGGACACTTGACCCTTTGTGGGAAGAGACAATTGTGGAGTCCTGTTCTGGTATTTATGTGGAATGGCAGGAGTTTTAATAAAAAAAAATTCCTATTTGTCAGTTCTTATTTCTAAGAAATATCTTTCAAATCCCCTCTGAATGGGTGAAAGGTCCTTATGCCTCTGTACTTATTCAATAGGGTGGGGATCTGGGTCCAGAAGGTCCTCTTGTTAAAGGCAACCATGGATACTCAGCCCAGTCCATGCCCCCACAACAATGGCCAAGCGTTCTAGGGGCATGGGCTTATTCAGCATCCATGAAGCCCCCTCTTAGGCTAACTATGGGTCTTCCCTTGTTAAGTATGGCATGGGGCCTGGTGGGACAGGGGGGTGCCTCCTCCTTCCTGTCCTTCCATGCTTTCCAAAAGGGGTCTTTTATGCAATAGAGGGGAGACCCCCCTTTTCCAGAGCTTACCAGACCCTATGTCAGTAGGAGGTCTGATACGCGCTGGGGGACCCTACAGTGTTTGTAGCCCCCCTTTTCCAGAGCATACTAGACCCGGTCAGCAGGAGATCTGGTATGCTTTGGGGGGGGGACCCCATACTGTTTGTGGTTGCCCATTTCAAGAGCATACCAGACCCTATGCTTTAATGGGGTCTAGTATGCTCTGGGATGGGGTGGCCCAGGTAGTAAACATATGAAATTGCCTATACTGCACCATCTGTGAGGGGTCAAACTTCACCTCCAAGTTAAGCATGGGAGGCGGCTCGAATATCAGAAATTTCTGTCTGGTCAGCAGACCGTGAACATTCAAAGACCTCTGATTTCGCCCTTATGAATTAGAGCACAGACTGTGAGCCAGACATTCTCATCCAACATTGCCAGTCCTCTCAAATTCTTTTCTGGTGGAATAGTAAAAAAATTCTCATAAAACCTTGAGGAAAGTCCTCTGAGAAAAGTTGAAGCTGTTATAGCTTCAAATTCTAGGCCAACTCCATATAGACCTTGCTGCCAGAATAAGAAAAAAAATGCTAGTTGTCTAGCCATTGTACTGGTTCTATTCCATTATGACTGACATCAAATGTGTATGCAGCCAGTCTCCTTGTTTTTATGGGGGAAGTACAGAAACCATAAGCAAGAGCAAGGAGCCTAGCATTTTTAGAAAGAAAGATCAGACAATGCAAAAATGATAATTGGACTGGAGAGACTGCAGAACATACCAATGCAAAAACGATAATTGGACTGGAGAGACTGCAGAACATACCAATGCAAAAACGATAATTAGACTGGAGAGACTGCAGAACATACCATAGGCAGGTTCTGACTGTGATATTAACAAAAATTTGATAACTTAATATTATATATATATATCAGTGGTATCACTTTGTTATTTAACTTCTTTATAGGCTGGTGATGGATTGGCTGTACCACCCCTGTGGAGTCTGTTAAGTGATTTCCTCTGTCGTTATAAGAATTTACTTTGTCCTTGGACAAAAAGAAGTTGTATTGTGTAAAGCCATGTGACAAGTGGTTGCAGTCCTACCCAGAAGCAGAACCCAAACCAATTGGCTATTTTTGCATTGGGACTAAAGGTGAAGAAAATCCATAGCTCTGACTAGTCACATAGACAGGGACATAGAAGCAATCTTCAAGTTGGGACAATTTTTCCAGTGTAGACTGTCTAGCAGTGGATTTATCCTACATTGGAGCAATTTCTTTTTACTTTATGAACTAACTTTGTGCTCATTAGTAATAGCCGCTAAGATCACTGTCTATAGTTTGATGTCTCTGCTCTAATGAGCACTACTTAAGCCTTGCATTCTCAAAGTGATTAACCACCCTCACCAGAGATGCTCACAGTTGGACTGGAATGTAAGTCCAGCCAATGCTGGGAAAACCACTTTGCGGTCACCTGCCGTCACCTTTGCCATTGTCACCGCGTGTAAAACTTACATGTCATTTTGATTGCTTCATGGAATGGCACACACTGTGATCAAAGCTGTGCTATTTTATTTGAATAATTGCAAACTCTACGATGGTGTATGATTAAAAACCACCTCAGTAACTCATGAAAACTTGTAAATGTATATAATACCAGGTTCCTTTTGTTTTCTCAGCTGCTGCACATCCAGTGCTAAATCTATGATTGGGGGAGTGTTGACTAGCTCCATGAAACCCCACATAGCCCCAACCCATCCCTTACCGAATATTAAATAAAGACATGACACAGATATCGAAGAAAAAATGATAAATATATATTTTAAATGCCACAGCTTATAAATAACAACAGCGCAAACATCTGATCCCTGACAGTGCCCCCCAATGGAGTAAACTAAACATTACCACACATAACTATTAGATTGTAAGCCCGTCCGGGCAGGGTCCTCTATTCCTCCTGTGTCATTACCTGTACCTGTGTGTTATACTGTGTTGTATCTCCATTTTAATGTATTGTACAGCGCTGCGTAATATGCTGGCGCTATATGAATAAATGTTAATAATAATAATAACGTAAATCAACACCTCCTGTACCGGCCACCGGCCACACCTACCCGATACATGGTGCCTCCTCCCACCACCTTTGACTTCGCCACATTTAATAACCAATCCTGTACCAGAGCGCAGTGCCTAATTTTGGGTGACAGCCTCCTCCACCAGCACTTCATCCCCGTTTTCCTTGAACCTCTTTTTTTAAAATAGTTTTTATTGAGAACAAGTGTGGTACAGTATCACATTTAACTTACAGCATGTTGTAAAAGTTCCCTAGTTATTAAACGAGACAATTTTACACAAAAATAAATATAACAATTAACAATCAACTTAGCCACTACTACCCTTGGTACTGTTAAAAAATTCAGAGTGAACCTTTCTTCTTGGCCACCGCCAGGGACCCGCATCCTCTGTAACAAAACACAAAGTACCATAACAAATAAACAGTGCCCCCCCCCCACAACACTTATCAAACCCTAGAGCAGTGGTTCCCAAATTGGGGAGCAGTGGTTCCCGAACTGGGGGAGCACAATGGTATTCCAGGGGGGTGCAGGCCCTCATTTTTAACTTGTGTTTGAATAGGGAGGGCGGGCTTGATAATGTTCTTAAATAGATAACGGGGGGCCTGCAAGGAAAGATTGGAAACCACTGCCCTACAGCAAAAAAGGAAGCCAGTACAGGCATGTCCTCGCAATGGAAAGAAGCGGCGTCAATTTCATCCTTTAATTTTGAGACTTCCCACTACGTCACTTCTGGTGATGCTATTCTGCATCACAACACCCCCTATCAGGTATCCAAGCTGCAGGCATTATTCTGTTTATTAATCTTCCAATGTTAAAGTATAGGCTGTTGTTTGATGGCTAATAATAAACTGCTAATAGTTTCTGGCCAACCAGCTGACAATGGAATTCTTCTTTAAGATCTAGTAGTCTCTAATAATAACAAACCACAAGGTTAGTTTTTTTCTCCCATTGTCTGCTCTGTAGGCCCAGACCCAGAGCTGGCTATGTTCCATAGGAGCATCAGCATTTATTTTTACCAGGTTGGATTCTAACAATTTCCACTGTCCAGCAATGCAAAGCCCATTCTGCTGTGTATAGTACTACTTCCAGAGTCATAAAGTGGGATGATTACAGTTTGCTGCGTTGGCTCCATTCACAAACCAAACCCGCCTTGTCATCATCCCACATAACGCCTTTGTCTGCTAAACGGATCAAGCACTGTAAACGGAGTCAGCAAACGTTCTGATGGAGAATGTGCCTCATTACCCCATCACATCCAGTACAAGCATTCTAGTCTTTATAAATGGAACTTCTTTTGTGCCGGCTTATTTGGAATTTACTTTGTATGTAAGCTGAGAATATTCTAATACACTGATTCCGGTTTCTGGTTCATGTACTGCAAGCTTGGTGGATGTTGTTACAAGATGAGCACTGCCAATAAACTGACACATGCGTTTGTAATATGCGTTCCAGGTTATGGAGGAAACGGCGCACATGCATGAACTCAATACCCATGCTCCATGTTAATAAGTATGCCCCGACAGAGCACATACACATTACATGCATTACCATTGAATCCTCTGTTTACATGGTGTTGAGCCGATCCGCCGATGTAGGGGTTAACGTAGTGCAGAATGTTAACCACTGCATTGGCGGATGTGTCAACAGAGGATCCGCTTGGCAGGTAAAGTGTATGTGATCCGTCGGGACCCCCTTTGTCAGTGGTGGGCAACTGAGTTGATATGGAGGGCTACAAGTGTGGACATCTGCATCACTAAAGGGCCACACATAACTACGATCCAGACCCCTCCCCTGTCCCCATATCTCAGCAGGCGGTGGACCAGCTCCCGACAGGCAGTCAAAAGCTGACAGCACACACACCCCATCCTGCCCCTGGGTGCAGCGGTCATATGTAGACCTGGCTTCAACATTGACAATTTTACCGATATAGGACCGCCAAATTTGATTAGGAAAGCCTTGTCATTTCCTATGCCCTATGCTTTAATAGTTTGGCCTTAGGGCCATGTGGAGGACCAAGGGGGCCGCCGAACAACGTCCAAAGGGCCATATGCGGCCCCCGGGCCGCAGGCTGGGCACCTAGGCCCTACGTTAAGCGCAGTGAAGGCATAGCCTAACTTGGTAAAATAACCACCCCATCATAGTAAGTAACATTAGCAGTTTACAAGTTTTGGAATAAATAATGTAAAATCAAGGGATATTCCAAATCACTGTTTTCAGTTATTCCCTAATGGCAGTTGACACAGTTTACTTCCAAACTATCTGACTTTGTGTATATTCGCTGGAAAACTTCTTGACCACATTACAGCATGTTTGTTCCATTTCTTAAAGTGTCCCTATAAATAAGTGGACAGTACAAAGGTTAACAAAAGCATGTGTTCTGTTGGGAATTATCAATGTTCTCCCACAATGCAGGATATCCTTGAATACAGAGGAATTCTGTGCTTGTCAAGACAGCAGAGCCAGTTACCACCAATACAGCTGCACCGGGTTTGGCACATTTACGCCCAGTAAATCCATTGTTCGGATCATGAGGTGGAAGTAATGCTCATTAGCTTTGTGGTTGTGGTATTTGCACATTTGTTAGAATTGGGGGAAAGGTGATGTTTTCATTGGGACTTAATGTCGCTGGGCGCATTCAAATGGCTTTGAAGCCGAGTACACAGAATTATGAGAAGGAATTCCTTACTCAGAGATTTTCCAGAATGCACTTTGCAAAAATGAATGCTTTTCAAATGTAAAATAATCAGCATTTTGAACACTGAACTATGCTATTTTTATACATTGGATTTAGTAATGTCTAGCTCTGGCCTCTTAACATTTTCAGATTTTCAACCCTACCTAAATCTGGCCATTGTCATAAAAATGATCTGTCATTCATACAAGCACTGGCTGTATCCTGACATCTTCTTGGCAAGAGTCTGCCTTTAACACTGGTAATCTAGTCATATGGCTAGACCAGGGGTGGGAAAACTTTTTGACTCATGTGCCACATTGGATTCTTAAATTTAATAAAGGGGACAGACCAAGAGCCTGTAATGGCCAGCCAGCCATAGGTGTGCCAATTCCATGCATCGCCTGCATCGCTAATGATGGCTGTGATGTGTGATAAGCGACATGTGACAGGAATGCTGTTATTTTGTTTAATTTCCTGCACTTAAAAAAAACAAATTCATTGCAATAAGCAGAGATAACTCCTGGAAACTGCCTGTTGTCTCCATGAGGATGCGCCCACAGTGTCATAATCACACCGTTGCATTGTCCCCTCGGCAACGTTTGGACACCTCTAGGCATTATGTGCACTCATTGCAGAGAACAAGCAGAGGGGAGCACCTTTTCAACAAGATGACAACAGGCCAGAAAAGAAAGCTATCAGGGCCATAGTTTGCCCACCCCTGCACTAATGCAAACGAAAATCCCCTGCATAGACAACCTCAACACTGGGGAGGACAATAGCCTGGTATGGTAGTGTAGCCCAAGATGGTACTTTATACAAAAGATTTATACATTTTCAAAATAATCATCTGAATGAAGGTGAATTAATTTGACACAAATTAAATCAACATCAGACCTTGACAGTAAGGTTTGGTCTGTCTTGTGGCGCAAGAGCAAGAGCAAGGAAGGGTAACCAGGAGATTTTGACTCAAGGACAGCGGGACCAACGAAGCTCACTTATCCAGCAGCAGGACAGCATAGTCAATGAAACATAGCCAATGATCTGTCCTCGCTGTGAGAAGCTTATTTGACTAAGTTTATTTTGTGTAGAGAATATTTAAATGTTTTTTTTCCTTTGATACTAAGCACATATGACAGTTGTCGATGTGTGTGGAGACAAATGTAATGCTAAATGCAACATCATCAGGTATTATTGGTTCGGTAGTAAGTTCATGACTGGTGATGGGCGAATGTCGTCCGCGGCCGCTTTGAACAGGTGGATCGGACATTAATAAATGTCCGTCATTCAGATGTATGAGGCGAACCGCCATTACTAGTGGTCATGCCTGGTTGGATTTTCTGCACGATTGATGAACAACGTTTGTGATGGTCGTTTGTTGGCGATTGAACTGAGCTTGATCAAACCAGTAATTGACATGTCCGTAAATCTAGGTCGATCATGGATGGGGACCACACAGTCCCATCACAGCCAGCATTGGCTGACACAGAGCTGGGAGCCAGAACACAGGAAAGGAGGTGGAGCCGAGCATGGGCGGCCATGCAGTGCCGAGCCCCCCTCCTTGCAGCCATCCTGTGTCCCGCTTCTGTGTACAGAAAATACACAGGATGAATGCTGGATGACTCAGGGAGCTGCTTCTTGTATGAGGGGTGTGCTACAGGAGGGGGACAGGTGTTATTGGCTGTACCTTCTGACCATTGTGTGAGGGCTCTGAAGTTTATTAATAATAAAATATTGGGGGCAGGTTGAACACTCGTACTGTTCGCTGGAGAGGAGAACTTAGAACAAGCTGTGTTTGACACAGACTGTCCACGGCACAAACATTGTGGGCATCACTATTCATGATAAACAAGGGTGGGCCTTTATTTGGAGCGCCACCCAGACCTCCATTTTCAGGAGTGCATACCTGCATGTGGGGCCATACACACTACCAAGCCCCATTATCATTTCTTCATATAAAATTCACCTATGCTGATGAATACACTGGACATACACGATTCGATTTTTCATTTGAACAACTTAAATTATAATTGTATATAGTGATGAGCGTCGTAGGCAATATTAGAATTTCCGATATTTTGCAAATAATTCTACTAATATTCGATTTGATATTCATGAATATTCACAATTCGAGTGTATGGCCATACATTGTGAAAATATATTCGCAATTAAAATGGCATCAAGAAAATTGCGAATACACGCTGACATGTTCAGAAAAATGCTAATTCTCGAACAGCTGATATTCTGCGAAAATATTCACAATTCATATATTCGAGCTCAACGCTAGTAATAAAGTTGATCGTATTACATATGGATAATTTTTACCACCACATAACTGATCAATTGCTTTCCTTAGATATGTGCACACGATCCATAGTACTATTGTATAGATATTGATTGTAATACCAACAAAATATGTCAGATACTTGATCAATTGACTGAAATTTACCAACATGTCCGATCACTGCTCGATCCATTTTGTTTGATTTCAATCCAATTTTGGGATCCAATTTGCATTGGTTAAAAAAAATGTAATATATTTTAAAACAAATGGCCTAATATGATTGTTTTTAAGTCGATCGAAGGGAAAAATGGAAGTTTATATGGCCAGCTTAAGGGTGGTGGCCAGTGATACAAATCTCTTTTGCTGAGAACAATAGCACTTTATTCCACATATTCTCACTCTCGCTGAGAATTTCTGATCCATTTAGAAATGTATGTGTGAGATAAAGTTCATTCGTCCAGTTCTGGTATGTTCTCAGTTCCAGCTATATTGTCTACAGATGGAAAAGCAGATGTTGGGAAATGAGGTTATCGGCCATATTACTCAGCAAATGTGAATTCAGTCACATTACTATTTCACAATGTCTAGCAGCATCCTCCTCAGTTGATATCTGTTGGGTTTCGTATGCAGGAAGATTTATTTCAGCCACTTTTGTCCTTTTTACCTTTTACACTAATACTCAGACAGTGAGGAGATGCGGTCAGTTCCCTCTTACAATTTTTAGTAAATGTGAACTTGGCGAATGCTTATTACTATGTAAATCATGCGTATTTCAGTAATTATCTGTAAGAGCATTAACTCCCCCTGCCGTTCCTGACGGCACCATCTTGTCCAGCACTGTACCGTAGTGATGAGTGGCATAGGCAATATTCGAATTTGCAAATAATTCTACTCATATTTGATTCTATATTCGCAAATATTCACCGCCATATTGCTGATATTGCCGAATATAATAGCAATTCGAATATTCGAGCTCAACACTACTGTCCTGTCAGTTATGCACTGCACGAGATGGGGCCATCCAGCAAAGATCGGAACCCTGGCAGTGCAGATTTACCATTCTATGGTGGCTCTAATCTAAAGAGGAGGCTGCTGCAGGAGATTGCCCCCCCCCCCCCATCGGGGTGGCAGCGAGAGATTCAAAAGCAAATCGCATGAAAAAACATTTCTATGGAGAAAACTGTTCCAGTGTGATTCCCCAGATGTGTTCCTTTGCAGTTGTTCATCACACCGGGGCAGAGAAGGTGCCAAAAGGGAATTGTACTGGATACTGTATCCAACACAATTCAAAGTAAAAAAAAACACATTTCCAATTAAATAAATGTTTTTATTATAAACAAAATATAAATATAAATACATACTGTTTTACTTACAAAATAAGTATTTTAGAGATTTTATCATTTAAATGATACGTTTTATTTATTTTTATGTAATGTTTTTACATAAATGTATGTTTTAAACATTATTATATTCAGGATGGCTACTAGACCCTTGTACAGACACATTTCGGTAAGTTACAGGCCTACAACATAAAATCTGGACCTCAGCAGCGCGCTAGGGAGGTTAATAAAGCAAATAATAGATACATGTCTCACTTCTACCCCAAAGGGTTTGTATATTTGTCTTAAACAAGGATGGATAGTGGCCAGTGGTGTTAAGCAGTGACTCTGTTGCACAAAGATATTCATGAATTTACACACTATCCTGAGAGAAGGGCTATTCCCCTTATTTATATCATTTATAATGAACTTAAACTGAATACCTGTTCCAAGCAGGTCTACTGTGCTACGTGTTGGTTCTTCAGTTGAGGGGATTATGTTTTTTTTAATGGCTCATCTCAGGATAATATTTTTTGACGATACACAACTATCTTTGCTAAACAGCTGATGTAGGAGAACCAGTTATAATGCAGCTGTACTAAACTGTGTATTGTTATTCAAACAAACCAGAGAAATCTTTTTTTTTTAGGAAGATAGGAGTAGACAATGTATTTTGTGGTCAGTTTAATCTAAACAATTGCTACATGTTTGCTAGGGTCTAAATATAGTTATTTAATGGAGGCTCATTTCAGGTATATTATAGCTCCAAGGGAATCCCAGGAACTGAATAGGATTATTGCATTGAATGGGTTATTCAGCAGTTCTATTATGATCTCTGCATTATTACCAGGTTTTGAGGTTTTAGTGGAGATCAAAGAATGTGAAAAGGTTCTAATGCTTGTGTGGAGTTGCTTTTCATTGTAAGAATGATAATGATGAGCAGCATTGTTAAATTCCACCCAGAAAATGTGTATTTATGAATCATCAGAATGCATGGGGGTTATTGTGCTAGTTGAAATACAATTGTTAGAGCTATCATGCAAACTTAACTCAAAAAAGGCTTGGGGAGCGGGGCACTGCCATGGGAGGTAAGGACCAACATTTTAGAATAATGTTTTTTAAAAGTAATTTCCTTTGGAACAGCCAGTCTGCAACGTTATTATTAACATTTATTTATATAGCGCCAGCATATTACGCAGCGCTGTACAATACATTAGAGTTGAGATGCAACACAGTATAACACACAGGTACAGGTAATGACACAGGAGGAATAGAGGACCCTGCCCGATCTGGCTTAAAATCGAATAGGTTGGGGAACAAGGTATACAATAGGTGGGCTGGGAGGGGGGAGGGACTGGCATGGTGATGATGTTAGGAATGAGAAGATGGGTAGGAGAGGCTGAAGAGGTGGGGTTTTAGAGCTTTTTTGAAGGTGGCAAAGGTAGGAGCAAGTCTGAGAGGGCAAGGGAGGGCATTCCAGAGAGTAGGAGCGGCCCTAGAGAAGTCTTGGAGCCGCGCATATGATGAGGTTATGAGTGGAGATGTCATTAGTAGGTCACTGGAGGAGCGGAGGGAGTGGTTAGGGGAGTATTTATGTATTAGGTTGGAAATGTAAGTGGGACAGGAGGTGTGGAGAGATTTAACATTTTAGAGAGATTGGAGATTAGAGAGTGTGGAGAGATTTTAAAAACTTCAACTATGAATCTAGCCTATGACCCAAGACAAGCTAGAAGTGTTGTCCCCCTGTTTCTTCAACTGACACTAATGAGAATTGCATTATTATAACTTACTTTTCATAATGTATGGCAGCAAACATTGCTTTCCACATTAAACAAATAGATTACTACTTCCTCTAAGTTCACCCTTCACACTGATGTTCCTGATTTGCATTCTGGATCACCGATTTTGCGGCAGATCGACCGTGGGTGGTGACATGTATGGGGCCGGGATATTACAAGATCACAGAGTAAAGGATCAATGAGACATGTTTTAAGTGACAGCTCTTTGTCTACCTATGTTTGACAAAGAGCTGCTGCTCAAAACGCGACCCATTGATTCTGTTGAGTCTTCCAGCCTTTGTAAGCAGGAAGTGATCTCATCCATAAACAGGAAGTGACATCATCCTGGTAAGCACCAGGTCAATCCTTGCAAAACTGCTTTAGAGTATTTTGTGAGTATTTTGTCTTTTGCTTTATTTTATTTTACGATTTACAGTACTTAACTTTCTTGCACTAGGTTGTGTGCCTCATGTCCTTGTTCTTAGCAGGCAGAACAATTGGCCATTGTTTGCATCAGAGGTAACGTGCCCTATTTTGTGAATGCCAGTGTGATAGTATCATAAGATGCCACCTGTGCAATTTGCCATGCTATTACCATACCTTGGACAACTATAAGTGGTGTTATATAAAAACAATTAAAGATTTTGGAAACGACAGCAGCTCCACAAATTGTAGTTCAAGTAACATCACAGTGCAGAAAGTTGCCAACTTATTGCAGAGGCAACAGCTACAGACCTTCAGACTATTAGCAGAATAGAGAACTTCATGGAATGGGTTTTCTTAGCCATACATTACTGTATTCTCATCCAAAAATGTACGGATGTATGCATCTAAGGACTGGTAATCAATAAATAAATAGATAATGCAATATATAAAATCTTGGGATTACATATTTGGTATCACAATCTCAGAAAAAGAGTTTGTTTTGACAAGTTAAACTAATTATGTGTAATACATTCAGTCTAATTACAGGACAGTGAGCCACACCTTGTTTTGTTAACAAGGAAATATCACAGTGGGATGTTGTTTTAATGTACTTACCAAGAGAAATAATACTTGTAAAACAAGATACACAAAGAAGGTAAAATTCTTTCTGTATTATTAACATACAGTTGTGTTCAAAATTATTGAACCCCCACTAAAATTTAGTGTTTTGGCCATTTTGACATTGATTTTGATCATTTCAGTCATCTTGTTTACAATGAAATCAGCGAGGCACTTGTAAGTCAGACAAATATAACATAACATTAATAATGAAATAACCACAAATGTCTTTTCTGTGCTCACATCGTTATCAGTTTTATTCAACCGCCAAGTGACATTCATTCTTAGTACTTAGTACAACATCCTTTTCCAGTTATAACAGCTTTTAAACGTGAAGCATAGCGACACAAGTGTCTTGCAGCGATCTACGGGGATCTTAGCCCATTCTTCATGGGCAAAAGTCTCCAGTTCAGTCACATTCTTAGGCTTGCGTGCTGCAACTGCTTTCTTCATGTCCCACCAGAGGTTCTCAATCTGATTTAAGTCTGGTGACTGCGATGACCACTCCAAAATGTTCCAGCCTTTAATCTGCAACCATGCCCTAGTGGACTTGGAGGTATGCTTGGGATCATTGTCCTGTTGAAAGGCCCAACGTCTCCTAAGCCTCAGATTTGTGACAGACTGCATCACATTTCCTTCCAATAACTCCTGGTACTGAATAGAATTCATGGTACCTTGCACATGCTAAAGCTTCCCTGTACCTGCAGAAGCAAAACAGCCTCAAAGCATGATTGACCCTTCACCATGCTTCACAGTAGGCAAGGTGTTCTGTTCCTCATAGGCCTTGTTCTTCCTCCTCCAAACATAGCGTTGATCCATGGGCCCAAACAGTTCTAATTTTGTTTCCTCAGTCAACAGAACTCTATCCCAAAACTTTTGTGGTTTGTCCACATGACTTTTGGCATACTGCAGTCGACTCTTCTTATTCTTTGGAGACAGCAAGGGGGTGCACCTGGGAGTTCTGACATGAAGAAAAGAACACCTTGCCCACTGTGAGGCATGGCCCACTTTATGAGAAAGAGTTCAGGGTGGTAGTCCCCTTTAGGTTGGGGATTGTACAATACACACAGACATACAGAACATTAGCTAAGTGAGTTATGTTACCATAAATTAATTTGAATGCATATATTCAAACTCAAAGCTGTATACAATTGAACGCTTAAAGGTATTTAGCATATCAGGTGATGTGTAATTGTGTCATTTAGGAGGGTGTGGTATAAGGAGATCAACACCCTATATCAAGGTGTAATTAATAGGCAGTTTAGTTTCCTCAGGCAATAAAGTGGGTCATTAAGTGAAAATGTCTTATAGAGGGATGCAGCACTCTTAAAATTGGAAATATATTGGGACATGATCACAGAACCATGGCATTTAGAAGCTACCAGAAACCCATTGTTCTCTAGTGCTGCCATATACCACAACTGCTACCAAACAGTTTCTATAAGTATAGGGCGTTCAGTGCTTAAAGACATAGCCAAGACATGGAAGGCTAAAACCCCATCACTGAACAAGACAAATATGTTCAAATATCAAGATTAGGCCAAGGTTTTTCTCAAGATTTTACAAATGTTTTACAGACTGATGAGATCAGAGTAGCTGTTAAGGGGCCAGATGGATAGGCTTGTGGTTAAATCAGCCCATGCAAGTACCACACCTCAACCTCCTTGTCAAAATAAAGCCCTGTGTGCATTACAGGTTTGACAATTAAATATCTGCCATTCAATGGTAGAAAAAAACAACTCTATTTATTGTTAACAATGAGAGAAAAGGTTCTGTACTTGGGCGAGCCTACAGAGCTTAGGCTGGGTGTCTACATGGATTCTGTAGGTTCCCCAAGTAAAGCTGTGTGTTATCTACAAAAAAGCACCAAATTTAAAACCCTATATCTCTAGAATAAGCTGCGTAATGTCACGAAACAGGTTGAGAATACACACAGGGCATATCCGGATAATGTGAAGTATCACTGATTTAAATACAATTGTGAATTCATTATGTTATGTTTTTTATTTCACAAAATTGTGCTATGTTTATTGTTCAATAGACTGATGCTTAAAGCCCCATGTGTGCACCAAGAATTTAAATTCTAGTGAATAGGTGCCATGATTCTCTATGTTTATAATTCTACGTATTGTTATCAATGAGGGAAATGGTTTTGTACTTGGGAGAGCCTAGAGAGCTTAGGCTGGGTGTCTACATGGATTCTACAGGGTGCCCAAGCAAGGAAACTATTCAAAGTATCAGACCTGCAGCCGGTTGACATTACTCACAATAGCTGCTCCTAAAGATATCTTGGGGTAGGTCTTCTTTAACCTTACAAGCATTAACAACCAATATCAATTGGGGTAAGTTTGTTTGCAAACATTAATTACTCCAAAGGTAGCTCAGGATGTAAGCACTCACGCAGCGCTAGTGTTCTAGGTTTGAATCCTGGCCTGGGCACTATCTGCAAGAAGTTTGAATGTTCTCCCTATGTCTGTGTGGGTTTCCTCTGGGTACTCTGGTTTCCTCCCACACTACAAAGACATGCTGGTAAGGTAATTGGTCTCCCCCCAAAAACTCTCCTATGTTAGTTACACATGACTTAGACTGTAACTGCCTGATAGGCAGTTAGGGATATGTCTATATATACCATGTAAAGCGCTACGTAATATTTTGGCATCATATAAATGCGGGATAATAATACCCCTGCTTACATATTGTATTTGTCTTTTCTAATAGACTGTACACATGCACGGCCCATACTTGTCCTGGGCCTAGGTCTCCCTTTCATTTTCAAACCAGAATGCTAACATACCAGGTACTGTAGTATTTCTTTGGCGTGCAACTGTAAATTTCTGTTTTACCAAATACCGAATATTCAATACCAGAATTCTGAATATAAGCCACATTTTTTAGCATCCAAAATGTGCTTAAAAATTGGAATTTGGCTTATTCTTGAATCAAACGATGCAAATTGCAAAATTATTTATAATTTTAAAACAACTGGAAGCTTTAGACCTTCACAACACGCTCAACAAGTCAACAAGCTTTTATTAAAGGCATCATAGTAAAGTATCTACAGAGGCAAACATTTTGCAATGTATCTACACTTCTTCCTGCATTTTGACTGTGCAACAAAGTACCAAATCCACCGGCTGTGTTAGGGCTTGTTACCACTTAAGCGGAAGCCCGTGGTTGTCCACGGCGCCGATACATCCGCGCCCATTCTGTTCAATGGGCTAGTCCCCGGCAGCGGTCAGGGGGCGGGCGCCGCCTAAAAACTCGGTCAGCCGCCCAGCACTGACTGCGGCCATAGAGGTGAATGGCCACCGCTAAAAACCGCATGAGATGCGGTTCTTCCCGGCGGCGGTTCTTCCACACAAGCCCTTACTTAGCGGAAGGATAAGCTAAGGTAAAAATGCAAGCTTTTCAAAGAGTAAACCCCTGTAAAGCTGGGCATAGACGGGCAGACGATTGACTGCCCTGCGCGTTCCCGCAATCGATCGGTGGTCGGGTCGGCAGAAAATCGGGTGCACCCCCTGGTCATATTGACCATGAATGTGCCGCATGTCAGATCGCACGGGGATCCGACATCCCGGAAAATTTCCGGCTGATCCCATTAGTTCTGATGGGGTCGGTTGGCTGAGCAGTCGACGGGAAAACGACCCAACTATGCCCAGCTTAGGACAGATCATTTATTGCTTAGCATAGGGATGATAAAGGTTTATTGTGAGCTTTAGTAGTGTAAGCATGCAATATCTATTCATCCTGCATCTATTTTTTGTGTGGTTTGAGTCTTGGCTTGTTTCCTAATTGCACTTGCAGATATTTGGTAGAATATAATGAATAGGTTGAAAGGATGTGTCTTTGTTCTTCCTTTACAAGCCTTAGCTCAGCAGTATATTTCCTGTTTTTGTCTTTTGACTCTAAGCTCATGCATTTAATGACATATTCCAAAATTACTTTAACAGTGACCTGACCACAGACATGTAGCTGACCTTTGGGGTAGCATAGGGCTTTAGTACTAAATATTATAACATATTTCTACCTACACTGTGATCTATCCCTTATCTGTTAAACAGAACCTGACACTCAACCCTCCTGCTACTTAACCTTGTAAGTGGTTAGCCTGAGTTATTTGGGGGCAAGTTTGCTTACTAACAATACTCACCACTACTACCTGGAGCATACTCACCTGTTCAGAGGGAGCCCGCAGAGTCCCTCTGTATTGGAGGACCCACTGATATCTCCAAGTCCACTTCTATGGTATCATCTATGATGCCAGAGAGGCGAGAGGGGGCAGTGTAATTGACCTCCATGTAATGAAGGTGGCATCGCTTTTTTTCCAGCACATCCCTGGCGTCAATGATGATGCTGGTCATGTGAATGGGGGAGGAGGGAGGTCACACTGTAAACACGATTGCATGTGATGCCCTTTTTAAAAAAAAATCAGAAATATAGATAAACTGTATTATAGATTGAACAGAACTGGATGAATTCTACGTTTGATTTCCATCACTTTTGGTTCATGTAAAAATTATTTGAATGATGGAACAGAATTCAATCAAATAGAGAAATAAAACCATGTATGGACACCTTCACACTTTAGGTTTGGTGTTTGGTGACACAAATCAATAATACAAGATGAGGTCAACAATTGAAAACCAAAAGTACTTGTTTACCAAGAGGATGTGGAAGGGGAACTATGAACATAAGTACCAACTGCACTCTTGGTGCAACAACAAGGCACAGGCATGTAAGGCTACTTCTGGTCCACAGAATTTCCTGGTATAAGGAAAGCTGTCACAGTCAAGAAAGACAAGCTTCCAGTCAAGAAGAACATTTGATTCATGAGAAATGTGTTCAGAACCAATGTAGGGTAAAGTACCAAAAAATTTAACTTCTAATGCAGAATATGTGATGGAAAGCATTTAGCTAGAGACCACAAATCTGTAAAGTAGTTGTAATTAACATTTACAAAAAGTCTTGTTTATTGTTTATTGAGACTTTTATTTTATTACAGTGCTTGGTGACTGGGGAAGTCGGAACGTTTTACCCAGTCAGGACCTGTCATGCAACTAGAACTAGGCATGAGTTTATTTAAAAGTAGATCTTCTTACAAAGTCACTTTGATTTCAGTTATTTACTCACAAGGGTATGTGCACACGTGATGTATTATACTCCAGATTTTCATTTGTATTTAATCCTTTTATAATCCTCCTTTATTTTTAAAAAGCAGAAAGAAAAATGTGGTCAGGATAGGATTCATGTGGTCATTATGTATTAATTATTTGCCTTGTTTTTGAATGAATGTATTCTATATGTCTTTTGGATAAATCCCAGGTTCACCAATAGTCGTACCAATAAAATTATCTGTTTTTTCATTGATGCATATAGAATCTCCATCTTGTCTGTTCTCCATCTTGTGTGGTTTAGAGTAACCTGGCCAAGGGAAGACAATACAGGATCCTGATTGTGCCCTGGGCATTTAGGAAAAATCTCCACTCCAGCAGTATTCCATCTAAGGCAGTCCTAAAAGTCCCTCTCTTAGTTACAGCTAGGTCCATCTAATGAGTGACCTCCCGCACTACTCTGATTTCTCCACACTTAATTTCTTTTGTTTTGCTAGGAAGAAGGGCTAGGACATAGATTTGAGTTACCCGCAGCGGCTGCTCCCAGATGGCTGGCATGGGATGGCATGGACTGTGAAGCTGTGCTGTATGTGATCAATAAATGGGTACCGTATCTTACACCATGTGTTGGATCTTTTTTGGGATGTGAGCAAGGACCTGCGAAAGGAACACCGCTCCCATTACTCAGAAAAGGGAGAGACTGTGTTGGCAGACCTGCTCCCTTGGATGGAAGGGGAGTGTATGCAGTGAAGGAAGGCCCAGGGGAGAGTCTGCAGAGAACCAAGGGGTGAAATCACATGGGAAGTGTCCAGAGGTTGCCAGACAGGTGCCCCCAGATTCACTCCCTTAGGTGCAGCACACTCAGTGCATGGTGGAGTGGTGCGCTTTCCTACACAACCACTTAAATGGAGGGAGAAATGGGGTTTGTTCCAATAAGGGGTGGCATAGCCTACTATCTCTGGTCTGCCAGTCCTTGCAGTTCTTGCTCCCTTTCTCTCTTTATGGCCAAAAACTGCTGTCCCTTCTGTTCATTCTCAGTTCCTCATGCTTGCTAACCCTCAGGTCACCCTGTGTATCTGTACAGTTATGATCCATCCTTAAGTGCCAAATGCAGACATTTACAAAACATAAGACATGATATCCAAGGTGACACCCTGTTTCTCACCTGCTATAATGGGGCGACAGGCAGCAGCCAAAGAAGCCTCTCGCAAGGGGGTATTTGTTGTTACATTATTCTGATGTTATTGTAAAGTTTAAATAAATGTTGTTTTTTTTCATTAAGCTGAATCACTTGGCACTGCAGTGCCATCAATCTGCAGTCTTAAAATGACTTTCATTAGAGCTAAACAACAGAGGATTTGCATTGTAAGATTATATCTTAGTCATTTTGGCTCAGAAAAGGAGCAGTGTTTGCACTGGAAATCCTATTATTAAGTGAAGCGATTATTACAAGTTGGTGTGAAGGTAGCGTTTCTTGTCAGTACAAAGTCCTGCAGCTTTTAACTTGAAGGTGGAACAATAAATGCTTCAAAATGGGCAGCTTGATGCTATTCAAAGGTTTCAAAACAAGAATTTGTGTCAGTTTGTTCTTTTGATGCATTCAATCATTCATTTACTATCATACTGCTATTTGACATTTTACAAGCATAACTCATACGCTTGTGTTGTTTTATGACCCATTACAGTATTTGTAAAAAAGTTTTTAGAACCCCTCTAAATAATCAGTGATTACACATTTTAGTTGATATCACTGTTAAAAGCAACTCATCCTTGTCTGTGTAGACAGGTAAATAGACACGTATAGACAGGGGAAGCCTGAACTTGAAACTTTGTGTGGAACCCTAGAAGATGGTAAAGTAGATGTAGAAGTGGTCATGAAGCTGGGTAGAATGGGGTGTAAAGGGAAGTCAGCAGCAGAGTAGAACCTTGTAATATTGGTAGAATGGGGTGTAGAAGTTACTGAGCAGCAGAATAGTAATACTGGGTAAAAGAAGTGTAGAGGAAAGTCAGCAACAGTAGCACCCTGTAATATTGGGTGAAAGGGGGTTGAGGTAAGGCTATGATTATGCGTGCACTAAAATGCCTGTGTTGAACACAGGGATTCTAGAGCAGCGCATAAGCTGACCATTGATGGCTATGGGGTAATGACCCATCATAGCCTCCAAACCTCAGTCACGCTAATGTCATCGTGGAGCTCTGTGTCCACATGAACGCAATGGAGACTTGATGGTCAATGTATGCGTCATACTGATGTATGGGTAACATGCCTGGAGGTGTTAGTCATACATCAGCCCATTGATTTAAAAGATAACGCGGCCCTAATGGGGCGAATAGAGGAAGCTTGTGTTCGTTGGACACACTAAGCTTTAGCCTTAGTCAGCAGAAAAGTAGCTCCTTGTAATATTGGGAAAAGGGGTGTAGAGGTAAGTAAGCAGCATAGCAGAAACCTATAATGTTAGTAGAAATTGGTTTAAAGGTAAGTTAGCAGCAGAGAAGAACCCTGTTATATTGGTAGATAGGGGTGTAGAGGTAAGTCTGCAGCAGAGTAGAACCCTGGAAAAGGGGTAATCCTGAAGATCAGTGGAACCCAAATCCATCACTGTGAATACAGAAGGCCTTCTATGGGGTTACTAAAATTATTTCTGCATTTTCTTGGATATCCAAATGGCCATGTGTAAAATATGAATTAAGTGCTTGTTTTGATGTGCGGTTGGTAACCACCCATGAAATTACAGATTAAGTCAACCTCATGAGGAACGCAACATGAGGCCTTCCTCTGGCGGTTATTAATTGTTATTAATTACGCCATAGGGGTTAAAATGGGGACGGTTATAACTGAGCACCTGCAAACAGAGTGTGGAGACACCACCCCCTGGAGCACCCGGTCATTTTGCAGACTGCTTTCGCATGAACATGCAAATGTACTCCTAAGTGTTTTTATCAGTTGACCATTGCTGTGTATTTACAACTAGTGAAGTTTTTATTGAAGGTCGGCTCATATATATAGTTAGTTTTCTATCTTTGCACTGTTTTCACTTTACCATTGTAGCAGGCAGGTGTCGGGTAGTGAACAACTCAAAGAACCAGTGTAGTGCAAACAAGGCTTTATGGAGGAACAGAACAACAAATGATAAACTGTTCAGTCTAACTTATAATGAAGTGTAGTCTCAAGGCTAACACCACACTGCAGCGCGGGGGCTGTGCTGTAACAGTCCCATACCCAAACCTCGGGAACAAGAGCAGGCAGTTCCTAAGGGCACCCATGGGGGACCTCCGATGCTCCACCCAGCTCCTAGGCTCTCGCAAGGCCTACCACTCCGGTGGGAGGAATCCATCCCACTTTTCCCTTTCTTAGCTGCGCCTGTAAACAAACGGAAATTGGCACAGATCAGTTCTCCAGACACCTGTACACTCCTTCTGGCAGAATTCGGATCACAGGCAGACTGGAGACAGGCTCCTCCTTTCTGCCCAGATCCCTGTGTTTCCGGCCCCAGAAGGGTTTGGACTCTAAGCTGGGCCCTCCTCTAGTGTCGGGAGGACAAACTGCAGCCTCTGAACCAGACTCTCCCCCTTCACTGATGGACACCCCTTCTCCTGTAGTGACCTATACTATTATGTGTCATAAACCTCTCTGGTGGCTTGTCCAAACCCAATTTGGTCAGAAATGGACCTTCCGATTGCTTCCGGCGCTACCTCTTCAATATCATCAGAGCCCTTAAGGAGTATTTTGTGGTCACAAAATTTCAATTTCTTTAATCATGTTCCACAGGCATTATTTATTTTAATATAACCATGCCATACTATTCTTTATTGCATGCCTTTACACTTTACACTTTCTTTTTCAAATGTATTCTGTTATTGAGGGCTTTTTTTCTGGCGGAACGCACCGTAACGGAGTTCTGCCACCTATTTTCAGCCTGGCCCCTGATTCACTTTATTCGCGAATAGCTAGCTTCCAGGCTGGGCCAAATCCTACAAGACCTGAGAACTCCTGAAGCAGGTCTCGAGGGATTGGGAACGTTCATGCACCGCCGTGCACAGCCTGCCCGGGACTGGTGCCCGTGAGGGGGGACAATGAGCAGCGAGCAGGAGCCAGAGTGAGTAGCACCTTCCAGTGTCACAGCTGTATGACAGTGCATATGTCCTATACCATGTGTGTATGTTGTGGCCTCACCATTCCTGGGCATTATGGATTCCATGTGTGCCATGTACATACGTGTCAAGTTTTCTCGTCGGAGACCCGGGGGAGTACAGGAAATGACGTAAGTGACGTCACTTCCGGTACATGGGTCGTGGTTTTTCTGAGTTCCATGTACCTGAAGTGACATCATTGGCGTCACTTCCACCATCCGCCCGGTCTTTTGGCTGCTCAAGCAGGGAGAGGGCGTTACTCTCCCTGCTAATGTCCCACCCGGTTGTACTGATAATGTGCGTGGCGCGGTGGGAGTTACGCCCCCCCCTTCCTGCTAGAACAGCAGCTCGATTTCAAGAACCTGGGAAAATCCGGGATTTCTTGAAATCGGGATTTGGCCGGGAAAGCCACATAAAAACGTGACTTTCCCGGCCAAATCGGGAGACTTGACAGGTATGCATGTATCCTGCTATGCCTGGCACACATGTGGGACAAAACTTGTCATCTGTGACATTGTACAATGAAGCCGGTCATACAGGCCCGGGGGGGGGGGGGGGGGGGGGGGGGGTGTTGACTTCCACCACCTTTTCTCCGAGAAAAAAAGTTATGCAGCATTGAGTTTAAAACACTTCAAAGCAATATTCCCATGCTTGCTGTTTGCCTTTAAATGGTAAAGCACACTAAATACCTTTTAACACTTTGATTATATGATTGAATTATTGATTATTTTTTGATCTTCTGTCATGTTTAAGTTTGTCAGTAAAATTTTGTTGCAACAGTAATTTTTTTTACAAATTGTCAGCAAATTGAAAAAGTATTTAAAGAATACCAATTCTTATAAAATTTCACTCTGTAAACGCCATCTTGTTTCTGGTACCTGGACAGTATAGTAGTATAAGGTGGTTTATGAGAAACTTGAAGCCCTTATTTTTTCCCCAACTTGCAGTAAGATTTGAGTTATTGCTAACTGTCCAGATAATAAGCTGATAAACCAGGAAAGACTACAATAATATCATGTTTAGGCGTTGACAATGCTATTGTCACTATGTACTTACAGCAGGGTTTTGCTGCCCTCTTCAGTTTATAAATGTGTATTACACCAATCAATACAAACATAGTGTATCATGTATCGTATAACTGCAATGTAGAGCTTTTACATTTATGTTGCAATGGCTAACACATGCTAATGTCTTAAGCTGGGCATACACGTCCCGATTATCCAGGGATCGTTTTTTAATCCGATCGCCCATCCGATTCCGGAATCGATTTTAATTTGCGAAAACGATCGCAAACTGCAACATACCATGCATTAAATTTCTGGGAGATTCTAACCTGAAAGTCTCAATATGTCTTGCACGCACACATTTATGGGTTTGGAGCGGTGTTAGCTAAAGAACTGGCCAGTGACCAACAGCACACAAACAAAGGTCATTTCCACAAGAATCATAGATTATTCGCTTAAAACGATCGCATGAGACAACTAACAGCACTCGATTCCTTTGCTTTTAATTAAAATTATCAATCAGAACGGATCCGTGAACTATCGTTTTTCTGTCTGATTTTCGACAAAATCGATCGCTCGGACACTTTTGGCATGCATCAATTTTTATTCAATCCGATTGCGTGATCGCTTTTGTTGAATGATCGCACTAAAATTGAACAAAAAATCAAGACTTGTATGCCCAGCTTTAGTGTTAGTCTAGTGTGTTAAGTGGGTTTATATTCAACTATTTTTTATGATTCTCTTGTGGATGATGACGTGTTTGCACATGGGACGGAAGATAAATAAATAAAAAACAAATCAAGATTGTAACATAACAAAATGTTGCACCTGACACACTGTGAATACTTTCCGGATGTACTGTGTATATATATTTGTATATTGTGACAGACCGGTGGTCTGTCATGGTGTAAGTGGTCCCTATCCGGCAGTTAAAGGGTCTGATGGTGTATCCAGGAAGCAGTCCAGAGTAGTGTTGGAGAGCGACAGTGGGTTGCTGCCCAGTTTTGTTATGTTTTTGGTTACAGGGAATGGAAGGAACTGGGTGGGCCTTCCCACTCCACCAAGATACACCTGCTGGACCCTAATGAGGTTGCTGGGTTTGTCTCCACAAAAGGGACTGAGACCAGTCACTCAGGGCTCCTGTTGAGGTGAGAAGACACTGTACTGCCTTAACAGCGGATACTGGAGGGCACACAGGGAGTGTGGGGCCCAGGCCTGTAAGCCAGGCCATTTGGGTGGACATTCCTGAGGAAAATGAAATAATTTGTGTTGATGCCTGCAAGCCAGGAGGTTTGGCATTTTCCTGTGAGGACATTATTTGCATCCCCGCTATTAACCCCTGCGAGGGTATTTATTTGGACCTGTTGCTAATAAACCCGGGCAGGGGCCCTTAACCTCCCTAGCGCTATGCCTGAAGCCAGTTCGGGAAAAAGGACACTGCGACTATTGATGCACCTGGCTTCGGGCACGGCGCGGGAGCTCACCTGGTCCAGCTGCCGCCTCCAGCGACGTCCTCGCCGGCTTCTCCCGGGTTCCCGAGTGACGTCACGGAGGTGGGACCCGGGCTTAAAGAAAACTTTTTTTTCGTTTTTAAAATATTTTTTTTACATTTTGGACTGGATCAGAGAAATGTCTTTATCTGATCCAGTTCAAAAGTGGATCCCGCAAGCAGAAACGCTCAGCGGGAATGTAATTTTTTTATTTTTTTATTTTTTTTTCTTATTAGTTTACATTTGTTTTTTTTTATGTTTTATCCAATCCAAATCAAAAGAAAAGAAAACAAATGTAAACTTATAAAAAAAAACAATATTTTTTAAAGAAAACATTTTTTTTGCATGCACCTCTAAAGCGCTTCAATCTCTGGCTGATTTTGCGAATGATCACCATGCACATTCGGGGTGATCGCTTGGTGATCAATTGCAAAATGAACGCACCCACCAGGAGCAACTGCTCGTGGTCGCACACAACTGTGATCAGCCAGGGAACGGACGTTTTTCTCTGGTCGATCGCCAGTACTTTGAATGGGGACCATGGTCCCCACCCAAAGTATCAGTTGTCGGATCGCAAATGGTGTATTTCGATTCATAAAATTATTGACCATTGTCATCATGCTGTGGTCAAATGTTGAATGAATAAAACTGCGCCCATGCCGGAATTGGGTGCAACCGCTGGCTCTCTGTGTGCCTGCAGCATATCTACAGAACTGCAGGCACACAGAGCCTTTCTGCCCCCATCGGCGTCATCGGTGAGGCCGATGGGGGCGGAAAGACAAAATACAGTATCACTTTTGGTACAGAAATCTGGACCTCAGTGAACCGCCAGGGAGGTTAAGAGAAGCAGCTTGTGTGGACTGACGTCATTGCGAGTACACCTTTGAGGCTGATTCCCCACAATATACACACAGTTAAGTTCATAAAGGTTTGGATGGGCGATCGCAGCAGAGTAACAGTACTCTGCTTGAATTTCCCAACCCTGTCCTCATTGATAACGGTGGCAACGTGGCCTGGGAGATCAGTGCCCCTCAATTAAAATGGAGGTCTATGGCGCACTGCCCCTTAGGCATACCTGACGTCAGGGACATCATTCTTGTGCTTTTACATTGAAGTTGACAGGTATGCCACTGTCCACCCACCAATGTGGACAGCAATACCCTCAATAAAGGTGTCTGTAAGGGACCAGGATACAGATTGGTTGAATGTGACAATAGCTGCAATCAAAAATTTGGGTGGGGTAAACAATTGAGTGGCCTAATAGTGATTATAGGACTTAGGGCTTGTTTCCACTAGAGCGATCATGTTTTTTATTGCTTTGTTTCCTGATCACTCCCGGTTGAGCCTATAGAAAATGAATGGATGCGGTAAAAATTTGTGTCCCCATTCACAGATTTTTAGCTAGGGGACGCATTAAGAACATGGTAGAGTGGCGTTCAAAATCGCCCCCTAAATTGCATCCGTGCCCGATCGCGCCCTTCTGTGCTTGATCGCTAAATGGAAACTGCCAAATGACTTTAAATGAGAGTGATCGCCCGCGGATGCAGCAAAGCAATTAAAAACGCGTCCATCCACGGCCAATCGCTCTAGTGGAAACAGTCCCTTAATGATGGTGAAAGTAGTTGAAAGGAGGACCCAGTTATATGTGCTGAAAGCAATGCAATGGAAACAAACATGCTTAAAGACGCAGCAAAGAGATCCTTGGGGATGGGGATGGTTGAAGGAGTAGGACAATCTATTACCTCCACGATTTAGAACAGTGGCGGGCAACTGAGTAGATATGGAGGGCCTTAAGTGCAGCCGGCATCACTAAACTATACTGACTTATAAGCATTTTATAAAAAAATGACAGCATGCATAGCTAGAAGACATCATTTTTAATTTTTAACCAACAAAACCTATTTTCAATGATACTTCAAGCATTAGGAAAGACTGCAGTGTGGTAATGCACATATGTTTCATGTGCACATGAGGATATGTCTTTCTTTTTGCAGTTGAGTGTAATACACTGAGATTAGAATGTGTAATGTCGTTGTCAGTTGTTTCCTTGTTCCCCCAGTAAAAGTTTCCTTATGCCAGCAATAAAAGGATAAATAACAGGAGTAAAACGGAATAAATTTTGAAAATATGCAATGCTTCTAGAAGTTATTCTGACTATAAGGGAGGAAAAAATTTAGTGGAGCATCGTGGGGCAGAGATACCATTTGCTTTAAAATTTGTAGTTCTTTTATTGGTAGAAGGAAGCTCTGGATATAAGTTATTACTGATGACATTTAGCCTTTAGGTAACCATACATGCGCTGATATCTGTGCGATCAATGTATGATCGTTTGTGTGGTGACGTTGTGACGCAAAGAAGGTATTCCTCTTAAGGTATGGGTACCTCACTGCCGCTATTTTTATCACTCACAAATGACATGCTATAAAACACAGGCAATGACAGGCAGACTTTACCCACAGAAACACATATGACATATTGGCAGCATATAATGCATGACATCAAAGTGCCTGCCTACATTCCATGAACTGATTAATTTTATTTCTTAAATATTTGCATTTTTACTACTGTAGACATACCAGAAAAGGACTGGCCAACAAAGCTTCCTCATAAAAGATGTCTGAAGATATACATATATATATACAGTATATATATATATATATATACATGCAGAGGAGAAGAGGAGGGAACTGGTGGTGCTAGGAGGAACTGTCTTCTGTACAATGTTCATTGTTTCTTGTGATCTGCAAATGGCAGCTCCATCTCCGACAGCAGAAACAGACTGGTAAGTGTTTTTCACATTCTTTATAGAGAACATTATATCTGTTGAACGTTTTCGATTTCTATGTATTTTTATGTCTTAAAACTCTTTTATGCCTCCCAGGAGTGTGATATATTTCAGAAAACCATTGCTGTTTATTATTATTTATCTGTGTTTTCTTCTCGTATGGCAGCAACATATACATCTCTCTATATAGATTTATTTAGAATATATCCTTCTCTTTCTTGCAAACATTACATTGCTGTATTGTTGTGGGTTATTTTTACCTTTCTTTATCTTTTTTTATCCTTTTTTGATTATAGAGAAGCACATCAGAAACTATTGATCAGGAGCCAAATTGGTTAATGACCAAATTGGCAGAAGTTAGTTTGCCATATTTGGATTTTTTTTCATCTTGAAGTGGACATGGTTTGGGCTATTGGAATACAAGATCTTCTTACCCCATTCTTCGAATAACAATACTGCTTTCCTCTCTGAATGTTTAATATGGCATCCATGTTTGTGCACTAGAGAGAGAAGTATCGGGTACAGCCATACCCCAGATAATGATAACTAGAGAGAATTAGTTATTGGGATGAATATCTTATCGCTCCATCTACACTTGAATTACTCAAGTTAATTTTTGGGTTGGGATGGTAATCTCTGGTTTAGACTTTGGAATACAAGATATGTGTCTTCTACGTCATTATCCCGTTTTTCAGTAAACCCCACTGCTTCCTCCTCTGAATGTATAAATAGGGTATAAGATATGGCATCCATATTGGAGGGATCACATACTGCCATGCCCAAACTAATGACAGGTAGATCACAGAAACTAAAAATCTACACATCTATTAATATACAGTATGTGGACAAAACACTTGACGATCATAACAATTAGAGGTGGCCCTCACTTTGTCGCTGTAAATGCCTCTACTCTTCTGGGAAGACTTTCCATAAAGTTTTGAAGTGTGTGGGAATATTTTCCTATTTAACCTAGAAAGGATGAGAAGACTTTTTCTTAATTACTTTGATATTTACTAGGCGTTATACCACACCATTGTTATTGATTGACCATGCTATACGTTTCCGCATGTACTCTTATCTTCTCTTTTTCCATAGAACATGTTATTTCTCTGTCAATCTCCTGAAGAAGCGACTATATGTCGCGAAACACGTTGAGGTTTCTTCTGACAAGAAACCTGTTATATATGAGTCTGTATTTACTTTGTACAAAACTTAACACCATGTCTGTTTTGTGCATTTTTGACTTGACGTTGTCTGACCTGTAAATATATATTATCTTGGATGAAATTTATCTCCCTTGTACATCAGTTACCGAATTTAACTATCCTGTTGTGGTTGTCTTGCTGCAGTTTAAAACTACCCAAGACAGTGGGGTGCCACTATCTTACTGTATTTATTCCAATTCACGGATGAGTTCAGGCTCTGTGGCCACTTAAGTAACTCATTTGTACTCAGCAGCACAGTCCTTCAAGAAAAAAAATAAGTATTTCCTGACCTAAAGCCTTTTACAATATTCTATATAAGAAAAGCTGAACTCAGTAAACAATTGAGTGGCAATATAGTGACAATAGGACTTTGTTAGTACTGTATAATGACTACTGACAATTAATGACAGGGAGAACAGAGAAATGAGAAATGTGTTGGTATGGATATCCTATCACTCCATCTAGTTTAAAATTTTCAAGTTTGTTTTTTAAATTTTGGGGTATTAACTTCTGGTTAAGGCTGTGGCAGTGGTTCCCTAACTTTCCCTACAGGGCCCCTTTTATAGGAACATTATAGACTTCTATTCAAGGACAGGAAAAAGTACAGTGTTAGGCAGCAGTGGACTATATAAAAACATTGACACAACAGGAAAAATGTTTAATGAAAGTCTCTGATAAGGTATGCTAACCACATGTCAGTTAGACTCATCAGGGAGATTTCATCAAGTGATTTATATCTGAGATTTATGGTTTTGCTTTTCTAACTGCCAGTTCCATAAAACATTTCCAATGTTACAGCCATCGTGGTCATTGCCAACAGCACAGTTTCGTGTCATTTGCTGCAATAGCAGTTAGAAGCTTTACTATATGATATATTTAACATTTTCTAAAATGTATGAAAAAAAGAGAATTTTCATTTACAGATGGTTTTTAACTTAGCTTTATTACAATGGCTAAAGCTGGCCATATACGAGTCAATGTTTATGTAAGTGTTGAGCTTCATTATTCGAATTGCAAATATATTCAACCAATATCGGCTATTCGAGAATTCGCAAATTTGGCGATGGATTTTCGCAGTTTCAAGTATTCAAGATATTATGCGCTGGGAAGCCCTTGGTCATACATTTGAATTTTGTTTTTTCGAATATTATTCAATCAACTGAAAGTGATTTATAGAGCTGTGATCGGTCAGGTAGGAAAATTACAGTCAATTGTATAAGTATTTGACAGCTTTTTAGGTGTGTCAATGATTGCTTTGCAATCGTTCTCTGTAGCATGTATACACACCTTCATTTTCATTACATGAAAGGAATTCAATGTTAGGAGTTGAACATTTATTGAGCAAAAGTTGATTTGTGTATCAACTTTGTGAACATAGTTTGTCTCATACAGAATTTTCACCTAAATTGGACCTTCCAAGGCAAATGAAAGGCCTTCCCTGGCAATCACCTCCTTCCGCACATTTGGGTATGCTCTGCAAACTGAATTTACAGATAACTTTATTTCAATCACTAAACTAAATTAACCTTGATAAATAATTACATTGCTACTTATACACGTTCCATTTCTTTAATAAATTGACACCTTTGTGTTGCTGCAGAGGGACAATGAAAATTGAACACGTGGAAAATAACTGCCTACAGGTTAGTCAGCGGCATGACAAAAAGATCTGTGAACTCTGGTTTATAGTATGCTTGTTTTGGTTTATCTATATATTATTTCAGCCACAATATTGGTGATCATATGGATTCATACATTTTTTGTTAATTGCTGTAAAATGTTGAATATATAAGTGACAATGACTAACATAAAAAATCATGAGTGAAACTACCAAGCACAGACACTCGGAGAGCTCCTAATCTTCCTCTTTGCCTATACCCCCCCCCCCCCTTTGTATACCAAAATATTTTGATATAAAGGAAATCATTTTAATGCTTTTATATACAGTTTGTAACTATAGATGAATGTTGGAGGAAATCATCTAATCTATTAGACACTCTTTGTCCTGATTTACTAAAGCTGTGTATTGCAAAGTGTGTGTTGGGTTCATGAAGATGTGACAGCTTTGACTCTACCCTGAAAATCACAATGAAATGTATTGCTGACATTTAGTGAAGTATTACTTGATGAAAACAGATTTTCAGTTAAATGGAGAGCAAATGTCCCTGGTGTATTTTATTGTATTTTATTTATTAACCTCCCTAGCGCACTGCCAATGTCAGGTCCAGATTTCTGTACCAAAAGTGCACCAATTCAATTATTATGTTGTAGACCTGTACCTTCCCAAAATCTGTCCGTATAAGGGTCTAGTAGACATCCTGAATATAAGAATGTTTGAAACACTCAATTATAAAATGAAATGAGTGAAAACAGTCTTTGCTGCCGGGGCTCCGATCTTAGCCTGACGGCTCCATCTCGTCCAGTACAGGTCTGACAGGACAGCGCCGGACGAGATGGTGCCATCATGAACGGAGTGGGGGGGGGGGGGGTTGGGTTAATCTTATCTTAAGCTTCGTGCAATTTAGGTCATTTGCATGTTTGCAAGATATATATTTCAAGGTTTGTTAAACTTTTTTCCCTTTTTGACTATAGATTTTCCTTAGACGATGTTTACGATGGTTTTGCTGTAAACAGAGAGGTGAGCTTTGTGTTGTATGCTTGTGGCTGCTTTGAAACACATGTGGCATAACCACATACTCCAAATATGTACTGTGGAAAAAAAGGAGATTTACTCTCTGCTGAGAGCCTGAAGTGGATCTTTCTGTGAGCTATTTTTTTTTCAGTTTTTTTCCAAAAATCAAGTCGCTTTTATAAATCCTGTGCATACAGAAGTGCTCAAACTTGCAAAAGTAACTTTTTTATTGTTGTTTTTGTGCAATACAAACATGGAACGTGGTTCAGTTTAGCATGCTGCCATCACACTTTATATGGTTTTCTCTGTGTGTCATTTCTATTCTGCCTGGAGTCTCTCAACCCCCTCCTACTGGGCAGAGGTGATAAAATACCTTTTTTGGAATCCTCCCTGTTAAGTGTGGAGCTTCTGTCAGCCAGTGTGTCTGCCGCTTGCCTAGGAGCGCTGTGCTCCCATCTCCTACTGAATTTGCCATCGGCCATCATTTTTGCAGTGCCCAGGAACTACAACCCCCATTCATGGTGAATGAAATAGATCCCCTTTGGACTAGGGCAGTCCTTTCCTCATCTTGCCTGAGTGAATGGTTGCAGACCTCCAACAGGTGTCTAGAGTTAGGGCGAGGTGCAGGATTCCTCCCCTCTCCACCGTCCTTGGATCTGTTAGGCTTTTCTGACCACTGGACTGCTTTCCTCTGAGACCCTGGGTAAGAGAGCCATCAGCCAAATCCCCAGTGCAGTTGGTAGATTCTTTGCAGTTTTTAGTTCCCTATGCTTTCAACCCCATACCTGCCGTGGGTGATGGTGACAGCCTGTATATATTTGCTCCCTTAGTAAACAGTTAACCCGTACCAGCTGTGTGGACATTTGTGTGCAAGTTGTGCATGGCAGAGTTGGAACATAGATTATTAAAAAGAAGCTGGTTGCTCCAGTGGTTGTACCGGGCAATGCAACACTACTTTCTCTTCATTTTTGTTTTTTTCATATTAACTTGCAAGGTTGTGTCATACCGTTTAAATTTTTCAAGGATTCATATAACTGTACTCCGAGGGATAATGTTCAATGACTTACATTTCCTTTGAGCACTATACAAGTCATATTTAAGAGGGTGCAAACTTATGTAATCAGTTATTTTTTTTTTTTTATTTCAACCCTCTGTAATTTTATATTCTTTATCAATGAAACAGGATAATATATTTTAATATATAACAGGAAATATATTTATTGTAGTTTTCATCAGAGAAGTAATCTGTGTTTGTTTTCAACAGACTCTGATAGTTCGGTTACAAGCGGTATAGGTGTCCATACATCAAGCCACAGAGAGAATCTCTCCCTCCAAGTAAGAATTACTTTTTTAGTTACATGACAACTTCTTAATAATAAAATTTGAAATAGGTTTAATTTCTTTTCACAATTTTGTAGTTAAGTCATTTGGGTAAGTGGTAATTAAGAAACATAAATTGGGTGGGGTACCTTTGTGTGCTCAGAGGAGACTACCGACCCACAACACCTGTCTGCAGTAGTGGCTGTCCTCGTGTTCTTCTGAAGTGTTCACTGTTGAGCTGCAGCTGTTCTCATTCTGAAGAACAGAAAAACACGAGAAGAGAAATACGAGGACAGCCACTGCTGCTGCAGGAAGGTATTGTGTTCTCGGCTCCATGCCCCCCCCCCCTGCTAAGCGCATTCCTTTGGGAGCCAAAAACACAGAGAAGACATGTGGATGTGAATATAAACATGAACTATTTTCTTTTCAATGATTTAACAAGAGGTTTTCTTTGTAGACACTGGAAATAAAACAAGAAATCTATGAGCAATTATGTTTAGCGAACAATGGTTCCTGGAGCCAGGAGGATATAGAAGAAGCTGCTAGCTCATGTCCAGATTACATCTCTGCAGTCCAATATCTCTCACACGAATGCCCTCTATGCTGTGACCAATATTCATATTCCAAGGTATCTAGATTTATGTTCATCAGTATAATATAAGGTGAGTAGGGAAAGGACTTATACTTTGGGTTCAAATACTTTTGTGTTACATGGTTTGTACAATTATATTGTGCAGTCTTTTTTTTAGTTTTTTTCTGCAGCATGGGGTCAGGAAATAAGAATTTATACACGGTAGGGTGAAACTTGTCATTACAAAGGAGGAGCTAGCAAGGTAGGGGCTTCTATGTCTGATTATCTAATACAAGGCTGGGTCTACACTATGCCGCCCCTTAAACCGTGGAAGGCGTTATGGACACATCGGGGTGTGCATGTCCATAGCGTCCGCCCACAGTTTACCCGCTGTTTTCAGGCGGTATAGGACGCAGAATTTGCCATGTCGGCAATACCGCATCCTATACTTACTTGTGGCAAACTGTGCCTGAAAATGTATCAGTACCATTGTTTACCAATGTGCACCGGTGGACGCCCACCAATCCAGAGCACCTGACTAGGCGTTCTGAATCCGTGTCCACTGCCGCGCTGTCCTTGACTGTGCTGCCCAGAACCGCGGGCATGATGCACCAGTATAGACTGACACGTTATGTCTTTCCCCATAGGGGTTTACAGGGGGCGGGCAACGTGGGGGAAAACAACGCAGAATTCCTCAGTGTATGGTTGGGTTGGGTTGCCGACATGGCGAATACCGCGTCCTATACTTATAAGTGGCAAAGCGTGCCTGAAAACGTATCAGTGCCATTGTTCACCAATGTGCGCCGGGGGACGCCCCCAGATCCAGAACACCTGACCAGGCGCCCCCAACCACGGGGCATGACGCACTAGTATAGACTGACACATCATTTCTCATAGGGGTTTACAGGGGGCTGGGGTATGCGAGGGAAAACCGTGCAGAATTCCTTAGTAGACGCAAGCTGGATGAGTACCAGGGAAAGATGAAGGTTTAGGGATTGTGTGAAGAGTTCATACTTGTTCTTGTATATAACAATATAGTGATAATATTGACAGTGAGGATACAGTTGCAAAAAAATCGAAATAGTTAAATGAGAGATATGTGGTAGGTGATCACAAAGATACGTTTTTATTAATCACATTGTGTTTCTTCTAGTTGGTGAAGATGACACACTGCAATTGTTCATTATGTGAACAGTGCTTCATTCATCATTTCTCCTCTGTCATCAAAGAGAAGAGTATTATACAACTGGTGTGCCCTATCTGCAAAAAGCCTGATCTGGAGAGGAATGGGAACTCTGAAGAATCAATGGAGTTCTTCAACTTGCTGGATATCCAGGTTACCAAAACATATAAATGTTAATAAGCTGTAAATTTATTATGAGTTACCCATGGGATAAGGATTAGGGCAAAAGGGGAGATGCTGAAGTACCAATTATTTTTCCAATCATGGACACATAAAGAGTTTCTAATGAAGGGCTTTGATTTTTAATTCAAAAGGCAAAAAATCAGGTGCCACATGGTCTTCATATTATCTCAGCCCCATTGCATGGAATAGGTTTCTATGGTGGAGCATCTGCAGCCAAGCCCTGCAATACAAAGCATCTGATGCAGTGGTAGCGCCATTGGTCTGGAATAGTGAATGACATTTCTCTGCCAGGCAATCTAATTAATGAGTCAGGGTATTTGCCTTGGGTATTTGACTGCGTTGTGGCATATTTAAAGTTTGGTGGAGGGGAAATTATGGCGTAGGGCTGCTTTTCATGGATTGGACTTGGCCCCTTGCTTTCAGTAAAATGAAATCGAAATGCTTTAAAACATTTTCATGCTCCTAAAGTTGTGTAACAAAACTATGCCAGCATGTCCCATGCGAGGTCCGTACATAATGAGTTTGGTGTGGAGGAACTCGTCTGTGAGCCAGGACTTCTTGTCCAACACTGGTCACTGCCTGACCTCACAAATGCTCTTTTGGAAGAATGGTCAATTGTTCTCATCAAACTCCTAAACCTCGTGGAAAGCGTTCCTGGAAGAGTTAAAGCTGTTATAGCTTCTAAGGGTGGATCAATTCCATATTAAAGCATATGGACAAAGAACAGAATGTTATTGAAATTTATGTGAGGGTAAAGGCAAGAGTCCCATTAGTTTTTGCAATATAGTATATGCTCAGCGGGCATGTGTGTTGTTTGATACATATGGGACATTTTGAATTGAGAATGAAATTAAAATATAAAATATGCACATAACAACTATTAATTTTATTTTATAGATCCGCCACTATCTTGACCAAGCAACCCATGATTTATTTCAAAGAAAGCTGAGGGACAAAGCGTTAATGGACATGCCAGATTTCAGATGGTGTAGTCATGTAAGCTTCAGGAACTGTAAACAAAGTATTGCAGAGGGTAAAACAGCACACCGCGGTCAGGGCATGCCCGGACTTTCCCCAGTATATGCCAAATGTAGGAACTGGTTGATTTAAATTAAAACTGCACTTGATACACTGCAAGTCTGGATGTGAATGATTGGCCAAGTAACATATCATGTCAAAGACAAGGATGTTGCCTTTGGCCTCTTCTCTGCAATCAAAAGCTCACCATAGACATAATATAATCTCCTTAACCAGGTAATGCTAATTAGACAAGCATTTAAAAACGTAATACAATTATTTAATATGTTAATCTCTTAAGAAAAGAAAGAGTAATTACTAGACAGTTATTTAACACAAGAGCAGTTATTAGTTTCCCCTTGGTAGGTTTTGGTACATTCATCCAAATCACCGCGGCAATTTTAATATACAACATGGCATTGGTGGAGCATGAACAGACTCAGAATATATGTTTCACTTCAGATTTGATTTAAAGGACAATGTAATGGAAACTATTTAAAATTTTCATTCTTTTAGTGTTCTTTTGGAGTTGTGCATGAGGAAGACACATTACAAATGCAATGTCCGACCTGCAATAAAAGCACTTGTTTCAACTGCAAACAGCAAGTAAGCTTAGGTTTATTCATAAATACATGTGTGAGAGAAAGTATTATTTAAAATATAATTGTGTTTAATATACCAAATCCATCAAACTCTGCAGCTCTTCAGCAAGATTTTTTTTTTATGAGGACAGAGGTCAATACCACGTCCTATACTTACTATTAGCTGTTTGCACACATCACACACCACACTCCCATTGTTTATCAATGGGCCAGGTACATGTTTCTGATGCGTTCTTGGGACACCTCCGGATCCACCACACATGCCACCCCAAAATGCGGCCATGACACATCAGTATAGACTGGCACGTCATTTAAAATAGGGGAATACAAGGGGTGGCTTATAGTCTTATAGATCAGACTCAACTGTAAAGCTTGGTACATACGACTTGATGAAGAAACAGATTAGAGCAACATCATGCACCATGCGCACTCATGGCGCCCGATGTTGCTCTAATCTGTTACAAGATTTG
>CM070036.1:25584883-25597102 GCA_036250615.1 Ptychadena robeensis | reverse complement strand
TGATGCCGAGGGCCGCACATGTGGCCCTCCATATCAACTCAGTTGCCCACCACTGATCTATATGAAAAACCAACACAGTTTTACTATTATACCTAAAAGACTGCCAACTAAAAGTCCCATCTTTGAGGGTAATTTTGGTTGAATCTATATGACTGAAGGGATGGGCATTCCAACCCTATAGAGATTTAGTTTGTCTATTGTCTTCCTATTGTAATATATTGCAAAGATAAATAAAAAATGTCATGTATGATACAAAACAATTCCCAAGTAATAAATCACAATCAAAACATGTTCCATGTATATATACATAAAATAAGGCACTTGACGATTTATCTTAACGCAGTTTAAATATTTTGCTTCCTCAGGCGGGGGTTTGGTCTCACTTATATAATCAAAGAATGGAAAAAAAATAATCTATGTGTCTTTCAAAATATTAATCAAAAGTTGAACAACAATATTGATACAATTATACTCAGTAATGTAATGAGTATGGGTAACCAAAGGACTTCCCTTAGGGTGGTGATCCCCTGCAGACACACTGAGCCTTTCAGGCCCCTGTTTTCGGCATCATCTGTGACGCCGAAGGGGGCGGCGCCGGCGGTGTGTAGAGGGCTGGGCAGAGAGCCGGCAATGTAATGTACATTGCCGCGATTGCGGAGGAAATGGCTTTTCGTGCCATAAAAAATGGCGCAAAAAGCCTGTAACGCCCAGAGGGTTTAAGGTGAAACTAATATATGAAATAGTCTGATTACATGCAAAGCGACACTTTCTTATAAATTTGATGATTATGGTTTACAGCTTACGAAAAACCCCAAATCTTAAATATGAAATCAATAAAACCAAGATTTTAATATGAAAAATGTTAGACCTCATGTATATGTACTCAGTACTTGGTTTAGGCCCCTTTTGAAGTAAATATTTCCTCAATGAGGCAATGTAGCATAGATGCTATCAGCCTGTGGCACTGCTGAGATGTTATGGAAGACCAGGATGCTTCAATAGCGGCCTTCAGCTCTTCTGCATTGTTTCCTCTCATGTTTCTCTTGGCCACACCCCAAAGATTCTCTATGGGGTTCAGGTCAGGTGAGTTTGCTGGCCAATCAAGCACAGTAACCCCATGGTCATTGAGACCATGACCATAGACAGCTGCAGTGACTCTGACTTAATGAAGTACAGTGGACCAACACCTGCAGATCTCATGGCTCCCCAAATCACCAGACTGTGGAATCATCACACTGGACTTCAAGGTCCTTGGTTTCCAAATGAGATGCAAAATTTGCTCTCATCAGAAGAGAGGACTTTAGACCACTGAGCAACAGACCAGTTATTTTATTTTTTAGCCCATGTAAAGCCCCCCATACACGTTCCGATTTTTCGTATGAATTTTGCCCGACCGATCGGGTCGGGAGATTAATCGATCGGGAGATTAATCGATTCGGAATTATGTACCCGACCGATCCCGATTTCTCAAAATCGGCCGAAAAATCGATCGGGACCGCTTCGGACCTGTCCGTAAATTTTTGGTCGATCTGCTGTTAATAAATAGGGTCGGGCTGATGGATCGGTGATAATTCAAATTCCGATTTTTCGTGCCAGCCGGCCGACCGACCATAACATTTTAGGTGAAAATCGGGTGACAGGATCGGACGAAAAATCGGTCGGGAGAATAATCAGAACGTGTATGGGGGCTTTAAGACACTTCTGATGTTCTTTGTTGTTCAGGAGTGGCTTGACAAGAGGAATATGACATTTGAAGCCCATGTCCAGGATGGCGGCTCTTGATGCACTAACTCCAGCCTCAGCCTGCTCCTTGTAAAAGTCCACAATTATGAATGGCCTTTTCCTGACAATCCTCTCCAGGCTGCGGCCATCCCTGCTGCTTGAAAACCTTTTTCGTACTCATTTTTCCCACATAACTTTCTATTAATGTTAGTAAGGGGGTTTCGTGGAACACCAGACTACCAATAAACAGGACTGGATAAACAGGAGGAGAAATTAAATAAGAATTCCAAAAGTTATGTATGTTAAAAGACAAACAGTGCGCCAAAGAGTTAATATAGGGCGGCTGAGTTGGAGGGGGGAACAAGCAAGTTAAAGATGAATATACATAACCCTAATGTTGGTGAAAAAAGACAAAACATTCTCTTCTTATATTTTACAAGTGCACATGATGTGATGCTGCAAGAACCTACAATGAGTTGTGTATGAATATAATAGGCTTTCACTTGGGAGGTGGAAAGACTGCAGTACAATGTCCTCAGTACTGTTACACCTTCTAGAAAGCTGGCTGGAGAAGTTTGCAATGGCAGACGTCACATATCTGAGAGGCTGGAGTAGAGTAGTAAAAGGTAAGTGAAAAACTTTGAGTTGAACCCGTAGTAAGTTCATATACAGAGGGGATGAAGCTGTGGACATCCACAGCTAAAAGGCATCTCAGATTGAACAGAAACATATTTGTTAAAAATAGAAGATCAAGGGTGTCAAACTCAAAAATAAAATTTAAACAAAGTCGAAATCCAATCACATACTATGCGTTGCTTTGCTGCGTGTTAGTGCACACACCACTCCTCCTTCCTCCCTTGGTAATGTGCCAGAAAGATCTGCCTTCTCCACATCCACATCCCTGTCTGCTACACTCACTGATCTTCTGTACTCCAACTTCAGGAGTAGAGAACAATGAATCCCAGTATGTTCTTGGGGGATCACTGATGTGTCACTAGAGGTCACGGCTGAACAGCCAGGACTCCTAATTCACTACTCCCAGAGTGGGAGTACAAAAGCTCACACTGAGTGTAGCAGGTAGAGGGGCTGTGGACAAGGCTGATCTATCAGAAGGACAGCGTTTAACACCATGATGATCAGTGATGGTGAACTCATATACACACACAAAACATGTAAACACACACTCAACTTTCTTATTAGGTAGAATAGGAGATGGCATAGGGGACTGTGTGCAATCAGAAGAGAGGGGAAAATAACTGACAGCATTGAGAGCCAATAGGCTGCAGTTATTTCCTCTGTGCTGGCTGACAGCTTGCATGCCCACAGAGAGGGCTTCGAATGCCACCTTTGGCACGCCTGCCATAGACTCGCCATCACTGATCTAAAATTCCTATTCCTCAGTCATATTCTTTCAAGCAATGGAATACCGGATTTGCAGAAAAACATGGAATATGTTAAAAATATGGATGACAAATCCATGAACTTCAATGGAAACAATACAAATAAATACGCTTCTGTCTTTTTTAAAACATAAAACTCATATAATTTAAGACACAACTGTATCATAAAGCCAATTATGTTGTGCAAAGTAATTTACAGGAATTCTTCGAGCTTACTGATCCCTGATGTGTTTTTTTTTGTTCAACTTAAAAATAGAAAAGACAAACTAACAATAATATTAATAATATTGTCAAGTATGTGACATAAAAAGTCATTTAAAAACAAAGGAGGTAAAATCCTGATGTCGTTGCATACAGAGGTGGTAAGTCCACCCGAGAGTGCAAAGGTAATACAGTGAATCCAACCATTCCCACTATTCCCTCTTCTCGTCGTCTCGCACTAATGGAATGAGCCGGAGCTCCTTAGAGATCCTCTGCGCTATTTCCGTGCTGCTGGCGGCAATCACTCTGCAGGACATCAGGTCAAATGGCCCCCCTGAAACACAGGAGCATGAAATGAGCTAAGAAAAATAGAAATCCATAAAAATGGACTGTGATACAGATCTTGAAGGTAAACTCAATGCAAACATTTAAAAAAGTCCATATACATGAAGATAACAACCAAGCAATACAAGCCTCAGATCTCTCACTGTCACCTTCCAGATACCACAGTCAGCTCTGTGTATAAAGTCTTCAGTGGGCAACCAGTGTTTAGACAGCTTACTAACCAGGACCAAACAGCATCTTGTTACTCAGCATCAGTGAAGCTGTCACCCAGAAGCAGTCCTGTTTCAATTACAGTTTAATCATGCTTACCTCCTACTCTCTACTGAAGAATGACACTATGATCTAAAACTATGCAGTTACAATATACTGACAAGGGCTTCAAATTTGAATCCGTCGATTGAGTGGTTATGGTTTTTAACGTGGATGATTTAAATACAAATATTCAATACCAGACCATAAGACCCACCTCATAGTTTTGGAGTAAAATAAAATAATAAGAAGTCAGAGGAACAAGCATCCAAATATACAGTGAATATACAGCATGTTCCAGCAAATTAGACAGGGCTGGGACATGCAGTATTCACAGGCCAGTGACAAGAAGTAGATCTTAGTTTCATCTGAATGTGCAGGGTTGAAACTTTGGCAAAAAAAAAACATTTTTTTTTCTGTACCTCTAAAGCCGATTTTGCGAATGATCACCATGCGCATTCGGGGTAAGCGCTTGGTGATCAATTGCAAAATGAACGCGCCCACCTGGAGCAAGTACTGGCGCAGTCTGATTGTGAATCAAACTGCGCCCGTGCCGGAATCAGGCGCAACCGCTGGCTCTCTGTGTGCCTGCAGCATTTCTACAAAGCTGCAGGCACACAGAGCCTTTCCGCCCCTATCGGCGTCACCGGTGACGCCGATGGGGCGGAAAGGCAAAACACTGTATCACTTTTGGTACAGAAATCTGCACCTCAGTGAACCGCCAGGGAGGTTAATCAACCCAGCCGGTTGGCCAGTCAGACAAATTTTGCCTCCTGGGATGCAGAGCTATTGATTCTGGGATGTTTGGGACTTGAGCAATATACTCTTTTAGAGGTCACTACCGTCTTATAATGAAGCAAGCGAGGGAGGCTTTGTAACACAGAATAATTTAAAGGCTCACACTGTAAGTATCAAATTCTGATAACCATAAAGTTAAACTGCCGATAGTTGCGTGTTCCTTTATTGTTCCTTTTTTTACCTGTTTACTAGAGATTCTAGAGAGTCCTCAAGGCAATTTTTCACGCACACAGACACACACTTCACGTTTTGTGGGTGAGATATGTGTGTAAATAACTTTCATACATACCATGGTACCATAATAACATTTCATAAAAGGTTGTCTGTAACATATAAAGAATTTTAATATCTGAAAAACTAACTTGTTTTTCTGTACATAATACAAGATAACTTACTGTTAAGGATACATACCTTTCACATCCAGGACGACTCCCCCCGCCTCTGTGATTATAACTGATGCTGCAGCCATATCCCAGCAATGGATCCCCATCTCATAATAAGCATCGGCTCCTCCTGTAGCCACCAGACACATGTTCACAGCTGCTGTGCCAACCGCACGGATCCTGCGCAGGACAACAACATGAACTGGGATATAACTCACTTCATTTACAAAGTATCATTGGAACCACAAATAGAAACCAAAGTTGGCTTATTTAGGTCAAAGTGAAAGTGTCTTTGGGAAGGTCCTCTCCAAGTAGGTATACTTACCTTCATCTCTTATTCAGTACATAAAAAAGAGTTCATGTGCACCACAATCTATAATTACTCATACAGATGGTGGGCAACCTTTCTACAGTAGAGGAATGATTGGGTATTCTAGTACCAGAGAGGATACAGTAAAAACATATATTTGAGACTTGAGGAAAGTCATATACATGTTAAAAACAGTATGAAGCCCCCTATACACGGATCGATTTTTCATTCGATTCCCAATCAATCGCCATCTAGTTAGATCTCGATCTAACTGAACCCTCTGGAACCCTAAGGCCAAGGCTCCGCTGCATCTTTTCCTCAGCACACTGCTTGGTCTTTTGCCCATTATATTTAATGGAACAGTACACACAGTCACAAGTGCACAGAACCACACATAGAGAATGTATGGGTGTGTCTAAAAAGTGCATCAAAAGCACACAAATCAATTCAGATGCATGGGTGGGGAAAAACTGTCAGACTGTAGCCAATTAACTCGGAGGGGGAGGAGACTTGCGGGGGAGGAGACTCCCCCTCCGAGTTAACAGCCTGCAGCACAGTCGGGCAGAAAAAGAACAAGCAGGACGGATCCGTGTGCGATCCGACCTGCCGGCTTTTTTATCTAACAAACTCAAGGTGGGCTTCCTTATAGTTGCGGCCGACCAACCTTTATGTGCTCGGCGGGAGCGAGCACGCCGGTTGGTCGGCTGCAACTATGGCCGGGAATCGGCCTGTCTATGGGGGGGCTTTATACAACAAAGCTTGGCCTCCACTATGTTTTTTTTTGAAAAAACACACATGTTTTTAGGTGCCTCTTATATACATAAAGGAAACGGTATTTCCTATTTTCAAGCTTTTACATGCCATGCGCACTTAAGTTGACCATACACCTTTAGATTATTATTATCTTGTACTTATATAGCGCCGACATATTACACAGCACTTTACAGAGTAAGGAGCTCACAATCTAATGTCCCTAACACATAGGTTACATGTAACTAACATAGGAGAATTTGGGGAAGCCAATTAATCTACTACATGTCTTTGGAGTGTGGGAGGAAACCAGAGTACTTGGAGGAAACCCACACAGACACAGGTAGAACATAGAAACTCCTTGCAGATAGTGTCCAGGCCAGGATTTGAACCTGGGACTCTAGTGCTGCATGGTCAGAGTGCTAACCACCTGACCCACCATGCTGCCCTGATCTCTGTTAGATATATTTCATGAGACCTACCAACAACTATGTAGTATAGTGACCTCCCTGATAGAATAAATTGTGATTGGAAGGTGTAGAAAGGTCCTCCTATTACATGGTTTTGGTAGAGGAAAAGTTGATTGTACAGAAATTGCATGGTAATTGTATGTGGTGTATGGGGGGGGCTTAGAGACTACAAACAACTGTGATTGAACACAGGTAGACTTGATTGTTTAGAAAGTCCCTCATATTACATGGTTTTGGTAAAACAAAAGGAGATCTAAGGGAAATCTAAATCTAGATTTCTAGAAATCTAGATCTAAAGGTGTATGGGGACCCTTGGGTACATTGCCCTTCTGGTTACACATTTTATTAATCAGTCTGATCGAAATAGAGGAGGAGTTCATGAGGGCTGTGTAAATTTTAACTTCAAATGAACTGAATAATTTGTTGGCAATTTGTCGAATCACAAGATTGTTATTGTTCCACATAAAATATAAGTAACTCTAAATAATATGACAGCTTTTAACAGTTTATGTCCTTTCTAAAAAATGACATATGCACAAAGGTATAAACAAATTCTGCATATTTGTCTTACTGTTTTTTTTATAAAGTCACATATTACACAATTACCCATGGATTGGAATACACAAGAGTCTTTCCATGTTGGACAGAACTATTTTGATGACCTCTGGGTTTCGATTTGATCCAAGCTCTGTGATAATCATGGATTTGGTTATATCTGAAAAGTAGAAAGAAGAAATATGTTAAATGAATCCAGCACTCTGCAAATGTTTAAGATAATGATTGCTAAATATGAGTGGGTGGTTAGTGGTGGTGGAGGATCTTGTCAAACTGGAACCTTGAGAAGTGCTTACCTTTCTGTCCAGAGACTTGCAATTTCTGGCCATTGCAAAAGGCTCCCTTTCCCTTTCTTCCTGTGTACATCTTGTCTTCTACACAACTGTATACAACCCCAAATTCTACCTGAGGAAAGATAAGCACATAGAACTGTTATACAACACAAGTATGGGTCACACATATGTTTCTGCATATATAGAGCTGTGTACTGATATTTTTATTTCTTGAATCCACTAGGAAGATATTTAATTGCTGTCTTCATCCTATTAAAGCTGTGACCTGTCACTCTGCAACATATAGTAAAACCACTAATCAAACATAAAAATCACAGCTAGGGTAGATTTGTACATAAAGAAATACTTTACACAAACATTCCAATTTCTCAGATAGAAAGGCTTGTATTCTGCAGCAAAGAAAATGTATGTGTTGCGATCTTTTTGACAAACCCAGTATTTGCTGGGTGCCAAGACAAAGACTGGTGTTCATGCAAAGGAACAACCTGACACAGTTAATCAAGATGCCTGAGGACCCCAGACTCAATCGCTGGAAGGGAGGTGAGGTCGGCTTTATTGAACAATGATTGCTTTCATACTTATAGAAGAATCCTAAGATGTTACTTGCAGACCATAAAACACATGACTACATGGCAAAGAGTGGTTATTACTGAATTAATTTGTATTTGCCGATGACTTTGTGTTTTTTTAAGAAAGAACAGTGAGCAGAATGCCCATAACAAATGATAGTTTTACTTTAATATTCTAACTCCAGTAAACTGATATTTTCTCTATGAGACGGGGAAAAATGTTTGTGCTTCTTAGGGGATGTCTCCACAGCACTGTGTGATCCGTCAACATTTGCCTATGCAGGGATAAACGTACTGCACTATGTTAACCCCTGCATCAGCAGATCAGCTAAGCGCTGTGAGAACAGAGGATCCGCCGGCAGGTAATGTGTATGTGATCTGTCATGACCCCCGCCAAGCACTGAACTTAACGCAGGGATCCTGACGGAACGCACAGCATTGTTAAGAATGGACTGCCCTCAAGATACCACCTGTGCTGAGGAACTACAAGTCTCAGTATTCATTGCTGTCCTCACAACTAATGGTTGGGCTTGTAGGTATAAAATATAGTACATTAATAAATTGTTCCCACATGTTTTAAACTAATGTGCTCTCACCCAACAATAAAATAAAAATTATTGTTAAATATTATTGTGTTTGGCTTAAATATTTCAATATAGCATTTACATCACAATGTTTGTATTCTTCTTTTCCGCCACAAAACCTAGGTGCGTCTTATGGTTCAGTTCAACTTAAAGAGCAAAAAATACGGTAGTTGCCTGTTGCTTGAAGTAACTATTTACTAAATTATGGATCCCATTAAGTGAAAACATTTTTTACGGTAAAATGAAATAGTTTTTGCCATTTATATTCCCTGCAATTAATAAAGCATTGAACAGCTAAAACGAATAATTTTAGCTTATTGAGCATTGGGGGAAAAATGACAGGTTGTGAAGTTTGTGAGAATATAATTCCCCTTATTTATCAAGGGGTGAAAACATCTTTATGCAAAATCTAAGAAATTGGAAGTTTTCACTCTTTATTATAATACGAGAAAAAACTACAATGGGGATCATTTTTCTCAAGCACCTTACTAACAATACTGATGTATCCATTATGACTTGCTGCTACAATGGACATTCAAGGGTTACTAAATCATCATGTGCAAATATTACATTTACACCCTACAAGCAACTCTTCGTACATAAAGGGATTATTCTGAGACCCCTTACTCAGAATAAAAGTAATAAAGGGGGAAAAAAAACTTTTAAAAAAATCCCTTTATCTAAAAAAAGTTGCTTGTAGGGTGCTGATGACACACAACGTCTTTGCAAGTGCCCCTTCCTGAGACTACATGTTCCAAGGACACTTGTGTGAGTTACTATCCCAGCATGCACACACAAAACTGTGATTCGGGGATGTGCACACAGGGCTCCATAGATTTCCAATTGCTAAGGTAGCCAATCACAGCACAGGAAGTGTCTGGTGCACATACTAAGAATGCTTTATAAACAAGGATAAACACAGTAGGTGTACAGAAAGTGTATGTATATGTTTTTATATTTTTACATAATAACCCTATAAGACCCATTAACTAATAGTTAACACTCTTGTATTGTGCTGCTCAAAACTGTACATACTCTGAACATTTAGTTTATAAAAGTTTATTAAAGTTATGGTAGTACTGTAAACAGGGTAAAACTGTGCTGTGTTCAGGCGTTAATGCCAACGCTCGCAGCACAAAGTGACTATACACTAGTATGGGAGTGCTAATGCAGCAACATGCACTAACACAGGGCGTATTTACCAGCAATGGACGTGTTAGTGTGATATGACCCTGAGAAGCTTTATTTAATAAACATTTCAATATTTGTTTGGCTGATCATTTCCAATAACATCTTCCACCAGACACAACAATATAGACCAGAAATAACATCTACATAGATAAATGACAGTAGAAATTCTTATTAAATTTACACAGACTTTATGTGTGCTTTATAAATTCTTAGACTATTTACATATTTAATTGGACTTGTTCTGACTAACTTTAATTTGAATTATTTCACAATTTAACGAATCGCAAAACTATATAAGTATACATGGGTTAGGGGTGTGTGTAGATGTAGGCTATAAGAGTGTATAATTATGGTTAGCAGTCAGCTAAAAATGGCAGCCTCCTGTTTAAATTACAAGACATGTTCCTAATGATTGGGTGCAAAAAATGTGGGAGAAAGTTGGCTAAAAAAAAAGTCAGTTAATGACTAGTTGTGGCCTTATGTTTGCTCTGCAGCTGCCCCGGTGGTTGAACATGCGTAGCTATTTCTGGATCTCAGAGCCTTTGTATGCTGCCACCATTTTGATTCTGAATCATCAGTCTCAGCTCAAGTTAACCACAGTCTTTCAACAAGCAGGACAACCAACCAATGAATGGCACAAATACGATGGACGATGAATGGCACAAATACGATGGACGATGAATGGCACAAATACGATGGACGATGAATGGCACAAATATGATGGATGATGAATGGCACAAATACGATGGACGATGAATGGCACAAACACGATGGCTGCACAGCCACTTGGCAAGTTAGGTGACTAACTAAAAATCTAGCTGCTCAGCCATAACACTAAGTTTACCTTTGTTTTTGTTTGTTTTTGTAATTTCAGATATTCATGTCTAATTAAAATAGGCTGAATAATGACGAAATATTAGTCATTAAAGTAGGATCATGAGGTGGAAAGGGTAAGGTCACTGTAGCTGCCTATATTTCAGGTTCTAAATTAATATCCAGAAATGTAGAAGTTCAACTCACCTGCTTATCCACTGCAAATCCTATAGAGATGGCAACAAATGGAAATCTGGGCAAACAAATTAGATCATAAGATATTATAAATCTATAATACTACATTACATAACATACCAGTTGTACATATTATTAGCGCGATGCTCATTTCTGAGATTTCAAATGGGCACATTAATCAGAAACTCCTAAAGTAATTACTAAAGTCAGAATTGATTGTTTGTAGGAAAAACCATCTTTTTTCAATAAAAAAAAAAGATTCTAGGTCAGGTGTGGGAAAACTATGGCCCTTATCCAGCCCGTTTAGTCTTTTAATCTGGCCCGTTGTCGCCTTGGTGTCAAGACAGTCTAGTTCCCTGCAATAAATGAAGAAAATGTCTAAAGGATGATTGTTATGGTCTCCTTCTAGAGGCCATTGTTTGCCAATGTCTGCATAATAATGCTTACTGTCCAAAGACTCTTTTTTAACCATTTATTAAGTTGTAACTATTTTCCTTTTTTAACCTCCCAGACAGAATTATAACTTTTTATCAATGTAATCTTGTTAAATCTCCCACCCCAGGCTGGGATGACTTGGGAGCGGGCGGACCTTACAGGTCCTTTGTGCAGTCCATAGGTTAAAACCTATTGTGGCCCACAAGTCAAAAAGTTTGCCCCTGTTCTAGTTAAGAAAGGTATGTGTTACTCCAGTCAGACATACACTGTACTCTTAACTTTTTATGTGCAACACTGTCTCTGTTACACTAAAATCCACACCAGTGTTATCAGCCTCAGCCAATTTCCACTTTGTGGACTACAAATACTTCTCTTTTAGGTAATGAAGCAGAGGATGTATTTGGTAATCTAGTAAGGCCAGTTAAGCATGGGTTACATGTCTTAGTATTTCAGTGCAATAGACAAAGTGTTTTGTCAGTCCAAACAGTAGCCTTGGCTTTCACTGGATTCCTGGCAGATCATCATGTAGTGTGACACACTAAGCACATGTGGCCACATGGTTCAAAGGTCAGATGAATGGCAGCGTATATATCCAATCAAAAATCCCTGAAACACCTTATTCAATATCTGCTATTTAGACTAACTTTTTTTAAATGCTACAATATGTGACCAGTCTAATCTAGTGCCACAGCCATTGGTTTCTTCTAGTGGGTTTTAAAACGTTTTGCAAGTCTTTGAGAATGCAAAATCTGCTTTAAGCAAATTAAATGCAGGTTGGAAGTAGATCAAATGTGCCTGTCAATGAATTCTGAATAATCCCAGAAGTGTCCCAGTAAGCAGGTGAGGCTTCATACCAGGGCTGTGGAGTCGGTCGAAAAATTTCCAGACTCCGACTCCTCAGTTTCAGATTCTTCGGAGATGAGAGAGAAGAGGAGAGTGAGAGAGAGGGAGAGAGG
>CM070036.1:25512337-25526801 GCA_036250615.1 Ptychadena robeensis | reverse complement strand
ACCAAGGGGGGCCGCCAAACAACGCCCAAAGGGCCGCAGGTTGGGCACCTAGGCTCTAGAGAGAAGTCAACAAGTCGTGTTTTTTCCTCTCTCTGTATGCACACTTCTATACATAAGGCAGTCTCTGCCCCTGGGTTACAATGACATACATTCCATGACTTAATCAATTATTATAATCACTTCACAAAAAAGTCGGCAATACATACAACACAAGACGAGTGACATGGCAGCAGAGGTAGTAGGTGACAAACACACATCACAAGTATGGGAATACTTGTAAAAACCGCACGGTGACCTGCACACTCTATGTTGAAGAGTAGATCAGAGTGTGTTGAAGTACAATAAAAGAACTGCGTTATACATGACATTCATCAAGTCCAGAGCACGTTGAGTAACTTTACAGTTATATTTATATTATATTGACAATGTTCTCTTTTGTAAACCACAGTGTAGTGTTGATTCCGTGTGTCTTTGCTGCCGCAGTTTAAGCTTTCCCCACTTTTTGTTTTGCACTTGAATTTAACAAAAAGTTCAAGGTACTAGCCTATGTTTGGTGTGTATGTGTGATGACGTCATCAAGCGGCTAGTCAACTATGACTTTAGTGGTGGATGGCGCAACTTGAGGCATTAATAGTGTTTATAGCGAATATTCTAGTAGCTACCTTTTGTTGCAAATTCGCAAAGATCTTGAATATAGTGCTATATTGTCGTAATCATGAATATTCACGGTTATTCTTGTTATTATTCAAGGATCAGTACTTAGGTAATAATTACAGATCACTGATTCTCGAATTTTAGGAGAAAATTTGGCAATATTTTACTAATATGAATATTGTCTATGCTGCTCATCACTAGTCATTAATGCCCTAAACCAGTGATGGCGAACCTTTTAGAGACTGAAACCCAAACCCCACTTATTAATCTCCAATTGCCGGCATAGCAATTTAACCTGAATTACACAACTCATATACACACACAAAACATGTAAACACTCTACTTTCTTATTAGATAGAATAGGAGAGGGTATGGGCGCTGTGTGCAATCAGAAGAGAGGGGGAAGAGAACTGACAGCATTGAGAGCCAATAGGCTACAGTTCTTTCCTCTGTGCTGGCTGATAGCTCACATGCCCACAGAGAGGGCTCCAAGTGCCACTTCTGGCACAAGTGGCATAGGTTTGCCATCACTGACCTAACAACCACTTTATCTCGTAATCTCTGCTGCCAGTTCCGCTAGGTCCTGGAATGGTCCTCCTTAGAACTTGGCAGCCACTGATCATGTGACTCCTGCACATGTGTCTTTTTCTAAAAACTGTTACATCGAACATTTTAAGACTTAGGTGCCCAACCTGCGGCCCGGGGACCGCATGCGGCCCTTTGGGTGTTCCTTGGCAGCCCCCGTTGGTCTTTTACTTGCGCCCCCGAAACCTACTGGTAATGCATAGGAACACACCTGTCCTTGCACAGGATCTTCTTCCATGGGAGGGAAGAGGAGGAGAAGCACTCACTCTAGCTGAGCACATTAAAGCCAATGAGCAACCCAGACAACGCCTCAGCAAGTCCCTTACCTCTCCTCCGCTTCCTGCTCGAAGAATATCCGGTTCTAAGAAGATGAGTGCCTATGCTCCCACTATTCCACCAACGAACAGGGGATTAGTGTTTGTGTTACATAACCTCAGAATAGTGGCACATAACCTTTAAATCAAAAGTTATGTGCCCCATAGATATAATGGAAAGCTTTGATGAGATCTATGAGGCACATAACCTTTCATGATATATATGACACAAAATGTGCATTACCACACTACAGTGTTCCTTAATGCTTGAAGTATAATTAAAAACAAGTTTTGTTATTTAAAAATGAAAAATAATGTCTTCTAGCTATGTCTACTGTCATTAGAAAATGCTTATACAAGTCAGTATAGATTGAAAATGTTATGTGCGGCCCTTTAGTGATGCCGAGGGCCGCACATGTTGCCCTCCATAGTTGCCCACCACTGTTATAATAGGTAAACTCATACACATAAGGAGAGCAAACACTACATCAACTGTATTATGTTATAAATTGTTATGTTGCTGTGCTATATTCTTTTCTTTCTACATTTGGACCATTAAAAGGAAAAATTCAAACAAATTACCCATGTTAAGAGTTAAAGCTCACATTCATTATAAATATCCATTTGTTTGATAATTATGCCCATCACTCCTCCATCTTTTTTATAAAAGGATCTATGTAAACCTGCTGTTTAATAATGATTCTCTAATGGACCATCTTTCCTGATACTTGCTGTTGGTAATGACATACTCTGTGTAACATAGAATAGTCGTAATTGACTTTAAAAGCAAACACCAGTGTGCTAACAATAATCTTATTACTTATATTCTTTCGATACAGGATGCGTATTAATATATTCACACTGTTTATAAGAGAAATACTATTAATCTATGCGTCACTGACATTTCCTAATTAACAATGTCAGTTCATTCCACCTACAGAATTTCTTTGCTGTTGTACCTGTTGTATTGGATTTCCTATTTGCATGTCATTGGGTGCCATTATTTTTTTGAATAATACATTTTTATTAAGTTTCTAAAATATATTTTACAACAAAAAAACCAAGTACAAGGAGTATCCGCATTCATCCTATCCTGCAGAAAGAAAAAGGGAAAGTCATTGGGTATTATTCTTAATAACAACCCAATGTACCTTCTGTTGTTCTGTGCTTCCAGATTAGGTGCATATACGGTTTTGTTGCCATCTATTAAAAAAAAACCAACCATTTTGAGTTAATTGCAAAGCCCCTGAACATGGTATCATCATCAAACTTGCTGGAGTTGTAGAGAAGGGTTGGAGTATACTATAAAAAAAAGTATTGCTCTAATACAAATAGTTTTTGCATAAATGACGTTCACATTCGGAAAAGAAATCTGTATCACTGGAGACACTGGAGTTATGCTGCAAAAAGGTCTATGGCGCCGCCTACCCCTGCCCCTTTATACACTCGGGGGCAGACCCAGAAGCATCGAGATACATCGGCGGACAGGTGAGTTTCTCACTAGTTAACTCAGGCTGAGTTTCATAATGAATGAAACTCTGCCTGAGTTAGCTCAGGCCAAACACCAAGGAGGTTAAATCCTCATTACAGGTGAGGTTTTTTTTTCATAATGCATTTCTCCCTATTATCGGCACTTCTAGTGCCATGCATGTGTAGATCATTTTCTGGTGGTAGGTCCGCTTTTAATATAAAACCAAAACGGGTAATACCATGACACATTTCAATTCAAATGTCAAATAAAAGACCATTAATTTCTGTATAAAATTTAAAGAGCAATCTCATGGGCCAAATATAACCCAGGGCCGCATTCACCCCCCCCCCCCCCCCCCCCCCCCCCCCCCCCCCCCCCCCCCCCCCCCTCGCTCAACAGGTCCTTCCATGGGGCCCAGACATTTTTGCTGTACCGGGCTCCATGATTTCTGACGGCTGCCCTGCATGGGCTAGATTTGGCCCCTGGGCCGTGGTTTGACATCCCTGATATAGAAAATCGGAACCTCCTTCTTCTTATTGGTGATTTCTATAATGTAGCTCAGAATTTTCTTGAAATTCTTCTTAGAATTCTTCCCCAATCTTTTATATATCCTAAAACTACAATAGTTTGGGCACTACATTGTGCGTAGTCACATGAATCATATCTTGTGAAGACTCTATTATTTAAGGAAGCACCAGCTGTGATTCACTTTATTACATGTGTCAACTTTGTACTATTGGTGTAATAAAATATAAAAGAACAATGTTTTATATTTAGCAGTGCTATAGACTGTAAGGAGGGCTCAAGGGAAATTATCTTTCACAGTTATTGCTGGTTAGGGCAACACAGCCCGTTTCCTTTTGGGTGTTTTTTTTTCTTCAACAAGACCAAAATCCTCATATTTATCTTCATACTACAGCTTCTGTAAACTACAAAAATGTTTTAGTTAATTTAAATAAAATAACCCAAAAATCCAGTTTCTGGAAAGTTATCTACCAATAGGTACTAAAGTGTGGACAGAAGTAATTATTGATGCTGGGATCATATACAATAGATAATTAACAGTAAAGTTACCCATACACGTTGCTATTTTTCGTGTGATTTTAGCCCTTCCGACCGATCCGGTCGGTCGGGTAGGTCGATCGTTCGGGATTCCTAACATGCAAATGTAGTGCGACCGATGCTGTTTTTAGAAAAATCAGCCGAAAAGTCCGTCGGGTCCAGAATGAGGATGCCTGTAATTTTTGCACTCTTAAAAGATTCCCAATCCAACCAGCCGATCGGTTGAATAATCGGCCGAATAATCGGGTGAAAAATCGGGCATCCAACTGACTTTTAAAAATAGCACTAAAGCAAAAATCGGGCGTCGAAATCGAATATCGCATCGGTCCCCGAAAAATCGCAACGTGTATGGGTACCTTTACACATGACCCTGGAATTGTAAATGCTGGACTGGAGCAGAAAAAGTATTAACAAGCCAGCTAATTAGTGGGAACAGGTGTGTGCTCCGAGATGTATATATCCAGACATAATCCTTTACGTCCTAATTCTGCAAATTGGATGGTATGGATTCAGTTGGGCTGCTTCATGCTAATGAGCTGCATTGGAGAACATACAGCGTGATATGTTTTGTCATTCTGTGCTATTGTTAATGAGGGTGGACAAAGGTATTCCAGGGGGTGCAGTTCCTCAGTCTTAACCTGTGTTTGAATAGGGAGGGAGGGCTCGATAACCTTCCTAAATAGAAAAAGGGGGCCCTGCAAGGAAAGTTTGGGAACCACTGTTGTATATGATATTAAATTAATGGACAGCCTTATTCAAAGAAGCCCCAACATGCTGTATCTTCAAAAGTGAAGTACACCGCAGTGCACTAATGTATTACCATATAATATGGTGCATTGAGAAGGCGTGGTGCTATTCAGAGGGATTTCTTGTGTATATCGGTCTATATAATTTTGGCTACATTAAGTCCTGAGAAGGTTTTATACACTGCCTGGGCACCAAAATAAAAGGTCACACACTTTAATATTTCGTTGGACCACCTTTAGCTTTGATTACTGGACGCATTCGCTGGGGCATTGTTTTGATAAGCTTTTGCAATGTCATAAGTTTTATTTCCATCCAGTGTTGCATTCATTTTTCACCAAGATCTTGCATTGATGATGATAGAGTCTGACTGTTGCACAAAGCCTTCTCCAACACATTCCACATATTCTCAATGGGGTTTGGTTTAGTTTCCATGCCGTTATGGGCCAATACACCTTACGTTAATCGCATTCATATACATGATTTACCACCCTGCCTGTTTCCACCGTGTTCAACGGGTCCGCCGGCCAAGCAGACAGCGGAGGTTGCCGTAGTAACCTATGTTAACCTCTTAGCTGGTGGACTCGATGAGCACCGTGGAAACTAAGCTTTAAGGTCTGGACTCTGTGGTGGCCAATCCATGTGTGACAATGATGTCTCATGCTCCCTGAACCACTCTTTCACAATGTGAGCCCGAGGAATCCTGGCATTGTCATCTTGGAATATGCCTGTGCCATCAGGGAAGAAAACATCCATTGATGGAATAACCTGGTCATTCAGTATATTCAGGTAGTCAGCTGACCTTATTCTTGGAGCACATACTGTTGCTGAACATGCAGTAATTATCCAATAGGAGACTCGTACCTATCTGCTTAGTTAAGTCCAGATGGTGACTAGTTTTGAGCGAGAATATTCGAAATTTTTGAATATATTCAACGAATATCCACCATTTGAGAATTCACAATATTTCACGAATGTGCGCACAGATATTCGCAATGGCAGATATTCGTCATATTATGCTTCAGCATTTTTTACTGGCATACATCGAGCATGTGTGTGAATGGATATGCGCAATACTTCGCTCGTGCTGGCTGAGATCACAGAATGAAGATGAGAAGCTGTAAAGCTGCATTGCGAATCATTGCGCACGGGCATGCGCAATGTAAGGCAATAGAATACAGACAAATCGAATTTTATGGATTTAGAATATTTTTTTGCATATTCGCGAAATTACGCAAATTTGAATATACCATATGCTGCACTAATAGTGACTGCCAGGCAGTTGCATATATATTACCCTATATGTCCTATATGTAACTCTTAAGGTACCCATAAACAGGTTGATTTTCCGTTCGATTCCCAAGCGATCAATCGCGGTGCCCATTCACAGCAATTGTTTGGCAAGCGGTCATCCAGGAATTGAGCGCAACCTTCAGCAGTGATTACACAGCTATAGTGATAACAGTGGCCAGAAAGGCCCTCAGTTGGTGTATGGGGCCTGAGCAAGGATCACAGAGTAAAATGGAGTCAGTATGAGGGATGGATGTTTAAGTTGTGTGTAGGTGTGCAGCTCTCAAAATGGAGGAGTGTGGCCCCCAGTAACAGACAAATAAGAACAAGGACAGAGGCGCACAACCTAGTACAACAAATGGTTAAAAGATTGTGGAATAGGATAAGATAAAACATAATAGAAACAAAACAACAGACAAGATACTCACATTGAGAGAGGTTTACAAGGCTGGCTCTCTCAGGGCCATGTGCTTTCCAGGAGGACCTCACTTCCTGGTGGGGGAGAAGAGATCACTTCCTGCTTACAGATACTGGGGGGCTCAATAGGAACAATTTGGACAGACAGCTTCTATGGTATCGGATTAGAGATAAATGGTTTGATTGAGCAGAGTGGAAAAAAAACAAAGCAAAATGGCTAGATAACCCCTCAACAGGGTGATATTCATATTTAATGTTGGACCCTACTTTCTGTGGCTCCCTGCCCTATTCCCGAAAACCCATACCCCCCCCCCCCCCTTGTAGTCTATAGAGTTGATTCTGTCTCTTTATTCTCTTTCTTGTTTGATAATCTGGTCATTGTTTAATAACAATTGAAATGTATGCATTGTGGATTCACTCAAGTTTGGATTTTGTTTTTCTGACCGATCCACATTACCTGAAGCTTTGTATTGTTCTTTATGATTGTAGCCATTAATAATCCTAATAAAAATTTTATTGGAAAAAAACCCCAAAGCAAAATGGTGAACTTCTGCTCAAATTTCCTGACTTCCGCAGAAATAGAAACTCTGAATAAATTTTGAATCCCCTGTTTGGGATCCAACCAAGCAATATGGCAGCCTGACATAAGCAGTGACTTTTCAGGGTGTATGGCCGCCTGTAGTGTAATCAATTCATAAGACAGACACACCCACTGCAAGCTTGATCTTTTAGCTGGAAAATGGCAACTCCCTATATTATCAGAGCAGAAGTAAAATAAAGCAACAACGTGTGGCACAAACTCATCCCTGGACTCTGGACTTTGGAGCGCATTTCTTCTGTGCTGGTTCACAAACTTCCAGCCAGTATAATGACGTGGAAGATACGTTTATCACTGCAGGATGACTAGTATATGAGGATCACCATGTGTTTTACAATCACTGTAATAAATGGCTGCATGACGTGTTTGTATATTTGGAATATATTGATTGTCTTCACCGACCAGGAAGAAATCATCTCGTTTATTCCTCATTTGGGGGCAGCAGAGATGACCGGTCAGATTTCGATTAGGCACAAAATATATTCTTATCATGAGGACATTATCGTGGCCAGATTCAGGTTACAGGGGCAGAATCTAAAGGGTGTCTGTCGTTTGCCCATTCCGGGGACCCAGGCCCCTTACACACTGCACTTCAATAATTTTTCAATGCCCAATGTTTAACAAGAAGTTATGCTAGGCATACACGGCTCAATTTTTTTATCAATTCGAAAGCTCGACCAAACAGAGAAACAGCATGTTGGCAAACCCCTGTTTGATTGCCATTACTTTGGATTGTGACCCTTGGTTCAAAGTATTGAATGGGAACGATTGTGCAGAAGTGCTGCATCTTCTCTGTTCAATCAAGGAAGCTCGACACAGTGTGGTGACGTCATAGTGCTGTGCTCGACGGTTTATCGATTGCACAGGTATCAACCCATGTATTGCCAGCCTAAGGTAGCCATACACGCATCAATTTGTGTGCGATCGATACTACTTGGGTGCTCAATCCATGGTTGATACTTTGATGGGGATTGAGGGTTGGATTTGCCAACATGATGGATCCCTTTTTGACCCACATTTTCATGGAGCGGGATCTTTGCTGCAGGTGGGCAGGTGTGTGAACGCGCACGCAGGTGTAAAGCTAGCCATACACGGCACGGATTCCCTGGCTGATCGATTCACCATCCGATCGATTCCGGCGATTCCGCCGGGATCCTCAGGTGTGATCGATTGGCCAATTAAGGAATCCGATCGCTGCATACCACCTTGTCCTGCCGGATCCGTGTCCGATTGATCACCTCCCGGAATGCAACTCCCGCTGATCTGGGCAGAATCGGACCCAAAAGACCAACATGTTGGTTCTCTGGCGGATCCGATTCTGAGCCCCCGATCAGTTGGACCTGATCGGACGGACAAGGTGGGCTGCACGGGATTCCGGCCCGATCGTTTCGTGTGCACGCGCCCGGAATCGATCGTGCCGGAATCTGGTGCGAATCCGACCCGTGTATGGGGGCCTTAAGATTGCTCACAAGCAAATCGAACGTAAAATCGATCCGTGTATGGGTACCTTTACACCCTTTGGTATACTGATACTTACCCTTCCCCACAATTCAAAAAATACTATTTTTAAATTAACTTTTCTGCTATCATTGGGTATCCTATCACTGGCCCTCTGTGCTTCTCTATGAAGTAAAGGCAGATTGTGTCTACTGTAGGGGAATGCAGAGTGCTTTACATGTAAATGAACCAGTACCTGGCCTCTGTATTTCTCTAAGGAGCTCTCAGCTATTATGGCAGCAGAGTTCTCGATAATGGCAGAAAATATCGAAACACTGCATTGTATTCTGAATGCAAACCTCCCCAGGTAATGGCCACATGTCATAATGACCCTTCATTGTTGAAGTCCAGGCCAAGCAATCCTGAGGAAGAAGCCAACAGAAGCCAGAAAATGAGGTAAGCTTTGTCTCTCCGTAGCTTCTAGTGCACACCGTGAGGACTTGCAGTGTGCAGGTTATAGTGAACATTTCATTACTGGAGAGGAAGGTCTATAACCAGATATGACTGGGCAAAGCTAGAGATCCCATTCATGAGGCAGGTTCCCAGAAGCCAAAACCTAAATGACACGGCAAAATCTAGTCACTGCAAAGCAATTTATCAAAGAGCAGTGAGCGCGGAGGGGAAGAGTAATTACTAGAGATAGGACGGTATACATTACCATGAATAATTAACAGGTAAACATGAGCTTGTTGTCACAGCCAGGGGACGGCCAGGACAGCTAGCGGGAACAGGTGTCTGCTCCAAGCTCTGCATATCCGAACATGATCACCTCCATCATCCGGAACATTCTAGGCCAGTGGTGGGCAACCAAGTAGATATGGAGGGCAACAAGTGCGGCCCTCTGCATCACTAAAGGGCCACACATTTTCAATCTATACTGACTTGTAGAAGCATTTAAAAATGAAGGAGGACAGCAGGCGGAGCTAGAAGACATTATTTTTATTTTTAAATAACAAAACTTGTTTTTAATGATACTTCAAGCTTTTGGGAACACTGTAGTGTGGTAACGCACATTTTGTGTCAGATATATCATCAAAGGTTGCCTCATAGATATAATCAAAGCCTTTGATGAGATCTATGGGGCACATAACCTTTGATTCAAAGTGCCCCTATTCTGAGGTTATGTGCCCCATACAATAATCCCCCGTTTGTTGGTGGAATAGTGGGAGCATAGGCACACATCTTCTTAGAACGGGATATTCTTAGAGCAGGAAGCGGATGAGTTGCTCAGGCATTGTCTGGGTTGCTGATTGGCTTTCATGTGCTCAGCCAGAGCGAGTCCTTATTATTATTATTTATTTATATAGCGCCAACATATTACGCAGCGCTGTACAATACATTAGAGTAGAGATACAACACATAATAACACACAGGTACAGGTAATGACACAGGAGGAATAGAGGACCCTGCCCGGTTGGGCTTACAGTCTAATAGAGTCCTTCTCCTGCTCTTCCATCCCAAAAACGATCCTGGACGAGGACAGGCGAGTTCCTATGCCCTATGAATAACAATAAAGTTTCAGGGGCCACAAATGGAAGACCAAGGGGGGCCGCCAAGGAACGCCCAAAGGGCCGCATGTGGCCCCCGGGCCACAGGTTGGGCACCTGGGTTCTAAGCAGAATAATGTGTTCCATCCATTGCTGATCTCCTGCAGGGTCCTTGTGGTCACTTCTTGTCATACCTGTACTGTGACGTTTCAAGGCAGGTGTAATTATATAGTGGGGAAGACCTAATGTGTATTCAAACAGCCCCTTCCATCTGAAGTATATATGACCATGTAGCAGAACACTGGAAGACAGCAAAGCTGGGCATACAGGGCACGATTTTCAGATCCTTTGGGAACACATAATGTGATTGATTCACAACCAGTCGATTCCTTTCCTTAGCCTTGTACTCATGCTTCACAGTACGATCCGATACAAATCAAGCGAAATACCGTCAGATACTTGATGATCGACTGAAATTTACCAACATGTCCGATCACTTTTTTTCGATTTGAATCACTTTTAGTCAATCGATTCAGCTAAAAAGTAATCAATTTATAAACAAGCGACTTTTTTTAAGTCAATCAAACAGAAAAATCAAACCGTGTATGGCCATCTTAAGGGTCCCCATACATGGCTCGATTTTTAGTTTGATTCCTGCACTATTGTTCGCAAATTGAACGTGGCCACCGCTTCTTCGAACAGGAACAATCAATTCCACTCTAATGGCTGCCATACACACCTCGACGGGTGCAGACAGACCAGCCCCGACATTCACCGGGATGCAAACATGATGACGTCATCACGTTTGCACCCTGGTGCATTATGGGGCCCCTTCAGTCGGCTGGCCATTAGCTTCAATGAAGATGCCGGCTAATGCTATCTGCTTCTATCGGCCAGAGATTATTGGACATGTCCATTCTGTGGCCGGCCGAGCTGTGGGGCGACAGGGAGCTGTCGCCCCATGTGGGCACATACCGATAAGCAGCCGATTTTTCCGCTGACCGACGGCGCGAGCTACTGTGTGCGATGCGCTGCCGGCAGTCTGGGCTGTGAAGAGGCAGAGGTACAGTGAGCAGAGGCTGCTGTACCTATCAGTCAGCACGCCGGGGTTAAGGTGGATTTTTCTGCGGCTGCCCTGATGCCAGGCATTAGGCTGCGTCATCAATGGAGGAAAGAGGAATTCTGCGCGGTTCTTCCTCGTGTTGACGGTGGGGAAAACTGCACAGTGCAGCCGCCCCTTGTAAAAGTCTATGGGAAAGGACTTGCCAGTCTATACTGACGCATCAAGCCCACGGTTGGGGGCAGCGTGGCAGCGGGTGCAGATTCAGAACGCCCAGTCGGGCATCCTGGATAGAGAGCGGTATTGCCGACATGGTGAATACCGCGCCCTATACCCCCTGAAAACAGCGGGTAAACCGCGGGCGGACACTATGGACACGCACACCACAACGTGTCCATAAGGCCCCTGCAATTTGAGGGGCGGCATATTATTATTATTATCATTTATTTATAAAGCGCCAACATATTACGCAGCACTGTACAATACATGAGAATGGAGATACAAACACACAATAACACACAGGTACAGGTATGACACAGGAGGAGTAGAGGACCCTGCCCGGACGGGCTTACAATCTAATAGGTTGGGGAACAAGGTATACAATAGGTGGGGGGGGGGGGGGGGGGCATAGTGTAGTGGATGTTTTTGTCTCTAATACCACTAAGGGTCCCCACACATGTAATGAGCTGTGACCGATTTTGCCGCTGACCGATGTGCATGCCCGCTCGCGACCGTCGCCAAAATCCCCAAAGCTCGGTTGGCCAGAGAACAGACATGTCCGTAAGTCTCTGGCCGATGCCATTAGCTTGAATGGGGAATGGGGTACTTTTAGTTTCCTCAACATCCAGCTTCAATTAATTATCATAATTTATGATAGATTTGTCAAGAGAGATTTGTCAAGAGAGCTGCACCTTGGGTGTCATTTACTTTCATAGGGCTGTTTGTATGACAGAGTTTTGCAGTGCAGGGCCCTTTACAGGACTCGCCCGGCGGTGACCCCGGCTTCGCTTCCCGGTGACAACAGGACACACACGACGCCTCCGATTGGGGGCGTGGCTTCTCGGCACAACTTTTCAGAGGCGGGGTTATACCAACTGGGCGTATCTTTCCATGCCTCGCGGACACAGTGTTGGCACTAGTGACCACGCCCCTTAATTCAACAATGTGGAAGAATGGGGCGGCGAGCTCTCGCAGTTGTTTTCTTGTTTCACCTCCCACAGCCAATGGCATACGTGTAGTGGGCGGGCGCTGCACCGTGACGTTGTGAGAGCACAGTCGCAGCGCAGTGCCCTGAAGAAAACGCTGCCTGGGACGCGCAATCTGCAGCCATTCAGCCCTCTTCTCTGCGCGATGCCCCCGCACCGGGGACAACCGGGGAGATCACTGCGGGCGGCCGCGTGACACACCATGACGGGCTCCGCGCTGCAGCTCTTCGGCCGCCAGACGTTGGGCCGCTGGATGCATGGCCGGGAGTCCGCTGACAGCCTGCTGGGCTCGGAGCCGGGGGAAGACCATCACACGCAGAGTCCGGCCGGAGATCCATGGAGCTGTCCCGGGGGAGGGCTGTGCTGGTGCCGGGGACTGGTGCTGCTGTGTGCGCTCAGCGCCGTGTGCTGCGCATCTCTAGCGCTGGCCCGCCACTACCTGAAGGACCTTCTGCTGTGGGTGGAGAGCCTGGACAGTGTGGTCGGGGTGCTGCTCTTCATCGTGGGCTTCATTCTGGTGTCCCTGCCCTGCGTGTGGGGCTACATCGTGCTGAACGTGGCAGCCGGCTACCTGTATGGCCTGGTGCTGGGCATTGGACTGGTCATTGTCGGGGTGCTCATTGGGACCTTCATCGCCCACCTGCTGTGCAAGAAGCTGCTCACCCACTGGGTGCTGGCCAAGATCGAGAGCAGCCAACGGTTGGGCGCCGTCATCCGCGTGGTGGAGGGGGGCGGCGGGCTCAAGGTGGTCGCCTTGGCCAGGTTGACCCCCATCCCTTTCGGGCTGCAGAATGCAGTCTTCTCGGTAAGACCATTGGGCATCAACGGGGGGCGGTGGTATAGTATGACATCCCAACTCTTCCAGTTCCATCATATAAACAAATTGGCCAATTTTCTGCCTGATATTTTTATTTCTTAATGTGTATAAATGGCAAGCTGGCGGTAGGTTGTCTTGATTAGTTCAGTTTCTGTGATTGGAAGGGCTCTCAATAACTTTAACAGAACTTTGGTCAACTTTTTATCTCAAATCAATGACATAGGTTGCCTTGTCAGTTGGTTTGCAAGAGTTGGCCAACCTTGCCCGATGACCTCCAAACAAAAGCATTTATGAGGTCAAGGCAACGAACCAGCAGAGATGGTCAATTTTATGCGCAATCAACTTTGATGCAGTTATCAACTGAGCAGTTCCTCCTCACCAGCTGTAGACTTGGACTGGCTCGGTTGCAGGATGTAATCGATTGGCCTGTTCATTTTGAATTGTTTACATCTCATTGGTCATCAGTACCAACCTTCCACAGTTTAGATCGGACCTCTTGGAGGTTCTTGACTTTATCTTTATCGACCTTTCTCCCTTTTTTTTTCTCCTATTTTACAGTTGCGTGAGGTTTTCATATGATTGTATTGTTTGTGTCCAGCATTTGGGTAAATGGTAGAGAAACTAAAGGTGACCAGTTGCCTGAAGCCAATTCTTGTTTCATAGTTGATTGAGATGCAAAAATGTTCTACTTGGGTGTGTAAACTTTATGCAGTTTGCAAGCTGAGACATTCCAACTAATGCCTGCCATACACACGCCGATGTGTGCAGGCAGACTGCGTCATCACGTTAGCCTCCCATTGCATTCTGGGGCCCCACAATCGGCCAGGCACCCTTTGTGTGCCGGCCATAAGCAGCGATGGAGACGCCGTCTTCATTGCTGCTTATGGCAATCGGCTCCCATCGGCTCAGATTTTCCGACATGTCGGATCTCTGGCCGGTCGAGAAGTGGGGCGACAGGCATCTGTCGCCCCATGTGGGGACATGCCGATAAACGGCCGGATTTTAACCTGACCGACGGCGAGAGCGCGCACGCCCGTCGGTCAGATTAAAATCCGGCCGTTTATCAGTATGTGTATGGCCAGCATAAGCGACCAGAGAATCTGATTGGCTCTTTTGTCACAAAAATCTGCATCTAAACATCTTTTAGTCACAGTTTAGTTGGAGCTCTATGATCTCATTGTGTACAGAGAAGGATCAGCAGCCCTGCATTGTTGGTGAGGGTGCCAACTTACAAATCAAAGCATCATAGATCATCAAGGAGGG
>CM070036.1:25480403-25497568 GCA_036250615.1 Ptychadena robeensis | reverse complement strand
CAAGTATTAAGTCTTTTTTTGTTAGAGGGTTCAAAAACATATTTCACTCAATGAAATGCAGATCAGTTATCTTTTTATTTAAAGTTATTTTTTCGATTTTCCTTTTGATGTGCTATCTGCTACTGTTCCAATAAACCTACCATTGAAATGATACTGTTCTGAGACTTTTCATTTCTTTGTCATTGGACAAACTTACAAAATCAGTGAGGGATCAAATAATTATTTCCTCCACTGTGTATGTATGTATGTGTGTGTGTATATATATATATATATATATATATATATATATATATAATGTAATATAATATATATGATTTTCACAGGCAATTGTTTTTTTAAATAATCGCCTCCATTCATGTCTATGGGCGCGATCAGTGGGCGATAATTGCGGCTGACTGCCGGCCATCAGAATGCGGGGAGCAGCGTTTTGATCACGGCCGCAATCGCGCGCGATCCTATCAATGTGGACAAGTCCATTTGAAAGTAGTGTGGGCGATTGGCAGGCGATTCTGCCAGCCATCTAAAAACGCGAGCGTAGGCGATTATTCGCCTAAGTGGGAATATAGCCTAACAAAGTAGCAGGCTGCAGACTGCTATTCAAATCCTGGCCTGTGTCCATCCAGCACACAGACCAAAAATGGGCGACACATACCCCATTCAGGATCCATCCCTGGCAACCTGTACAATACAGTGTATGTGTGTATATATATATATATATATATATATTACACAATATCGTGATATTGTGAATGGACCATGGCCGGTAAAGAAAGAGTCCCATGGTGTGTGTCCTGAAAAGGAGTTTGGGTTGTAAGACAGCAACAGTAGGTTGTTTAGTTCAGTTGCAGAGTCCAGGACTCTGAAATGGGAGGGAAGGAACTGGGTGGGCCTTCCCATTTCATCCAGGTACGCACACAAGATTTTTCAACTGCTGAAATTCAGTACGGGAGCTCAGTGTGTCTCCTCAAAAGAAGCTGAGACCGTTCAGTCAGGGCTCCCGGAAGTTGGAGACCCAGTGCTGGCTGTTGGAGCAGATGGCACACAAAGTGTGCGGCCCAGGCTGGTGACTGCTAGGAGTCAGGACATTTACATTCCCTGCAGGTAAAGAGAAGAATGTTTGTTCAATCCGTTTGCAAGCCAGGAGGCTTGGCATTTTCAAAGGACTTTTTGTTTGATATTAACCCATGCCAGCGTGTTTGCAATTTGGACTGTGCTTTGTTTGGACAATAAATAGGGGCCAGATTTCTAAAAAGAATCCTGTTTTTGTGGGTGTACCTCATGAACAGTCGCTGTTTGAAGCAGAACCCCCACAATATATATATATATAGATGTGGAATATATAAGCACAAGCAATTATTATTATTGTTTAGACTGGTCTGTTGTATTTCTGCTGTGCTCATGTTTATTTCTTGATGCCAACGTTACCCAAAATGATGCCCTTGAGAAGCAGCGTGACTTCCTTCATATGATCTTATCTAGAATTGGCTTCAGCGCAATCTATATAATTATATTCTCTTGCCGGCGTAGCTCATGTCTGTCATAAATGATAGGGGTTTGGAAGCTCAGACAATCCGAAAATAGCCGCAATTAGCATACCTAATTATCTTTTTAACTCTTTCAAGGTAATCAAATTCTTGTACTTGAAATATCGGTTGTAAATTTTCATAATCGATCTGGGTTCACCTTTCCAAAAAGTATGATCCTGAACAGAATTGAGTATTAAAGTGAAGAAATTAAAATAGTTGGCTGTTTTAATCCTTTTTGTTGCCGTTGTTTTGCGATCTGGTACTAAATAGTGATGGTCAATGAGATGTGCAAATTAGAGTGCAACGGCTGCCACACACGCACCGAGCGGCGGCTGATTTTGCCATAATCCCTGTCGCCCCACAGCTTGGTCGGCCAGAGAACGGACATGTCCGATAATCTCTCTAAGCGTCTCCATTGAATCTAACAGCCAGCACACAAAGGGTGCCTGCCAATACTGTCAGCGATGGAGAGCAGCGTGATGACGTCATCACGTTGCACTCCATCGCTGATCTGTGGTGCTCTGTCGGCCCCCACTCGGTACGTGTGTGGGGGCCTTAAATGACATGCAGACTAGGCTTGAGCATATCGACCATAGCAACTGCAGGTTTTGATTGGTTAATTTTCAGTCAAAATACAAATTTGCATGCTGATGTCAGTTTCAGTATCTCATTGACCAGTGGTTCTCAAACTTTTTAGATCTGTGACTTCAGAAGTGATGTAGCAAAGTGTCACTTCCTGTATTTGTGCCGGTGTGGAGTGTCACATCCACATTTCAAATACCGGAAGTGACATTCTTCCATCTAGTAAGCAGATATGTCTCCTCCCGCCTATTTGCCATCCCGCTTGTGACGATGATGTGCGGGATGGAAAGTTATTAGGAAGAGTAATGGGGCCATTACTCTCCCTCCTAACTTTCCACCCTGCTTGTAAGCATCAACGCTTCTGCTTGAGGGGACAAAGCGACCCCTTAGAAACGGTTGTGGATGAGGGGTTCCTGACACACAGGTTAAAACTCCCCAGTCATTGACCATCTCTAGCAATAGTAAATGCTGAGTTTGTGTATACATCGGAAAGCGCAGCTTTCACACTTGCAGCGCTGCAGTTACTGCAACACAGCATGCTAGTGTCACTGTATGGCAAAGAACTTTCCATACGAAACCAGTTGTACCTAGCACACTTGCGCTCATTACGTTTAATGCCCGGTAGCATGTATTTTAATACCCCAGTGCATAGCTACCCATGTGCTAGTATAGGAGATATAAAGCAGCGTTTATGTGGGCATTACAGGTAATTATTGCAACCCATGGCTGCATGGGTTGTAGTTTTGTTTTTCTTGCGAAGCTGTGAATCAAACATCCCTTTGATTTTTGGCTTAGGTGTCGTAGGTTGGGGAAGGAAAAATGGCCTTGATATATTGAGGTTTATGGGGGGTTTTTTCCCACAACTATTCAGGTCGTTTCGTGTAGTCAGGTTATTTTATAGACATAAATGATGGTATGAAAAGAAGAAGAAGAAGATGCCAGTGTGAGTGTCCTTGGCAGTTCATTTATATCCTGAAACCTGCGTTCAGTTAATTAGAGAACATTTATGTCCTGTTCTGCTCTGCTTTAATGAGAACTAAATGTGATTAACATTATGTATACCACATGTACATCATGCTCGAAGTAAACCCTACTGTGATGCTGGTGTTTTTGCATATTGCTAGGGAAATACTGGTTTATGCCTCCATCTTTTTTGGTATTTGTGGTAAAGGGGGACCAGAAGAAACTTCTAAAAATAAGTTTGTAGTTTTAGTATTTTGCCAACTTGTTTATCAAATTAGCATAACCTATTTTTCCATATGTGTAAGATCAGTTATATTGGATTCTGTTAAAGCTCTAGGGCCCCACAACAACCATAAATGGGTTCCTGGCATATAATGTAAATTGTAAGGCTGGGATTAATTATTTTACTGTCTGCTTTCCCATTAATAAGGGTCAACTGCTCATTATGTCTATAATGAATACATTGATATACTTTCCTTTAGCTGTCTACAGTAGTGTTCCACATTTCTTTCTGCTGCCTCCTGTACAATAACAGACCACTACAGACCTGCTTTAAGGGTAAAGCCCACCATACACCTTACAATCTTACCATACAATTTCTTTACAATCAACCATGTAATATGAGGACCTTCCTAACCCTTCCAATCACTATGTATTCTATCAGGGAGGACCTGGCACTACATAGCAGTGATATATACCTTCCAACCACTATGTATTCTATTAGGGAGGACCTGGCACTACATAGCAGTGAAATATACCTTCCAATCACTATGTATTCTATTAGGGAGGACCCGGCACTACATAGTTGTTTTTAGATCTAATGGAAATTGTATGCAGTGATCTAAAGGTGTATGGGGGGCTTTAAGGGCAGGGAGTTAAAAGCCAGGTTGACAGATTGGGGAAGGACGGGATAAAGGGTAGTTTGAAACCTATCTTTTAAAATATTTTTTTGCCTAGAAAGGTTTACCATTAATTGATGGATTACGGTAATTTAAATGGCTCATTAAATTACGGTGTATTCCACAAACCTATGAAGACCATAAATGTTCCTCCATGGAAGCCAAAGGGCCACATTGGGTTCAGCTGATGTCGGTTCACTTACCTACAAAGAGAATGCTGAGGAAATTACAAATATGAAATGTAAGAATACTGCTGGATATTTTTCTTCAAATGACTCTTCAATTACTGCGTGTTAGCAGCCGTGCCACGATGGTTTCTGGCAGAGTATTTTATCTTTAATTAAATTTCACAGTTCCTTGCCTTGTGCTTCATCCTTCTGAAATGAGCGGGATGGAATGAAAAGAAGCCCAAAACATGGGTGTTTGTTTTTCTAAAATGACTTAAAGGGTGTTTTCTCATACAGTGAATGTACCGTATTTTTCAGACCATAAGACCCCCCAAAATCAGGGGGGGAAAGTGCCTGCATCTTTTGGTCCAAATGCTTTGGCTCCCCGCCAGCTCTCCCGTCAATTAGCCGGGGAGCTGTTGGCCCACGGCTGGATCTCCCATCTGAACTGTATAAATGCTTATTCCACCAGAGCCCTGCTGGCATAAGCAATGGAGAGAGAGAGATGAACTCCCATCATTGGCAGAGGGAGAGCAGAGGACTGGGCAGCCTCCTGCCATCCTCCTTCTTCTGATCAGTGAAGAGCTGACGTCTTGTGCTGTGTGTATGTGTACTGCTGCTAGTGACATCTACTGGTTGAATCTGATATTGTATTCATTAAATCAATTGCATTAAGCCAATTTATGTGAACACTTTTATATATCAAATATTTTTTTTTCCTGCTTTAAAAACTGGGTGCGTCTTATGGTCCGGTATGTCTTATAGTCCGAAAAATACGGTACTTCTGGCTAATGTTTCCCAATGGGGGGCTACTTTGCGGGTCATGGTGTTTAATAATAAAAAAGCGGCTACAGATACAACATAAAATAGACGCATTGAACAATAGCCAATAAAACTGAACACTTTTCTCAATAGACCAACCAGCCCAAAATGTCTGTACTATAGTGCGGATGGAGGTGTCATCCCTTTGGGTAGCAGACTGTTAAGGTACCTATACACGGATCAAGTTTTAGTTTGATTCCCAAAATGATTGATTGGTGTTTGTATGGGTCGCTTGCCGAACGAATGCTTTGGAATCGAACACGAAAAACCCCTTGTTTGAGCGATCCATCTCGCAGAAATGTTGATCAAACAGGGAACCAACATGTTGGTTAATCCCTGTTCGATCGCAATTGATCGATTCCCTGGTCGTCATTTAAAGTGGTGCATATACTTTGCATCATAATGCTGTGGCTGAAGGGGTATGGACCCGTGTATGGGCACCTTTACTCCCAGTCTGCTACTCTACTGGCAGATGTTGGAAGACACATGCATATGGACCCCCATGCAGTTTACACCAAACCAACACACCAATACCCATAAAGTAGGGTTCCTGAAACCATCAGATGGTAGCTGCCTACATAGTTGCAATACATCTGCTAAATGAGCATCACCAGCTTGTGTGTGCCTATGAATGTTGAGCGTGAAGAACTGCAGTGGAAGGAAATGTTTATAAATTAAATCGCCATCATTAGTTAGAACAGGTCAATATTTTTGTACTACGAAATATTCACCTTATTTGTCTTGGTCACCATTGTCACTGGGAAGGAAATTGAGGGAAATAGTTACATCTTATCACAATGGGAAATCTTCAAATGAAAATGGATTACCTCTAACTGATGCACCTTCTGCTGCTGTTTTATTTAACTCTCTTTGTTTGTGTTTTTGTTTTGTTTTTCAGATCACAGACTTGTCATTACCTAACTACCTGGCAGCATCCTCAGTTGGCCTCTTTCCAACCCAGCTTCTTAATTCCTATTTGGGAACAACGTTGCGTACGATGGAAGATGTCATCGCCGAACAAAGTGTTAGCGGTTATTTCATTTTTAGTTTGCAGGTAATTTTCACACAACTCTTGCTGTTAGAGATGTTAAAGAATATTTGTAGCAATATTAAATTTTTTTTACTCTAGATGCTTTTAGCACTATAAGTTATCTATTTTTATCTATATCGGACAATAGTGTAATCTGTTACAGCTAAACCAGTTTTTCTAATTTGTAGTGCTAATCTAGCAGCGGTGCCTATGTGGTTGCTTCATTAGTGATGTTGCCACTTTCGTGACATAGTGCTGTTAAAAGCTGCACTCCTGTCACACATTTTATTTAGCCTCGCAGTGGTGGTCTCCACCCCATTTATTGCTTGTTTAAGGGGTTTCACCACTCCATGACTTCCAACTGTGCTCTCTTTTAGAGCCTTGGGCAGGGTGGCTTTCTTATGTTGCGCCTCCAACCTACAACTAAAATTCTTCGGCTTCAGTCACACGCTTTGTTTCAGAAAGGCTAAAACTCCTCAGATTGCACTCATTGTAAGGGTGGTTGTCACTGACAAGGGATCAATAGATAGGAAAGTATAACTTCTATCAAAAGACTTAATTAGCAACCAGGGTAATGACATCTAATGGCTACTTGTGAGAAGACCAACCCCGCCTGCAAGGTCTCCCCCTTATAGATATTCCTCAGTGTTAAGCTAGGCACACACTGGTCGATTTGTAAAAATCAATCAATGTGCGCAGTCACTGTAATGGATTGTAGTCTAATCTGCTTCTAAACCTACCTGTTCAATCTCTATTACTTTACATGAAGAAGAATCTCCAGGCCAAGTATAGGAACAGCCGGCTCTGCCTTCTTCCTACACTGCAGTCCGATTGTCAGTGTGAAGGGGGCGGAGCCAGCATTCCTCACACTGAAGCTGCTGTGCGGGGAGAAGCAGGCTGGATGGATTTGTTCCCAGCTTCCAGCCCATGTTCTGATTCACATGGGCAAGAAGTTGGGGAGAACAGGTCCCGGAGGTCCCCATTGAACAGGAATCGATGTTCCCATGTGGTGCACATTGATTTCCATTCAATTGATCCCCGATCAATAACAACGTGGTGACATCACCATGCTGTGATTGATCGGAGGTTGATTGCATGGGAATTTACCTGTGTGTGGCTAGCTCTACCCTGGAAGTTGCTGCATTTGAACATAGAGGTGCACCCAAAGATTTGTGGAAACTTGTAAGAGTTTAAAGCTGGACAATGCGTGTCTCTTTTAGTTAGCCATCACAAGTTGGCTATGTCATCACAGCCATCACAGATTCAGATGTGTGCTCTAGAACTTTATGGTTATGATTGTAGTTTTTCTTACTTTTAAAAGGAGTGAAGCTTGCCATAAAGGATGTGATCCAGGTAGTATCTCAAAATGTAACGCTAATTTCCGCTACCTCTTCGTTGTCTAGACTGACCTGGAAGGGATTGGTGAACTTACCCCAAGTTAAGTTAGGGTAACCACAAAGAAGGTTAAAGTATATACTTCCATGCTTTCTATTAATCAATTCTTTTCTTGTATGCAGATTATAATCAGCATAGCTCTTATGTTCTACGTGGTCCATCGAGCGCAAGTGGAGTTGAACGCCGCTATCATGGCTTGTGAAATGGAGCTGAAGACTTCTTTGAAGGGAAGCCAACTGAATGGAAGCAACTCCGTTTTTTGTGGCAAAAGGAACTTATTGGCCATGGGTGGAATTAACATTGTATGATTGCTCAAGCCATGTAGCCTTCTTTCATTGCCAAGATCTATTTCTCTGTCCCTTCACTCAAGGAAGATGATACTGCACAAATTTCATGAACCAATGGTGTTCTCTTTATGAAAACATCGATCAGGATCTCCAAATTGGAAGTATTCATCAGTTGTCACATTCTGTGTATGCCATGGCAGATACCATGTACTTTTCTCTGCAGTTCTTACTAACGCGTCACAGAAAATTTATTTATTACTGGACATGAAACTTTTTCTTATGAAATGCTTAAAAAAGGACTTGTATAAAATAAATTATATTTGTAATTTTTAGCATTTTGGTTTTGAAGAATTGTTCAAGGACCATTGTAGCTTAAATACATGTTGCTTAATTCACAAGAAAAATAATTACATTCACTTAGTGACCAATAGCAGCTTTTGTTGCTTAATATGAAATTGTCCACTGTGTATCTTAAATATATAAAGAATGTAAATGATCTTGGAATACTGTACGCTATACACTAAAGATGGCCCCTGGATTTTGACTTCACTGTGGAGGAACAATTGATTTGCAGATCTCTTCTGCATGATGTTGGCAGATATTCTTTTGTGGCTAAATTCAAAGGGTTGTTATCTAGCAAGACGTGGGAGATGGTCTTGGTATTCGGAACCTCACAAAAGATTGCTTTGGAAGCATCGCCGTTCGTTGCCTTTCTACATGACTGGAAGTTAAAACGATTCTCTCTAATTTTTCACACAATGAGGTCAGAGTTCATGGTTCATTTTCAATAAAAGGTGGACAACCTGTTAAAGTTCTGTCAATCATTTAAAATTGTATTGTGCTGTCTGTTATATGCACCAACTTTCTTAGCTTTGCTCTTTTGTTAAGTTGCCTAGCTATTGTTTGATGGCAACAGGACCATTTTTGTTGTCGCATGGAAACAATTCAAGCATACCCCTACAAAGTGCTCTTAATCTGGCTGGTATTAGCAGCTGGTCTTTTTGGTTTGTTGTGGGTTTAAGCCATGTTTTTTCTCAAAGGCCAGAATTACACCATACTGAGTTAAGGCATACTGGGCAATGCTAATGTATGCTTGAAGGTGATCACAATGGTTATGATGTTAATATCTTAACCCCATCAATGTTAAGTGGAATCTTTGGCTCCGTGTTGCTGCAAACTCCTTTTTATTTTTATTTTTATTTTTTTAAGAACACCATATTGCCCACTATCCTGTAATTCTGGCCTGTTGACATTTTAGACTGACAAAAAAAACATGTGTCTTGGTATTAAATGAAATTAGAAGCACTACATTTTTTAATATACCGGTACGTGGCAATATGTGTTTTGAGTCTTTCATTATTAGTTTTTAGGTGTATCTGTATAAATGTATGGCTTACGTGTTCATAAGGTACATTTACAAAATATGTATAGAAATTTGTGGAGAAATTCACATCTTCAGATTCCAAATGCTGTACTGTTTGCAGCACGTTCTATTGAGTGGCCTTCAACTTTTTATGCTTTATTTATTTTATGTTCACTTGTACAATGAGCTTTTAAAAAAAAATGCCATTGCGTGGCTTTTGTGTTTTAAGTGTATTTGTTTGCTTATATTCTATTGGGGCTAAAGATGTGTGGTGTGCATGACAATTCTTAAGGGTTCAGTGACATCTCTGAGGCTCATTGGGTATTTAAATAAATGGTCAGCCTAAATAGGATTTATTCCATTGAACTGCTTATGCCACATTGTTCATTTCTCCTGAAAGAGCCTTAGGGGCTACCGACAGCGTGCCCATTGAAGACCCATGTAGTTCTTTCCACTTAGTGGAGTGGAGAGGACATTATGATTGGAGGAAAGCTTGCCATGTGTCTTACTGAAGTCGTCTTCTGCCTTGTTTTACTCTACAGACCTCCTATAGAGTCCTGGTCTGCTGACACCTTTTTTATTTTAGTGTAAATTACATTTCAGTTGTGACCAGATGAACACAACTCACTTGCATCTGATTTTTTTTCTCCTTTTGATAATCCTAATTTTTATTTATATGCTTTTTTGTAACTGTTCTGTCAGGTCATGGCTATGTTTACCTGAGGAGTTGGGAGTCATGTGGTCAGTACACCCAGGAACCACAGCCACCTATACAGTTAAGGTCGATTCCACGTTAGATTCCCAAAAGGCGATCGATCGTTGGGGAATAGAAAGCTGCCCATCCTGAGCATTCGATCCCTTTTGAAATCAATCCCTTGATTGAATAGGTACCAACATGTTTGTAAATTGATTGATGGGGACCCAGGGTCAGGGATTGAGCACCCAAAGTGGCATGCAATGATTTGCAGATTACTGTTTAAACACGCCAAAATCGATCGGGGTTCGATGTGAGTATGGCTAGCTTAACGGGGACAACTGGGAGTGCTTGATTACTTCCTGTACAATAGTGGCAACCACACATTTAATCATTCTGCCTTTCTGCAGTAGGAAGGGAATAGGTAACGATTTTCAGTAGAAGCAGACTGGTGGTTTTTGAATCTTGAGATAAGTTATAGGACACAAACATTACCTCCTTGCTGAGTACAGTTCGGTGGATCTCTGAGTGTAGTCTTTACAGTTATGGTGAGTAGATGCAACACAAGGCTTTTTTATTTTGTTGGTTGAGTCAACGGTCAAATGCATACAACCTTGTGATATTCTATTGTAGAAAATACTTTTCTTCTGACTACTTTTTTGTACAACTCTTCTTTAGTTGTCTATGGGTTTTATCAGCCTGATAAAACTATCAAGTAAGAAACGATTATATATCTTATCTCAGAAAAGTGAATACTCCCCTGACAGTGTGGTATACAGTGAAAGCTTGCTGTCCCCTAAAAATAACAACCCATTATTGTCTAAACATCTGGTAACAAAAGTGAGTACACCCCCAAGTGTAAGAAGTTCTGTGTGACCACAATTATTTCATTACAGCATTGTTCACTAGTGCTTCACAAGTTGCCACTGGAATCATTTTCCACTCCTCTATGATAACCTCATGAAGCGTGTTGATGTTGCACATTTCCACCTTCTCTTCAAGGATGCCCCACAGATGTTAAATAGGGTTTAGGTTGGGCCATTCTAGCACCTTTTTATTCTCAATTTCTTTAGCAAGGCCTTGGTAGTCTTTAACCACCCTAGCGGTCGGGATGGCACCATCTCGTCCTGCACTTCCTTGTCTTGTATTGCAGTTGACGAGATGGAGCTGTCCAGCTAAACTCAGATCCCCCGGCAGCACATTCTGCTCTGTGCTGTCCGGGGGATCTGAAGCTTGCTTTTTCACTGAAGCAAGCCGGCATGTCACCCCTCTCCCAGCCCAATTTGCATATGAATGTGTGTATTCATATGCAAATTGGGCTATCTTCAAGGCGCACACCTGGAATATCACCCCCATTGTCATTGCCAGATGTGCTCTTTGAACCCTTTCAGGGTGTCAAATTCCATTGTATTGGATACAGTGATAACTGTATTCAATACAATTCAAAGTAAAACAAAACACATTTCCAATTGTAATAAAAATGTTATTATAAACAAACATAAATACTGTTTTGAAATCTTTCATACCAAATAGGTATTCAAGATATTTTAGCATTCAAATGATACATTTTATAATTTTTTTAATGTACTTTTTTATAATAATTGTGTGTTTCAAACATTATTATAGTCAGGATGTCTACTCGACCCTTGTACGCACATATTTTGGGAAGTTACAGGCCTACAACATAAATAAAAATTTACCATTGAAGTCTATGGTGCACTTTTGGTACAGAAATCTGGACCGCAGCAGTGCGCTAGGGAGGTTAAAATGTGTTTGGGTCATCATCATGTTGCAATACTGCCTTGTGACCCAGTTTCTGAAGGGAAGGTATCATGCTCTGCTTCAGCATGTCACATACATGTTGATATTCATGGTTCCCTTAATGATCTGTAGCTGTCCAGTACGGGCTGCATTCATGCAGTACCAAACCATGACAACCCCTCAACCATGCTTGACTGTAAACAAAACATATTCGTATTCCTCACCTTGTTACAGACACATACCCCGACACCATCTGAACCAAATATGTATATCTTGGTCTCGTCAGTCCACAGGGTTTCATTGGTCCATGTCCTTGGTCTTTTTTTTTTTGTCCAGCAAACTGTTGGCTTTTTTTGTGCATCTAAAACCCTTCCATTTTATATGCTCAAAAACATGCTCTACATAGTGCTAGATCCTAAATTACATTATTTCCTGCAACAGATCAGAGGACAGTCTTGACTTTGTAGACAATCTAAAGATAATGGTGCACCAGCTAGACCAGATTTGTAGGTTATCGAATGCTTGGACAAGTTAAAGGCCCCCATACACATTTAAATTTCCCTTCAATGGATGTCGGATTCGATCATAATTCATGATCGCCACTGGTTTGATTGAATGAAGTACGATTGAACTACCTCCCACATGGAGAAACCAATATTTGATTTGAATGATCAAAAGAATAATTGAAAGAAGTCTATCATAAACACGCCATAATGTCTGCCAATGGATGTATAAGTATGCTTATTTAAATCGAACCAAAATTGGTTGGGCACAACAAAAAAACATTTGATGAACATACGATCAATCAAAATTTTCCGTCATGTCCGATAATTTTTTGATCAAACTTTTGTCCAATTTTGATCGAACTAGGTCGATCGATCTTTCAACTTTAAAATCGATCGATTTAGGTCAATCAAATGGTAAAATCAAAACGTGTATAGGGGGCCTAAGAAAGCTGCGAGCTGAGTTATATTTACCATCACTTTGATAAACTCTAACATAATATATCTATTTTTGTTTAGGGGCTTGATAGCTTGATTTCTTGTGGCATTCTTCAAATTTTTTTATTAACATTTTGTTCATGTTAGTAAGTTTTGGGATTTGGGCTGTGTAAATACCTCCTGTTTTAAGAAGGCTTGATTGTGCTATGCACTGCTCGAGTTAACTGCTTTAATAACACAACGTTTTTGTGTTCTAGATCAGTGACTTTGCGTACTAAAGCCAGGTACTGCCAGATGGCTAATATACAAGTGAGTTGCAATGACCACTTGTACTTGTTACAGTACCAATTCACATTGAACCACTATGTCTTTGTGTTCAGATCTAAATTTAGAACATTATTGCCATAAAAGCTTACTCCAGGGAGGAGTGTCTTCCTCTATACCTATCTACAGATACTTTAAATCCCAAAAGGGGCTAAAAAAACAAAACAAATTCCCATAGGGAGACCCTTGCCCTAGTCTAATGGGGTTGATGTTGTGATTTCTGTCTGGCAAAACTGCCCTCATTTGGGCTTTAGGTGAAGGGAACCCCAAACGGAACTAGAGCCCAAGAAATGCTGTAGTTCTTTCCTATTTTATCTAATACCTCAATACATTTAGGCTCGACACATTTTACACTTCTCCTACAGTGATGTTAGCCAGGGCCCTCAACTTTAAATTATTTTTGTATTTTATTCTACATAATTCACCCTAAACTTTGTGATAACTATTATGTAGAAGAAGAAATTATGTAGAAAAAGAAAAGTTTGTTTCCATAAGGAAAATAGAGACCGTTTGTAGTCTATGGAATGTTTGAACAGGGATGAGTAAATCTTCCTCATCTGTGAAATAAATAGTGCAAGTCACTCCAGCCCTAGAGGGAGGGTCCCCATCCCAAATATATTCCAAAAAATACAGAGGGTAGGAAGAAAGACCAGTAGTAGTGGCCCAACTGCCTGCCAAATAGTTTCCCTTGGGTAGCCAAGGCTCGGGGACTTTATGGCGGGACCTTCCTCTATTACACAACAACCTCTAAGTAGAGGATTTGAATGTTATTACAGTCAATATAGAATCAATAGAATAAGGTAAATCAGAGTAATCAAAAATTCCATAGTTTCAAGAGAGTCACATAGTATCCAGTTGATATACAATTAATAGAAAAAAGTCCTTGGTAGAGATTTATATTAAAAAGTTCATCTTTAATGTGGTTTGATTAAAATCATCTAAGGACTTGGACCCAGGTGTTGGGGTCAGATGAAATCGGCAGCCACCGTATTCATAAGATATTCGACTAAGATGATATTGAAGAAAATGGAGACATCTCGACGCGCGTTTTGGAAATCTTCTTCTAGGAGATGTCAGAAAAGTCACTTAAGTAGGTCCAATAGGTATTCGTAGGTCCAGGCTGCTACCGAAGGTCACAGGAGGAACGGGGGGCCAAAACCAGCTGCAATGGTAATTAGGTTGAAAATGACGCTGATGCGTGGTGGACAGTGCCAGTTAGTGTGGTCAAGCTGGTAGAGGTAGATGGCCCCCGTCGTCCAGTGGTCCAGTCTGATTTACCTTATTCTATTGATTCTATGTTGACTGTAATAACATTCAAATCCTCTACTTAGAGGTTGTTGTGTAATAGAGAAAAGGTCCCGCCATAAAGTCCCCGAGCCTTGGCTACCCAAGGGAAACTATTTGGCAGGCAGTTGGGCCACTACTAATGGTCTTTCTTCCTACCCTCTGTATTTTTTAAATCTTCCTCATCTGCGCCGGATCCTTCCAGAGCCATGAGATATACCGGAGAAAGAATGCAGATTAGTTCTACCCTCACCATAAATTGCATTTGCCTGATAGCTGGGGCTATGGTTTTGTTGTCTACGTTGTGTTGTGATGCCTGTTCCTTTTGCTTTGCACTCTTCTCCAGGGATGTATGTTAAACTTGTTTTTCAGGTTGGTTGAATCTTCTCCTTTTAGGGTCCCCATACACCTTTCGATTTCCTTTAGATCTCCTTCTGTTTTACCAAAACCATGTAATATGAGGGACTTTCTAAGCAATCAAGTCTACCTGTCTTCAATCACAGAGGACCCGACACTACATAGTTGTTGGAAGATCTAAAGGATATCTGACAGAGAGATCTAAAGGTGTATGGCCAGCCTTACTCCGGACTTTTTTGGGGGGGGGGTTAATTACAATTTATGTAAATTATTGAAATGGTTATTTAAGCCAATGCTATGGTTAACGAATCCATGAATTCCAATACTTTTTTCCTTGTCTAGAAACTAGCAGTTCTAATTGTAAACGTCAAACAATTGGAACGATGCTTGCATGGTTGTGTCTCAATTGAGGCTACAAAAGTTGTCTGAAAGGTCGATGAGCTTATATACGGACATCAAGACTGGATAAAATATTCACATCCATTTTTACAGGTTAATTTATAGACATACTTTGGTATTTTTATCCTTTGTATGTGAAAGTGCTCACCTTGATATAAAAAATCAATTCATATTGATTATATATTAAAGCCTAAAGGCCCCCACACATGTACCGAGTGGGGGTCTACAGAGCTAGTCAGATCAGCTCTGGAAAGCAGCATGATGACGTCATCACGCTGTTCTCCAGAGATGACAGCATCAGCGGGCACCCTTAGTGTGCCGGCTGTTAGCTCCAATAAGGATGCGGTCTTCATTGAATTTAATGGCATCGGCCAGAGAATATCGGACATGTCCGTTCTCTGGCCGGCGGAGCTGTGGGGCGACGGGGATATGTCGCCCCATGTGGTCACCCCCGATTGACGGCCGATTTTGCTGGCGAGCGCGCACGCCCATCAGTCGGCGGCAAAATCGGCCGCCGCTCAGCGCGTGTATGCCTAGCTTAATTTCTATGTATAGTTTGTACCTAAATGTGTACTTGGGGACAGACATATTTTGAGATTACCTAGGCCGGTTATAATGGTTGTGCCTTACAGTTTCTGTTTGTGAATTTGTTTAGTTTTGCTAATATAAGACATGGCAACAAGCTTATTTTTATGGTCCCCTCTCCAGTAATATATGAGCTATATAAACGCTTGTTACATACTTGCATTGGATGTTTGCTCTCTTGAGCTGTGTTGGCTATATCATCATTCATGAAATTTTCCTTGCCCTCTATATCTGTAGAAGGTGCCTTTTTGTGTTGGGCATTATATAGGCCTACTAAACTTCTCGATTCTCAGTCTTTTCTTTGTGTCCAAACTCCTCCATCAAGCTTTGAACCCAGTCAAGGAGCCTTCATATTTGCTTTTGTGATATCAAGGGCATAACATTTGGCATTCCCATGGCCATTCTTTGGCAGTAGATACCTCAGAGGCGTGGTTCAACTGGTTTTCTTAACAAATAATTGAAACTTTTCATAAAAACGGGCTGATTGTTAAAGCTTTTCCTCTGTGTATGTCTGCTTTAAATTCCTTCACAAAAACATTTCATACCATATTGTCATGGATCTTGCTGTGTGCACATATGCAAAGCCATACAAGGCTGAAAATGTTCAGTTGACTAAAATCTATTGGTATAAATAAGAATTGAACCTACCCTTTGATAAAAAGATCATTGTAGAGGACCTAGATACACTACCAAATTTGGCAGTTTTTAAGAGCAAAGTAATCTGATGGGTTTCTTAACCTACTTGCATGTAATGACGTTTCATTTAATATTTGTAAATGTCATGACATTCTACATGCCTACTGGGCAGAACATGAGTTCTAAAATAAGGAATACAAACTGAACTGAACTGAACTTCTTGATTTCAAATGAGAATTTTTACAAGGCTTATGTTAAATGTTTAATATATTATTTACCATTTGTTGGCCACTAGGGTTGTGCTTTATGTAACTCTTTACAGTTCCAGGTACAGAGGAAGCAATTTTGAGTTTTGTAGATCAGCTTCTGTATTGCCCAATATGTAAAGTTTGAACCTATTGGCTATCCACTAGAGTTCAAATAGAACAGTTTCTAAATGCATAATTGAATGGATTGTGATTTGAAACGCTGTCTCCCTGTGTGCCGGCGGCTCTTCCGGCCCTGTGTCTTCGGTGTCATCTGTGACGCCGAAGGGGGCAGGGGGGGGGGGGGGCGGCGCCATAGACCTCCATGTTAATGGAGGGGACGCTGCTCCCCTCTCCACACGCCGCCGGCGTCTATTTGACGTCGGAGGTGTGTAGAGGGCTGGGCAGAGAGCCGGCAAGCACGGCGGAGTACAGTGTACTCCGCCGCGATTGCCGGTAAAACAAGCTTTTCGTGCCATAAAAAATGGCGCGTAAAGCTCAAACTGCCCAGAGGGTTAGGCCTGCCATACATGTCCCAATAAAATTTTACAATCGATAAAACACGTAAAATTTTGCTAAAATAGTACCACATGGAAAATCAAATTTTGGATCGATTTTTCAGTTTTTATCGAAAATGTCATCGAAAATATGAATTAATTCTAATCATAGCGATGTGCCTTTTCCAATGGGAAGTATGTAATGGGGGGGGGTGGGGGGTATGAAAGAGGCGCTGATATGTACAATGTACCTTTAATAATGGCAGTGTGCATTATGAAGGCCTGCAGCGATACACTTGTTTAGAATATTTATAAATTGAATGATCAAAAATAACACATTTTTACGATCTAATATACTATTTTTAATATAGGTTCTAAATTCCCCCTCCCCCTCCTCTAATCCCATCC
>CM070036.1:25412299-25436149 GCA_036250615.1 Ptychadena robeensis | reverse complement strand
GCGCTGCGTAATATGTTGGCGCTATATAAATAAATGATAATAATAATAATAATAATCATTCTTCGATTTAGTAAATTTAAATGTCAAATGTCTAATATCGATCGATTGTTCCACCTGACAGTGTGATAGATTGAAAACCATTCCATTCTTTCATAAGGCCTGAGTACATGCTTCATAGTACCATCAAATACAAAAGGATCATAATCCCTACAAAACTCAGATACTTGAACAATGAACTCAAATTTTCCAACACACCCAATCACAGCTTGATTGATTTTATGTTCAATTTACAAAATTGTTTTTATCAATCGCTTCCTGTAAAAATCAATCATGTAGAGATCGATTGGCTTGAATGGTTGATTTTTAGGTTGATCTAATGGAAAAATTTGAACCATGTATGACCACTTTTACACTACACCTGGATTCCAGAAGATTCCTCCAGGAAGAACAGTGATGTGTGACCAAGTAATACCAAAGATAGGGGTTAAGGAAGTAAAACATCTTCCTTTATAGGTACATTTTGCACCTACAAACAGCAAGAGATATTTAAGGGGTGTGGGGTTACATTTTATAAGCAGACCTTCACTCCACAATTTTTGGTTTCTTTAAACGCCTCTGTCCAGGCTTGGCTGGAGTTTTGCGTACATTTATAATATAGTAATACATATAGTAATAAATTCTAAGAAAAAAAACGAGGCTCCCCAAAATATATGTGAAAGGCAGCATGTGTTCAATGACCTTTACGGAACCACACATTTTTTTGGAGTCTGGAATATATGAAATGACATCTTCAACAGCAACCATTGAAGCTTTGAGAGAAAGAAAATTGAATGACCAGAATAACCTTATCCTGCTCCCAAATGTTCTATTATGATGAGAAATAGCCATGTATATGTGTCGCATTCAGCAGTTACAGCCCAAAAAGAACAAACACACTAATAATGCCCAGGTGTGGGTCTGGAAATCAGGATGATTTATTGAAAATTACAGAATTAAAATAAATCAAACAGACGGAGATCAATTTTGTCCACACTATGTGTCCTAGCTAAAAACATAATTTTTACTAATGATAAGACAATTAGAAGGTGAGAAACTATTTTACAGTAGCTCTGATGAGTGATGATGGTGGTGATGAGTTAAGTTAAGTTAAAAGTGTTGCAGCAGCACATAGGAGGTGTCACCACACAGTACAGGAGGATTTGTCGTGTCGTTGTTGGGTCGTTTAAGTGTAGCTAGGGACCGCAACCTGGGGGCTCCCTGTAGCAAAACCCTTCAGCAAAACCCATCACTTCTCTGGTGAATACCGTGGGGGGGGGGGGGGGGGGGGGGGGGGGGTTAGACTCTGTGTCCTGGTTTATGCTTGTCCGGTGGCACGGTTGGTCCACTGCTCCTGTGGTTCACCTGTGACACAGGGAAAGATATGACAACTGCATTGGAGGCTTTAAAGGCTTCATACAGTATATATAAACTAAACTTATCAATAATAAATAGTAAACAACACAATTGTAATGCCACATTAAAGTCACATCAGTTATTGGCATAGATAACTATCTAATTATAAAGATAGTTTCTTAATTCGACCAGTTTGACTTCTCGAGTTAATTGCAAACCCCTCTACATGGTATCATTACCAAATTTGCTAGAGATGTAGAGAAGGGTCCAGGGTACACTACAAAAAGTATTTTTGCATAAATTTAGTTAAAAGTTTGGACTTTGAACTTTATTGATGCAAAAACGACATGTTCTAGAGCAATCCTTTTTTTGTCAAATGTAGCTTTGCAATGAACTCAGCTAGTCGAAAAATGTTGAACATCTCTATCTAATTATATCAAATTTTTATATTAGAGATCACTTTGATTCATAGTGTTGAGCTTGAATATTCGAATTGCAAAACTATTCGGCGAATATTGGCTATTCGAGAATTCGAAAATTTCCAGAATATGGCAGCAGATATTCGCAATTTTGAATATCCGCGATATTCACCATCGGGATACTTATGGGCATGGATTGCGAATATAAATTCGCACTGCAAAAATAAATAGCACATGTGACCATTCATTTTGAAAGCAATATATATAATTTTCTACGTTATATATGAGAATATATAACCTTGCATTTTGAAGGTAATATATTACGCAATTGCGAATATTCGCAAATATAGAATAGAATATTAGTAGCAATATTGCCTATGTCGCTCATCACTATTCATGAAGACATGGTATACTTTCCAGTATCCTCTCCACGATCGCAGAAGTTGGTAGTCAATTGAATCCTCAAATACTCGAGCATTTCGCCCAGTTGGGGCTTTCTTTTGGCCAAATGCACACAGCTTGATAAAAAATTTTTTTTTAAAACAGCGAAAGCAAAAGAACAAAAAAAAATACATGAAACCATATAGAGTATGTAGTAGAAATGCCACCAGCCCACCAGCAACACCAGTGGTCTTAATGATGGTCTAAGGTCAGCCAACCAGGGGACTGGGGACCATCCCAAGAAAGTAATCCCCCCAGAGGGTACAGAGGGCATCTGCAGTAGAGGAATATAATTTTCAAGTTTTTCCAAACATATAGCAGTTATGGTGGTCCATCATTTCCTTTAATACCCATAATACTCCATAATTTCCTTCAATACCTTTTCAGGTCATTTAGACCTATTCTGCGACGCCACATAGTCAAGTGGCAATAAAACATTTGTTTTTATCCATCTGTACACAAAAGCTATTGACCTTGCTTGTGGAAGTCATAAACTGCCAAAATCGTTTTATAATTGTTATGCATTATATTTTGCAATGCTGTGTGATTTAAATGTAAAAAATAACCGGAAAAATAAACCTGATTAGTGTTTCAGATTGCTGAAGCGTGTGAACCAGAGATGATCTAAGATACATTTATGCTGGCTCTTATTTAAAGCCAAAAGACACATTGCATTTGTATCTCTATGCAATGTTTCAATTTAGCACAAAGCACAATAGCAGCAACCAATCAAATTCAAATGATTTATATAGTTTCAAAAATGTATAAGAGAAGGTATAGGGAAAGTATCATTCGATTCCGGTAAACAAAACGTTTATAAATGTTTTTCTTAAGCGATTTCCATGATGAGGTACTTTTTTATTTGACTTGCACTCTTTTTTATATGTTTGCTAATATATTTGGAGGCTTTTAAAGTCATGAGAGAGCAAACACTCAATATGCACTTATATCAGCCACAGAGGAAGTACATTGTTTATAATCAGGTGGCCAGAATGATATACTTTGCAAATGTATTCAACAAATATGGCAGATTCGCCACTGACGTCCTGTGCTCTACACAGAGGAAAGTAGGTTCACACTGAGCACTAGTGATGGCAGAACATCGGCCAGATCTGTCCACGAACGGGCGGATCAGACTTTTAAAGAAGTCTGCCTGTTCACGGACAGATTCAAATTCCCTGCCTCTAGCCGGGGAATTTAAATCAGAAAAAACGGATGTGACGTCAGTGGCGTCGCATCCTGTACCTGGAACGCATAGTTCCTGGTTAAGGGAGCCGGATGTGATGTCACTGATGTCACTTTCTGTTCTGGAGCCGGTTTTTACTAGGAGACCGGCTTCATGCCCGGTCTTCTAGTGAAAAGATTCTTCCTCCGGCACGATCTTGCTGTTTCTGATCCTGCCTGAGGAAGAATAAAGATCTCCTTCTCGCCGGCGAACAGGGCGGGTCGAACACCCGTAGTGCTCACCGGCCAGAAAGAGGGCGAACATCCATGTTTGCAGCCGTAGTTCGGCCATCACTACTGAGCACATGTGAAGTCTGGAGACGCCGCAGAGAACGTTCTGCTTCCTGCAACATCTTCCATCATGACAGGTTTGGCAGTGGGTCAGTTATGGTGTGGGGTGGCATTTCCTTGGGGGGCAGAGGTAGCCTGACTGCCATTAGGTACAGAAATGTGCTGGTGTGGTTGGCCCTGGGTTCCTTAGACAATGCTAGACCTCATGTGGTTGGAGTATGTCAGCAATTCCTGCAAGATGAAGGCATTGATGCTATGGACTGGCCCGCCCTTTCCCCAGACCAGACTTGAATCCAATTAAGCACACCTGGGACATCATGTCTCGCTTCATCCACCAATGCCACGTTCCACCACAGACTGTCCAGTACTTGGGGTAAGCTTTAGTCTGGGTGAGAAGATCCCTCAGGAGACCATCTGCCACCTCATCAGGAGCATGCCCAGGTGTTGTAGAGACAGGCAGGTGGAGGCCACACACACTACTGAGCCTTATTCTGACTTGGTTTAAGGACATTACATCAAAGTTGGATCAGCCTGTAGGGTTTGTTTCCACTTAAATATTGAGTGTGACCCAAATCCAGACCTCCATGGGTTGATAAATATGATTTCCATTTATATTTTTTGTGTGATTTTGTAGTCAGCACATTCAACTATGTAAAGAATAATGTTTTTATAAGAATATTTCATTCATTTAGATCTAGGATGTCTTATTTTTGTGTTCCCTTTATTCTTTTTGAGCAGTGTGTTTATATTATATAGGGCTATATATATATATATAATTACTAACTTTACATAAAAGCAAGAATTGTGTAGACAAATACTTGTAGATATTGTATTTATTAAGAAAAAAAGACTACAGGCATACAAACATAATCTTATTGTTAGGTTATGAACCTCCATTTTATTGATATTTTTACTTACCTCTTAAGTTTTACAATGGTGGACAAGTGCTCTAAAATCCTAAAAAAATCCTTGCCTCTAAAGCCCCCCCATACATGGGTCGATTCCTGTTCGATCGACCTGTAATTGATCCCAGACATCACCAGTCAGTCGAATAGGGAATCAATGTAAACCATTTTGCACATTGATTCCTTTTCTGTGGGGACCCTGCTCTGCTCCTGTGTAGACCTGGTGTTGTGAGATATATTCCTACCCATGATATTTAGGAAAATATAACAGGGTAGCAAAATATGTCAGAACACTGGCTGGGAGCTGCTGACAATCAGAGCTGAGAGCAGGACACAGGAAGACTGCAAGGAGGGGGGCTTCCTTGGCTCCACCTCCTTCCCTGTGTCTGAGTGCTTATTGCATAACGTTGTTGCTCAAAGTGGCTATCCCAATGTGTTAGGGTACCTTAAGGGTTTAGTGTCCAGCTGTAAGAGCTCCCTCTACTGGATACTAACAGTGTTCCCTACCCTGTCAGGTGCAATCCCCTCCTGTCCTATATAAGGACGTTTTAGGCAACAGGAAGTTGCCTGAGCAAGAGGCCTTCCATGTCCTCCAATGTGTAAATTGCCTGAATATCTGATCTTTTGGCTTCAGTCACAAGAAGATAACAGGAGGACATTTGTATACCACTTAACATTGAAGTATTTGTTGAACCAGGTCAACAATAATATCCCAAATACTTGTATAGTTATGTGTGCAATGACAGCTCAGATTTGTACTTTACACTTTTAAACTTTTACCCTTTTAGTTTCCATGTATTGTAAAAACACATTTTCCTGAATGCAACAGCATCTACTTCTTTAGTAAATCAACCTCTTCGCATGCCCTTGACAATAGAACAGAAACAATCTGCATTTTAATGAACTATTGGGTATTGCTATTATCAGCACCTCTTCCAACGACGATGATAGGATTGTAATTATCAAAATAATTATATCTTAAAAAGTTCAATTAATTAGATAAAAAATATTATGAAACTATGTATTTCCTTATAGATATATTTTGAGTTATAAAATGCGGCAATATAGATTTAGAACACTACCTTCATTAAGATAATGAATTCAAATTCAGTATGAAACAATTAAAATAGGGAAAGAGGAAAATATTAAATATTTCCTGCAATTATGTTTCGTACAGAATCCCCTCAGGGCAAATTCTGTCCCAAAGAGGAGGAGAAGGTCTGTGGCAACGCTATGAAATTAGTAAAATCTTCATTTTAATAATTATGAATTTGTTGATGTTAATATCTTTATATTTCCCATGGTAGAGCTTTGCTAAACACTGCTTTCTGCCTGTTCAGTGTAAGCCTACAGCCCCCCATACACCTTCAGATTGATCCATACAATTTCCATTAGATCTACCAACAGCAGTATAGTGGCCTCCCTAATAGAATACACAGTGAGTGGAAGGTTTAGAAAGGTCCTCATATTACATGGTTTTGGTATGAGAAAAGTTGATTGTACAGAAATTGTATGGAAAGATTGTAAGGTGTATGGGGGCCTTACTGCAGAGAAAGAACACTCTCACCACTAAAGAAACATTCACTAAAGAGTATCTAAACCTTCTTTTTGCTTTTGCCCCCCCCCCCCCTCCTGAGACAAACCAGGCCCGATGTCATACCTCAATTAGTGTTGAGCAAAATATTACAATTTCAAATTTTTATTGTGAATATCGGCACTTCGAGAATGTGCAAAGATCTTGAATATAGTGCTGTATCTTCGTGATCTCTAATATTTGAGATTCTGGGGACAGTACCATGCTTTGCGTTTACAATATGAGCATGTGCAAAAGCCGATTTTCGCAATGAATTACTTCTGTGAGTTTTGTCTCATGTGGTGATTATACTGCAGCTGCCTTTTCACATTCTGCCACTAGATGTCGCCATGACAACACACATTGCATTCTATCAATAAGGTTTGGTAAGGACACCTACGACAGTAAAAAGGTTTAGCACCATATCCCAAGTGCCACTTAGACGTTCTACGATCCACCAATTCCATGGGGCAGGGAGATTTTTTATTTTTTTTACTGTACCGTTTTCAACAATAATATACATTCATAATAATACTAATAAATACCCTGTTTTCCCAATTATAAGACACAGTCTTATATTTTTTGAAATGCCAAAATATGCCCTAGGTCTTATTTTCAGGGGATGTCTAAAGCTGGCCATACAACTTTAGATCTCTCTGTCAGATATCCTTTAGATCTACCAACAACTATGTAGGGATTGATGATTTAGAAAGTCCCTCATATTACATGGTTTTGGTAAAACAAAAGAGAATCTAAAGGAAATCTGACAGAGAAATCTAAAGGTGTATGGGGGCCCTTATTCTGATCACTCTGTGCCATTCATTGTCCATTTTGATCACTCTGTGCCATTCATTGTCCCCTTTGATCACTCTGTGCCAATCATTGTCATTTTCACTGACTCACTTTTTTAGAGTTCTACCGGTAACTCTACGGGTAACAGACTCCATTACAACAGGGATCAGCAGCTTGCTTGTCTTTCCTGCACTGCAGCCAGCCCTGATGGAGTCACATGGAGGCACACAGTTAATTCTTTTTTTTATTTTATAAATTAACTAAATATGCCCAGTCATACTTAAAAAAGCGTACCTGCCAGATATGGTCAAATTGTTTTTCAACAATTCGACCATTTCCAGTTAATTGCAAAGCCCCTGACCATGGTATCATCACTAAACTTGCTGGAGATTTAACGGATGCTCTGTAGAGCAGTACGTTAACCCCTGTATCGGTAGAGTGTATGTTATCCGTCAGGACCCCACCAAGCACTGCACTTAATGAAGGGGTCCCAACGGAGCACACAAAGCTGTGAAGACATAGCTTTAGTTTGCCCATGTCACCACCTCCTTTTGACAGTCACCTGGTAATCCTAAAAAAAAAACATTCTATTTTAGGATGAACAAAAACTTCAATGAAATGATGAATAACTTAAATTAACGCTGCCGCCTCATCTCAGGACTGGTAAGCTGCAATATATTAAATTTTTGTTCTTGTGTTGAAATATCCTTTAAGCAATCTGCGCAGCGACAGGATCAATAGGAGAGAAGGTACTTTTACTGCTGACGTTTATATCCATTCCATCTGCAATGGAATATTCAGATGATAAACAGAAGATCCGCATTTCTGTGACCTGAAATTTTAAGGCCACACTTCCTTATAATCTGGTATTCTGAAATCAGAGGAACATTTATTCCCAACGCTAATTAAAAGCACAATCCCCTCCTGATTACATTTCACTAATGTCATAAGCAACAGTCAGCCAGGTATTGAAGAAATCCAAAGTCAAACTACCTATTCATTGCAGTTATTATATGTGCTGACTGCTGAGGATGTATAGATAAAGGGGCAGTGGCTGTACATTGTCTTCTTCTTCAGGTTGGGGAATCTCTAGGACCTTCAGCATTCCGCGTGTCCTGCAACAGCTTCAGGGACACACTAGGAACATAAGGGGCCACATAAGGGATAATGACTGAAGGTCTCCATACACCTCTAGATTTCTCTGTCAGATATGCTTTAGATCTCCCTTTGTTTTACCAAAACCATGTAACCAGGGACTTTCTGAACAATGAAGTCTACCTGTGTTCAATCGCTGAGGACCCTATACTACATAGTTGTTGGTACATCTAAAGGATATGTGACAGAGAGATATAAAGGTGTATGGCCAGATGTACAGTAGGAAGATGCAGACAGTGGATGTTGAGGATTCCAGTAAGTCCTTTTGCTCAGCATCTCGCTTTTTAAGGCCCCTGGTGGTCCCATTGTTTCAGCAATCTGCGGTATGAAAAACTGATAACTGTAATTCCCCCCCCCCCCATGCATCATGTCAAGGAGTCGGGTCCACCAGCGAGCCTGTAAGACACCAGCTCAGGGAAGAGCTTTGGCATGGCTGGAGAAAGTAAGCTACCCTCAGTGTCTTGGAATGGTAATGGAAATCCACCATAAGCCACACTTAGGATTACCACTAGATAGGTTAATAAGCATGAATTTTCCTGATTATATATGCCGTACTTGCAAACAAAAAAGCATAAATAGCTTCCCTCTAACCATCCCAGGACTGTGAGTACCATGGAAAGTTTATTCTTGGAAAACAATAGAGGGATTAGAACTTCTGTACAGTTTTACTGCTGTTGGATACTTTGAAAACAGTTATCTAGCACCATCTAGTGACCGTTCATGAAACTTCAGTAAGATTAATTCACGGGACACTGGTCGGAGAAAAATACCTTGTACAAGACTGCAAATGCAACTGTAAGTATATCGTTTTTTATATCTTTAGAATCGTGAAGCTCTACTCTACAATTGTTTTGGCACAGAGATAAATTAAAGCTTACCTTAATTTAAACTTAGCAAATTTAAAATAGAAACTCAAAAATAAAAATACCATTCTAAACATTTTAACCTATATATTTTCCTTTGAAATTTTTTGTTTCTTGTGGGATTTACCAATTTACCGCCATGGCTCCTCCCATGCTGTGATGTGTCATGGCAGTGGGACTTCTTCGCCAAGTCACAGCGATTCATGAGAAGCCTATAACATTGCACTGCTTGACATATGCTTCCCAAACACTCCCTCTGAGTGATTTTGATTGTACAGAAGAAGACTGGTATAAGGAAGGGCATAAGATGATAGATAGATAGATAGATAGATAGATAGATAGATAGATAGATAGATAGATAGATAGATAGATAGATAGATAGATAGATAGATAGATAGATAGATAGATAGATAGATAGATAGATAGATAGATAGATAGATAGATAGATAGATAGATAGATAGATAGATAGATAGATAGATAGATAGATAGATAGATAGATAGATAGATAGATAGATAGATAGATAGATAGATAGATAGATAGACTCTGAAACCTCCATGGGATCCCCTTTCTGGGTGTTTTGGATTTATGTGCTACAGGTCCCAGTTAGGTAAATAGTACAATTATTACTTTTTTAATATTTCTTTTTAATATTTGTAGTTCAGTACAATTCTGTTTTAACTGCCTAACCACCTGAAATCGCCATAAAATAACCTAATGCATCAGTCAATATTTCATTCACAAGTAAAATTGTCCGAAAACATTAATAGTTCTTCTTTTAAACTCCTGGGCTTTGCGCATGTGGCACTCTTTTTTCAAAAGAACGGGTGTTACCGGGTGTTACCAGCAGAGCACATTAAATTCGGCTGTGATCTTCTGAATACAACTCCAGCGTCACCGGTAATACCAGAGGTGTGCTTGGAAAAAGAGACACCTCCTCCATTACATGGAGGTCAATGGAGCTGCCTACCCCCGCCCCTCTGATGTCATATCTGACGTCATCGGGACAGGCACAGAAGAAATCAGTGTCTGCGCCGATGCGCAGAATCGCCAGGGGAATTTGGCGGACAGGTGAGTTTTATTGTAGTTAATTCTGGGTTTTATCACCCCGAGATAGCTCGGGCTGATCACCCGGGAGGTTAATACTGCCTTCAACATGTTTAATAGCTTAAGGACAATATTTGGTGCCTGATGCTTCTGATTAGTGTTATGCTCGAATATTCGAATTGGGAATATTCGTGATATTCGCCATTGGAATGCTTATGGTCATGGATTGCGAATATATATTCACAATGCGAAAATAAATAGCACATCTGACCATTTATTTTGAAGGTAATTGTGATAATTGTGTATCACGTGCAATTGTGAATATAGAATAGAATATTAGTAGAATTGGTAAATATAAGTTAAATAAATTTATCTTACGGATATGTTGATACGTTGATATGTTGAAGTGCCTTAAAAACCCACATAACCTTAGACTTGACCACCAGCTGAGGGAGCCATTGCTCTTAAATCTCTTGAATGGGACAGTCCTTTGCTTCTATTAATCAGAATATTAGTAGAATTATTCGCGAAATATTGCAAAATCGAATATTGCCTATGCCGCTCCTCACTACTTCTGGGCCCTTTAAATATAAGCAATGGCTGCATGAGTGCAGTTTGCTTAGCAGAACAATAATGGTAGAAATATGATGACACATGGCCAAGGTCATTATCCTCACTCTAGGTTGCGGCACTTTTATCTGACGGTGAATTTCATTTTATTGTTATGTCTACATGACTGTCTGCCGAGGGGGAAGTGGAATCATCTGTTGACTCAGGGATTTATGAAGCAATATTTCTAATTACAGCGTGCGTTTTCTAAAGCGCTGCCAAACTAATTGGATATTAATGGGGATATATTTTCCCTCGATCTTTGTATGTGATAGAAGGGAGGACTGCAAGGTCAAGGAGACCCGACTGAAAGGAAGACAATATGTTTTCATTAAAACAAGTATAACATGCATATATTTTCCTGCTAATATCATGTTCACCAGTTCAAGGGGTTATGTTCGGAAAATTAAAAACTAAAATCGAAAAGGGCAATAAATAAAGTAATCATGTGTTTCCTTCAAAGCAGGCTAACATAGGTGAAACACTGAGCTGTTCAAATACAACATTATATACACCCTGTTCATTGGGAACTTAATTTGTATCTTTATTTCTCTTTCATTAAATTATAACTTAGTGAAAACAATAAGGGATCCTAAAATCGTATTTTATTTTTTTTAGTGGGCGAGGGGCAGCTATTGCACAGTAATGTTTAACCAAATGTACTATTCATCTATACATTCTATAAAATATTTTTTTAGGGTACCTACCTATAAAAGTGTCACTGTCAGTATGGGGACAAATACTTTCCTGGTGGGTGAAAATGTGGATAGAAAATGTGTACAAACCCTCTAGTGATGAGAAACATAGGCAATATTCGTGTTCAGAAAATATCACACATTTTTCGATTAATATTCGCAATAAATTTGAGAATTCATGACCTCCATTATTATCTTTAGTGTGCATATAGGCACATGCGCATAGTGAGAATGCAATGCATGGTAGTTCCAGGAACTGATGTAAAAATATCTAGAATATTCGTGATTATGATGTTGTAGCACTATATTCACTATATAAATATATTCGATATTAAAAAGTATATCAAAAGTGTGTATTATAGTCCGAAAAATACAGTATATTCAGTATATTCAGGGGTTGCTGAAAGTCTGGTACAATGCCAGGTTCCTATGCTGTACAAAAATGAGACATGAACTTTAATGTGACCTATGAACTGTACCACTCAAATGAAAAACACACTGAAATCTTTTAGGTAGAGGGAAAAAAAAGCATGCTACAACCACCATGCTTCACTGTGGGTATGGTGTTCTTTTGGTGATGTGCAGTGTAGTATAGTGGCAAAAACCTTTACTAACAAAGAAAAACATCCAAGCCAGGCTACATTTTGCAAGAACACATCTGAAGTCTCCCAAAAGCATGTGGGAAAAGGTGTTCTGGTCTGAGGATGTGCAACCCAAGGTTGTTGAACCTTTTGGCCTTAATTACAAAAGATATGGTTTGGCGCTAAAAACATATATGGCATCACCAAAGGAACACCATACCTACAATGGAAGCATGGTGGTTTAGTGATATGACTCTACCAAATGGGCTTATGCTTGGATTCTGTAGACTCTACCAAAATTGTCGCCAGGGCTGATTAGACTCGATACCCAATAATGTTGGCCATGGCTGATAGACCTATACCCAATGTGAGGTGATGTGCAATGTGTGCTGATAGACCTCATACCCAAAATTGTGCCATTGCTGATAGACTCATCCCAAATGTGCCATGCCTGATTAGAATCATTCCCCAAAATGGGCCATGTGTGCTCTCCCCCATGGCCTGCTGGCTAGGGACTACTCCAGGGGAAGATGTGCAGGCTGATAGACCCCATACCAAAATTGTGCCATGTGATAGACTCATACCCAAAATGTTTGGCCAGGGCTGATTCAGGACTCAGTACCCAAAATGTTGCCATTGCTGATAGGGACTCGATCCCCAAAATGTGCGCATGTGATGGACTCATACCAAAAGGTTGGGCCATTCTGTAGACTCATACCCAAAATGGTGGCCATGTGATAGACTGCATACTCCAAAATGTGGCCAGGCTGGATAGACCCATACCCAAAATGTGTCATGCTGTGATAGGCTCATACCAAAGATGTGTGCTCATTGCTGATAGACTCATCCCAAATGTGCCATGCTGATAGACTCATCCCAAAATGTCCATGCTGTGTTAGACTCTCCCAAATGTGCCATGCTGATAGACTCATACCCAAAATGTGCCATGCTGATAGACTCATACCAAAATGGTGCCAGGCTGATTAGACTCCATACCCCCAAATAGCCATGCTGATTAGACTCATACCCAAAATGTGCCATTGCCGATAGACTCATACCAAAAATGTTTGCCATGCTGATAGACTCATATCCCAAAATGTGCCATGTCTGATTAGCTCTCCCCCATGTGCCTGCTGTGACTCCTCCCTAAGGTGCCATGCTGTGGCTCTCCCCAGTTGCCATGCTGATAGAATCTCTACCCAAATGTGCCAGCTGCTCATCCCCAAAATGTGCCATGCTGATAGACTCATACCCAAAATGTGCCATGCTGATACCCACAAAGATTCTTCAATGCTTCAACAAGGTATTCGTTTAAGGGTGTGCACACTTATACATTATTATATTTGTATATTTTTTCTTCTCTCCACCTAAAAGATTTCAGTTTGTTTTTCATTTGAGTAGTACCGTTTATAGGTCACATTAAAGGTGGAAAAAGTTCGGAAATAATTTATCTTTGTCTCATTTGTGTACAGCACCATACTGTATATATAAATAAAAAACATACAATAAGCTAACTAAACTAATAGCAGAAGTTAATATTTTCATTAACCTGGCAATATTTGTCATCTTCCTTGTAAAAGTGTTATAAATCTGTCCGCTTGTGAGAGCATTTCTTTTGTGCAGTCTTCTTTAGGTCACTGAACAGATTTTCTATTGGATTTAGGTCTGGGCCATTCCAAACCTTTTTCTTCTTTCTTCCTATGCTAAAAAGTGTTGCAGTTTTGAATGTATATTTGGCTGATGGTGGGTAAAGGAATGATTTGCTTGGTTCCACCCACTGTCCTGAAGTCCTGAGACATTTTCCCATTACTTTTGGAAATTTGTGATGGACTGGGTCACGTGAATACCTTCTGTTTTAAGAAGGCGTTACTATGCCATTGCTCGAATTGAGGGTTTTTTGATCCCTTTATACCTTTTTTACCATAACAAGGTCACAATATGGCTTAAAAAACCCTCTTGCTCCTCCTCTGTGGAGGAGGAGCAAGAGGGCACAGAGGAAATGTGACATCTGTAAAAGCAGTGACCATAGGGAAAATAGGTAATCATGCTGTCTAATGAAAACTACTCAATGACATTTTCTCTCTTAACCTCCCTAGCACACTGCTGAGGTACAGATTTCTGTTCCAAAAGCGCACCCTAGACTTTAATGGAAAAAAAGTTTTTTACATTGTAGGCCTGTAACTTCCCAAAGTATGTCCATACAGGAGTCTGGTGACATCCTGAATATAATAACATGTTCAGATGCTTTGTGAATAACTTACAATATTAGATCATGAATATTCCAATAATTCACTTTATCAGGTAAATTAGCACTGCAACCACTAGATGGCGCTGCAGATGTGCCAGGTTACAGGGGGGGGGGGGGGGTGATCCGTTCTCCTGCAGCTGCCTCATTAGATCAGAGACACAGGGAGCAGTGAGTTTGCTCTCCTGTGGTTCCGATCTCTGCCTGAGGAACCCAGCTCGTCCACTGCTGTCAGGAATGGCAGGGGGGGTTAAATCATATATATATATATATTTTTTTAAGTAACAGCATTTGTTTTGCTTTTAGTCTCATGCAGTCTACTGAACAGTCCATAGATGGAAGCAGCAAAATGAAAAGCCATTCAGGTTTGCTGCAGTGCATAATACTGATGTTGCTTCTGCTTTCTCTGTCCAGTCTAAAGCTAGCCATACACGTGTCGGATTCCATGTCCAATCGATTCATCATCCGATCGATTCCGGCGATTCTGCCGGGAATCGCAGGTGTGATCAATCGGCCAATTAAGAGTATCCATCGCAGCATACCACCTTGTCCAACGGATTCCGGGACGGATCCGTGTCCGATTGTCCACCTCACAAATGGCAACTCCCCCTGATCCGGACAGAATCGCATGAGAAAGACCAACATGTTGGTTCTCCGTCGGATCCGATTCTGAGCCCCTGATCAATCGGACGCGAACGATCGGACCAGGTGGGCTGCATGTGATTCCGGCACGATCGTTTGGCGTGCACGCGCCCGGAATAGATCGTGCCGGAATCCGGTGCGAATCCGACACGTTGATGGGGGCCTTAAGGGAGAAGATGTAGAGGAGAGGTTAAAGTCCAGATGAAGTAGAGAAAGCTTAGGTTTCTGGCTACACAGGACTTCAGTGTGGTGTGAAGCAGAGCTGTAATATTCCCTGGAACGCATAGACCCAAATTCTTTGGCAGGTTAAATTGAATTTCATCTGCTTTATCCATTTACCTTCATTTCAACTTAAAACACGCATCAATAGATTTATTTCTGGGAAAGTAACTTGTTTAAGGGCGACCCATGTATAGCATCAGATAATAGGAGCTGAGTATAGCAGTGGCCGCTCATTCCATTCCTTACAATTTCAGGGTAATAAGATTCTATGTGCACATTATTTCATTCCGATCCATTCAGCTGAACATGTTTTGAAATTTCCAGTTGAAATATTTTCCTTTTATACGGCATGGCATCTGATTGAAGAATTAATGAATAAAATACATTCATAAAGGGCATTTGAGCCTCGCTGTGGCAGTAATGCTCCAACCAAATGCCGCTTAGATAAACCTGACTACATTGATTTCTGCTGCTATTCTGTGTAAAGCTCAGTCAAGAATTCTATTCACTTGTGATACAAAGAAAATAACTACTGATCGTATCGAAGCTCGTGTCCAGCTGAGCGAACTATATTACTGCTGTAAATATATTTTATTTAAACATCTCTGTGGAAAATCTGACTTCAGCTGGAATCTAAGGTTATACTGGCAGTGGTGGTGTCTGGACTGGCTACTCACACGGGAAAAGCAGAGATGGAGAATTTTGAGGAATCCTGCAGCTCTGACAGTAGCATATTACATATTCTGATGTTGAATGACATGTCATGTATTCAGACAGCTTTCTATGACAAGCAGACATGTAATAGGAAGGGAGAGTTTAGATTTTCTATGAACATTTTTATAACTTACAACCTCGTCTCTTTATTTGATATGTTCTATAAGTCTACAAAAATAAAAATAGTTAAATACTTAATAATATATTCATATTTTGCAGTACAGTCCTGCAACACAAGGTGGCGCTTTAATATGTTTTTCATGTTTTTCATGTTTCTATGTTCTCCTTTTGCCCTATTGATGAAAATGCCACAGAACTCAAAAGCTCGTGTTGAAATACATAGATGGTAAGGAGATAACTTATGTCTGTGATTTTTCCTCAATAGGTCAGTTAAAGGTTCAGCAAGACAACTAATTCCAAACAATAGGCAAAAAATAAACGGTTCCAAAAATGGTAAGAAATATATATTGTATACAGGATATAGACATTAATATTGTTATACGTGCAGGAAGTTTTATAAAATGAGATTCCAAATCAATAGGGATCCTTGTGGAGTTTGTCGTCCCCCTATGCAGCCATAACCTCCCCCACTCATCTGGGAAGTCTTTCCATGAGGTTGTGGAGTTTGTTTGTCACAATCTCTATACTAGTGTTTCCCTGAAAATAAGACAGTGTCTTATATAAATTTTTGTTCCCAAAGATGCCCTTTGTCTTATTTTCGGGGGATGTCTTTTTTTTCCATGAAGAAGCATAGGGTACTGGGGTATCAGGGGGGGGGGGGTGATCACTTAAAATGACACAGGTAGGTTCAGAGGGAGAATCAAAATGGCACAGGAGACTTAGAGGGGGGGTTACCATTTTAGTAACCCTTTCTGATCCTCCTGTGTCATTTTGATTGCCCCCGCTGATCCCCCCTACCATATCTTCGGGTGGGCCTTATTTTCGGGGGGGGGGGGTGCCTTTTTATTATACCTTTAAAAGATGGTTTGTGACTAGAGATGGTAAAATCTTTCAACTAGCTGACTTTGTGAGCTGAAAATGATATCATCACCAAAATTGCTGAAGATGTAGCATTATTGCTCTAGCACATGTCGTTTTGCATAAATTCAGTTCAAAATCAAAGTCAAAATTTTGATTTTCAAAATTTTTACTTGACTTTGAACTTAATTTATGCAAAAACTATTCATGTCATGTACTTCACCCCAGTTAAGATTTCACTGCGTTTCAAGGTTATTTGATGTCAGTTTATGATACTCTGCTTCCTCTTTGTATTTGTATTGCCCTCTGCTAGGTTGTAGCATAGTTGTTCCAAGTGCCTGTTGCTTGACTGTTTTGTGTGCTGCCATTTTAGAAATAGAAGCAACTTGATGCTCACTGCATCCTCACATGGCCGCCATCAGAGGTTGGGGGTGCTTTTAAAAAAAGTTGTTGAGGGGGTATAAAAAAAAGTTGTTGGTGTTTAGCTAAGACGTCAGCACTTTAGCAGAGCCTGCACGCTGCATGGGAAAGCCGGTTGCCCGTGCGACCTTGTGACAACAGCGGCCGGCATGGCTCCACTTCAGCTGACCACCGGGCCCCCCTAGATGTGAAGTGCCCCCTGACGTCGGCCCTGCATCCTCATGTCAGTAAAGACAAGATTGTTCCTCTTTTCCTTACTTGATATCTTTCCTTTTACCCGTTTGAGCATGTAGATAGTTGGAAAAATTCTCAGTGTTCATTACAACCGCCTTTCTTCTTTTACATTTAAAGCAGACATACATTATATTAACGGTGTCTCAGACAGGACAGATAACGGTGTCTCAGACAGGACAGATAACGGTGTCTCAGACAGGACATTCTTAAATCACAACTGCTCACATCTATTTATCTTTCTATTTATTTCACTAAGTGTCCATTTAAGGGTATTCATTGTATCTGGCTCCCCCCGTGGCTGTTTGCATTACTGCAGCTTTAACCCATGGATGACTGGAAGCTACACAGCAATCAAAATGGTGACTCCCACAGACTACATTGGGGTAGGTAAGTATTTTATTTTGTTTTTTGAGCAACCTTGAGCCATTGGGACAGTTTAGAGGTAAGTAAAAGGGTAATTACATTTTTTTTTCTTGAGTTATGCTGCACTTTAAAAATGTTAATGTAAGATTAGGTAAAGCCCATCATTCTATCCGCTTCTCCAAGGCTGCCAGAGGAGTTACTATTCTCTCACTAGACAAGAAAATATTTTTGTATGCAAAGTGAAAAGGTAACCTGTTGAATACTCACTGTATTTAAAAAAATAGAATTTTAATGTTGTGTACACACAGTTAACCTCTGTGATTTCAGATAATAGTAAACAATTAAACATTTCTCTTTTTTTTCTTCTGATTTTTTAATTGCATTTACCCAGTTTCTTGTTCAATTTACTAGAAATCTGAAAATGTACCTCTATAGATCTCAAAGGTTAATTGGATTGTTGAGTAACATTTTAATTTATTCTAATTTATCTCATATGCATTCATCTTCTGATGAATTTACATATATTTGCATAATTTAAAGTCTGATATGGTAAAGTATTTCCCAAACATTCTTCCTTTGGTACATCTCTCATAAATGGAATTGAAATGTCAACTGAGAATTGCTTTCTTTTCTGAAACGAATATAATTTTTAAGGGTTTTAGAATATAACCAAAAACTTTTTTCTAACTTTTTTCAATGTGATATTGTTTTCCTTTTTCTCTTCTAATGTTCTGCTAAGATCTGAAGCAACATTTTTTCCACTTTTCCCACAGTGACACTGCTGGTGAAACCTGGTATTGCAGGAGTAGGCTATGTTCCCACATGTGCAGCTGCCCGCCACGCGATTGAATAGCCGTGGTTAAAAACAAAAATTGAAACACGGCTTTTAACTTCCAGGGGGGATTGGCCGCGGGTGGCCACAACCCACGATCAATAATGCGGTGAGCAGAGTTTTTAGGGGGCGGGTCGTGCCACGTCCCCTCCCTATCGACTCTCGATCGCGCCCCGGGGAAGAGCCCCATTCAGTTACATGGGTGCGATTACAATCGCGCAGCGGCCGGCCGCACATGTGGGAGCATAGCCTTATTGTTGGAATATATTGGTGCCTTTGACTAGTGATGAGCAGCATAGGCACTATTCAAATTGGCCACATTTCTCAAATTATTCTAGGTAAATTTGCATCATAAATCCAATATCTCCTTTTATTATAGTTTGAGAGCACCGGCAGTTGTAAAGTGATTTTTTGCAATGTGTGTTTTCATGGCGGCATGTGCAGATAGCCCTAGTTTTGGGGCTTTCAGGGTTATACTTACGAATTTCGGGTGTCAAGGTTAGGGGTTTGGGGGGGTTAGGGGGAGTGGTGCTTGATAGTAGGGGTAAGTTTTGGGGGTCAGGGGGTTAAGTTTAGGGGTTTTGGGGGGTTAAAATTAATCTAACCTCCCCAATCCCCTAACCTTAACCCTCGGAACCCCCTTACCCTAACCTTAGGGGGTCCCACATTCGGACCATAAGACGCACCATAATTTCCCCCCTTGGGGGTAAATGTGTTTATGGTCAGAAAAATACTGTAATTTCCTGTATTTTTTCCCTTATTTAACAGGGGAAAGGTTGACAGGTATGCACAAAATATGTACACAATATGTGTGTTTTACCATATCCATTTTTCAGCCAATTAACCTGTCAATATAATGGAATATTACAGCTAATGATGTTTGATATTACCATAAATACTTTTTGCTTCCCATAAGCCTATAATAGATAATATATAAGACAGTTGTACCAAATTCATCCCCAGATAAGTTACGTCAACCTTACGTTGTGTCTAGCACAATTGTTCCCAGTTTACATCTTATGGCAAATTCTGATCATCCGCAATAAAACTTTGTGAGAGGAAGAGGAGCAAAGGATGTTCAGATGTCGCAGGTTCCATTTTGCATTTTGCTGTACTTGGTGTGTTACATGGCATGACACCCCTAGAAAGAGCAGTTTCTTCATAATCACATCACAGCCTATACAAAGGGTGAATCATTTACAAATAATCCCTCCTCTATGAAGCAAATATAGAATTAGTAATTGATATGTGAAGCTTTGGATTGATCAGTTAAGGACATCTAAAGGGATAGCACAGATTCCTACTCACCAAGGCGGAATGCTGATAATCATTCAGAATGTGATAAATAATTGACATTTAAAATGATTGTTTAAGACACAAATTGGAAACCAAGACTGGCAGGAGCTGGACCCCCCAGCAAACAACCACATTTTTAGAACTGCCAGCTGCCCCAGAGAGAGAGACAATTCAACAGAACATAAGGGAATTTAAGGTGGGAAAGGCATGTATCCTTGCTATGCTGCTGACATTATACTGTGGGAGACCATTTATTGATATATGTATCCAAAATTCATCCTTGAGGGCCTTCTTTTAACAACTAGTGCAACTAGTAATGAGCGAGCACCAATGTGTTTGGGTGTTCGGTCCGAACACATCGCGATGTTTGCGTGTTCTGAGCACCCGAATATAATGTAAGTCAATGGGAGACAACCAGACACCCCCAGCTTGGAACAGGGCACGTTCATTGGAAAAGGTCAGAAAATGACAGAAACATCACCCAAATGGACTGGGAACAGCATAAAGATGATGTCTGCATGCATCTTGGACTCCGAAGTTACTGCTGGGAACCGGTTTGTCCGAGTTGTATGCCACTTTTACAGATTGACAAAAACACGACCTGTAAAAATCTATTTTACAGGAAAAAATATGCTCTTAAACATTATATGCCAGTGCCTGCAGGTGAGCAGACGCTCTAAAACCAATTTGAGTTGAGGGCCTGGCCCTATTAAAAAAAATAGAGTGCAGGGAATATATACACTCTGGATGTGGAGGAGGAGGAGAAAACAAGAATCAATCACATACCTTGTGTGGTTCATTAAAAAGATATTTTGAAATTGCCTTCATCAGCTCAGTTCTCCTGGTGTAGTTGAGAAATCAGGAGCAATCCAGGCAACCTATAAGCATTGCCAGTAGACAAGCGGATACGCTTATCTGTTATAATGCCACCACCACCAGTGTACTGAATACATGCTCAGATAAAACACTTGTGGCAGGGCAGGCCAGCACCTCCAAGGCATAGAACACAAGTTTGTGCCACATGTCCAGCTTGGACACCTAGGAGTTGTACGGCACTGAGGGATCACTTAAGATGCTGACATATATGCTATGCATTCCTTCACCGTCTTCTAAAATGTTTCCTGGTACCACTAGGCCACGCTTCTGGGTAAGGTTGCTGGGGGGGGGGGGTGTCATTTAAGTGTCCCATGCCTTGGATAGTGTTGCCCTACCTTTGTTGGAACAGCTGTGTGTTCCCCTTGTCTCCCTTCCACAGTTGCTTAAGGAAGTATGGACTGTGCCAGCCATGTTGTCAGATGGAAAACTTTAGAGCAATCGCTCCACAAGTACCTTCTAGTATTGCACCAGAGATGAGATGTTCTCTTTGTAGCGGGGGTCAAGAAGGGTGAATTGTGTTATTTAAAATACGTACAAAGCATCACGCCCACTTCCCTTTGCCTTATTGCTCACCTTCTTCATTTTAATACTGAACTGTATGTGTCCCAAACAAAAATGAATATTGGAAGTACATTTGCCCCAGTCACATTAAATTGAATTTTAAGTCCAGATTTTTTTTTCTGATGTCCGACTGTATGTGTCATACAAAAAAGGTCACAACATGCACAAAAAGTTAGGCCCAGGTGAATGTAATGTGAACTGCAGCCACTTTTTTTACAACACTGTAGGTGACATAAAAAATATAAGAATATTGGCAGTAAATTTGCCCCGTCAGATTAAATTGAGTCTAGACTAGTCTAGACATTTTTTTTCTGATGTCCAACTGTAAATGTCACACAAGAAAGGCCACACTATGCCCAGTATAAAGTGCCCAGATGAATGTATGTCAACTACAAGTTACTGTTTTAGAACACTATATGTCCCAAAAAGGATTAATCTTGACTGCCAAACACACAAGAGAGCTTAAAAGGACTTTTGGATCTTTGCTGGATGTGAGAGCTTGAAATCTGCGCACACTAATCTTTCACTGCCTATCCACACCTCTGCCTGTCTATATCTGAGCCAACCAGGGGCAGTATGAGGTGTTATATAGCACCCGATCAGGGCCACTGCAAAATTGTCCGGGGGGGGGGGGGGGGGGGGGGGTTAAGTACACAGTGGCTGCCAGCAGTCCAGGAAAGCACAGTGAGCAGAGTCTGTCAGCAGGCTTGCCATACCGATTGGGCAGCCGTGGCCCCTACATGCTGACCGCCCGGCCCCCCTAGCTGCTTGGGCCCTGGACGGGAGTCCTCTCTGTCCCCCCCTGACAGCAGCCCTGCACCCGATGATGTGTTTCGGCCAACTGTAATGACAGCTGACCTGGCTACTGGCATGACAGTGAGGGCCCTTGATTGGCTGTCTCCAACGTGCGAAATGTCGGGGGCAGAGACTTGATCAAATAGTGCTATGCTCTGAACATAGGGATGCTCAAGTCGAGCATGCTCGCTCATTACTAATAACAACCACAATGAATTGACAGGAAATCGACTATATCACCCAGGTAACGGGTTACATTTGGTACGTCATAAAATGTACCAAATGTAAATTATAGAACATTCTATGAATTATATATACTGTTTTCAGTGTCTTTATGTAAGCTTACAATTAAATGACACATTTAATAAAATATCTGATTCTCTGAACTATCTCTTATTTTGCAGATGGAGAAACTGTCTGCCCTATTACATGATAAAGATGAGAAGTATTTGTCCATATGAAGTCCATGGATAACCTTTTTATCTACAAACAAACTACAGGAGCTTTTGAACAAATATGACTTTCGATAGTGAAATATGCATGGTCCATGGGGATGTTTATCTTACTTGTGTTTTTCTTTATTGTAAGATGAACTATATTGTGAGATGAAAAAAATTATAAAGTATTATTATTATATATAAAAAAAACAATCTACTTAGAAACAATAAAAAGTATTTTGCTCTGTCATCTTGTAAGATCTATCGCAGACAGTTGGTGGATAAAAAAACAAAAGGCAGAAAGATAAAACATGTCTCCCAGTTTTATGTGTGGTCATTTTCCAGTTAGATATTTCACGCTGTTTCCCAGGATAATGATGTCGGAACAAATGAACAGAGGTGTAAAAGTGAATGCCGCAGAGCGTCTTTCTCTGTTCTTTCATCTGTTATATTTGAAGAAGTCAGGAAACATTTCAGAATTTGTTATCTTGAGTTGGACAGGATCTTCATTACCCCAGCAGCCTTGTACAAGGTATGTGGGATCGTTTGGCTTAAAGGAGAACACAGTGCGGTCTAATATTTCATGCTGTTATCCTATATGTAATATACATGAGCTACAATGACGTCTTCTATTTTGTCCATTTAGGCTCCAGTTTTTATTCTGTTTCACAAAATTAGCCTGACAAGAAAAGGCTTTTATTTATAGAACTGGAATGAGTGATCACAGCAGTGGTTCCTCTCATTAGCCAAGAGCAGATTCAGCAGTTCATCTGACAAAGGCAGGTGCTAAGCAAACAGGATCTGCTCTTATTTAAGCCTATACACCTGAGTTGTCAAACTCAAATATACAAAATTATTACATATTTTTTAAATAAATAATAAGATATATTATTAATCTTTTCATATGGGAACAACCTTTAATTTCTCTTAAACATGAAATCTAAAAGTAATGTACCGTATATACTCGAGTATAAGCCGACTCTAGTATAAGCCGAGGTACCTGATTTTATCTACAAAAACTGGAAAAACGTATTGACTCGGGTATAAGCCGAGGGTGGGAAATGCAGGCAGATAGTGGAGTTTTCTAAATGAGAAAATATAGAGAAAGCACCATTGCCCCTAGGAATTAATCAAACAGGATTAATCTTAGTGCCACATCATCAATACATTTAAGAGAACACAGTATTATTATTATTACAGGATGGGTTTTGCAGGGCAATTCTTATTTTTTAGGCTATGGAGTTGTATC
>CM070036.1:25388622-25399131 GCA_036250615.1 Ptychadena robeensis | reverse complement strand
CCCCCCCCCCCCTCCCCGATCAACATTGACAATTTTAAAGATGTAAGAACGCCAATGTTGATTAGGAAAGCTGGGTCAGCATGTGACCACAGATGAGTTGCTATGACCTATGCATTAACAGTTAGGTTTTGGGAGCCGCATCTGGAGGACCAAGGGGGGTGCCGACCAATGCCCAAAGGGCCGCAGGTTGGGCACCTAGGTATTACATAATATAAAAGGCCTATACTCACTAAATGTTCTCCATGTACGTCAAGTTCAAACTATAAGAGCAATCTGTAAATAAATTTGAAATAAATACCTCACCAGTAAATGCCTATTGTCCTGTCCTACATCACTCCTCCTCTCTGATGATGTTGCGTTACAATGAAGGCAGCTCCTTAACTGTCCAGTGCAGAGAGACTCTGGAAGGGAGATAGAAGACTCACACTCACTTTACAAGCCCATGGAAACATGTTTTCAACATTTAAAGCAAATTTTTTGTAGCGTCATCTTTTGACCATTTATGATACTGCATAAGATTGGCAAAGAATGACTGGCTGAGGCTCGTGGGAACAAAATTGTTTTGTAAGTAGAGGTCTGCTTCAAGTACACACAAAAGCCAAATTTGTGCGTGTGGCGAAATTTGAAATTTGCTGTTCTATCCCTGCAAAAATCTGACTTCCCTTCAAACTGTGAGTGGACATCATGTTATAGTGCTCCTCGTAATGTACCAACAACTCCGCTTGTATTACCAAACAATGAGTATAATGGCTGCTATAATATGGCACTTCAGTTATAAAAGGATTCCATTTTGCATTATTTTGTTTTGGATTCTGTTATAAATTCATTATTTTCCACATCTTGTAATGACATTGGAATTAAGTCAACCTTGCATAGTCGCTGATGTTTCCTGAAATGTTTGTAATTTTGTCTTTTTTTGTCTGAAGGTTTACTATTCTGTAAATGTGTTTCTGCCCACTGATGCAATCAGGAAGCGTATTTGGTCTAAGGTTTTATTCCCTAAATGTACTTATGGACCCGAGAGCCACTATTATGCAGTAATTACATTAAATCATATTATAGGCCTCTGTAAGGTGACAGTTGGAGACACTGCTTAAACAGTCCAAACATCTAAGGATCGCTTGGTAAACCAGACTGAAAGAAGGGAAAGTCTTTAATCGATTTACACCCAGCAAAAGACAAAGGTGGGTGTAGACTGATTTATGGCTGGGGTCAAACCTATGCTTTCTATGCGTCACATGAATTTTATTTTAACAGACCTTGACATTATTACTTGACATGGATTTTGTATTATTAAGTGGTGTAAAAATGTATTTTTTATACCGAGTAATCTGTTTAAAGTTTCAAACCACTCTACATGCCCACTAAGGATGGTCGGATTTTTGTTTTTTTAAATTCGTCAATTTCGAGTTAATTGCAAAGCCCCTCAGCATGGTATCATCACTAGTGATGGCCGAACTGCCCGCAAGACGGACAGTTCGGCCGCGAACAAACATGTTCGCCCTCCTTCTCGCCGGCGGACAGTACGGGTGTCCGACCCACCCTGTTCGCCGGCGAGAAGGAGCCCTCTATTCTTCCTCCGGTGGGATCATTAGCAGCGAGATCCCGCCGCAGGAAGAATATTTCACTGAAGACCGGGTAGAGAACCCAGTCTTTCAGTGAAAAACCGGCTTGTAAACCCGGATGGGACGTCAGTGACGTCACATCCGGCACCTGGAACGCATAGTTCCTGGTTGTGCTAACCGGGTCACATCCGGGTTATACGATTCAAATTCCCCGCCCACTTTTTTTAAAAGTCCGCTCCGCCCGTTCGCGGACGGACACGGCCGAAGTTCGGCCATCACTAATCATCACCAAACTTGCTGAAGATGTAGAGAAGGGTTGGGGGTAAACTACAAAAAAATGTATGGCTCTAACACAAATAGTTTTTGCATAAATTAAGCTCAAATTCAAGTCAAATGTTTGAAACTCCAAATTTCGACTTTGATTTTGAACTTAATATGTGCAAAAACTACATGTGCTAGAGCCATACATTTTTTTGTAGTAAACCCCCCAACTCTTCTCTACATCTCCAGCAAGTTTGGTTTCAGAAATTTGGGTGATGATATCATTTTCAGAGGCTTTGCAATCAGCTCACAAAGTCAGCTAGTCGAATAATTCAGCCATCTCTAATGCCCTCATGTCCTAATGGTGGGGATGTAGGGATTAGGGATGCCTATGCCTGTTGCATAATACAGGCAAATGGTGCTGCCCCCAGTTCACTATTGTCAGTGGTGAATGCCGAGAGATTGCTTGTTATCCGACAGGCATAGGTGTCCTAGGAAGTATCATGAAGAAGAGATTGACAAACAGAGGACCACTGGCTCCCCTGGATGGGCAAGCCTCCCCGAGTGTGGCTCAGGGTTACCACTCTTGATAACTTTACTATTCCTTGGGCCACACTCCCACATTCCCTGGGAAAACCACCAGGGAGGTAAATTTGTGTGTTTCAATGTGTGGTGGATTAGATTTTAATTGAGGGTATAAGCAAACTTAAGTCCAGTTTTCCAGAAGTGTATGGGAAACACTTTCGCTGCGCCTACAAAACTTTGTGCAGGACTATTGTGAAAGGTACACAGGTTTCCCTACATTAACACAATGTGCAAGCAAGAGCGGGTGTAACAATCTAAGTTTAGGCTCGGAGTCTAGGTGCTAAAAGAGCAGCACAGGTGTTGGTAGGATCAACAGTGGTAATCAAGACGGAGCAATCAGAAGCATAGTTGGTAACAAGCATAGGTCAAAAGCCAAGGGTGTCAGGTAACAAAGGGTGCAAGATGAATGCAGTAGTCTGCAGCCAGGGATCGGTACATGGATGATGTTAATAGCGAAGGTACAATAAGCAAAAAGCAGCAAGAGCAAGATATTGGCAGAAGCACAATAATCTGGCATTGAGGCAAGTACATGGGAGGGCCCAAGGGTTCAGGAGTCAATGAGAAACATGGTAACCAGGTGTGTTTGTACATTGCATCCAACAAAGTATTAAATTAAACATTCAGGTGGCTCAGCAGACAAAGCTGCAGCCAGACACCAAAGCATCCCTGGGTTTGGATCCTGGCAGCGGGTCTAATGTGAAAGGTACATAGGTTTCCTTGCACTAATGCAGCACATTGCTGTACCCGCTGCAGTGTAGCTAGTGTGAAAGGCTCTAAAACTTAGTTCTAGCCCCAAGTAAAAAACCAATGTTAAAGCGCACCGAAACACAAAAAATCACCCAAATTTTTTTATTACATTTGTACTTACCTTTAAACTGTCCCAATAGATTAAAAGTGCTCAAAAACCAAAAAAATATTCATTTAGCAATCATGATGATGCCTGTTGGAGCCGCCATTTTAGATTCAGTGTTTGATTCCAGGCTTGCATGAGTTGAGGCTGCAATATCGCCGGCGGCCACAGGGGGCACCAGATACAATGTGTGTCAATGGACACAAACTGAAAGTAAAATAAATAAATAAATAAATCAACGTGAATAGCAGCTGGAGATGTCGGCTGCTCGCCGCGGCGCTGAGGAGATGCTCACACAGAGGAGGAGGGGTGAGGGGACAACTATACAGATATCTTCACACAGGTAACATTTTTTTATTTTTTATTTACATATTGCCCCAATAGTCAGGGGTTGGCTAGCCAGGGGGAAAAGTTTGTCTGGTGGGTTAAGGTGCGCTTTAAGTAAGACTATAGCCATTCTAAGTCAACAACAAAGTGATCATATAATCAGCCATTTAAACAACAATAAAAGCAGAATAAAGTTGGAACAAGCATTGATTTTACAATTGTGTTGCAGAGGTTTTTATCTAATTTCATCTGCGAAGGCTAATACAATTAGACCGTGAGACCCAATCTGTCATTTAACGAGGACTCGCTATTTACCGGGATTAGGATGCACATTCTGCATGCACCTTTGCATATAAGATTTATTGGATTTGCCACATTTTATTGTCTTGAGAAGCTCAACAAATACAACAGACAAGAACAAGATTAAATATCATTTGTTTAGAGGAGTGTGTCTATTTACAGGAACACGAATTAGAAAAATGAGTTATTTTGGGAACTGACATTAAACAATTCTCATTATTAAAGGCAACATTTATTTTATTTGTAGAAGATTGGCAATGCTGGACTGGGGAGGATGCGAGATGGATGAACTGCGGTGCGTGTGATGTCTGGTTGTATCAGCAGAGCACTACAGATACAGAAATGTTAATGGCATCACAACCGTCAGCACCTCTCTACTGGGTTAGAGCCTCAGCATTAGAGATGGTCGAATTGTGTTTAAACAATTCAACCATTTCAAATTTTTGAGTTAATTGCAAACCCCCTGAACATGGTATCATCATCAAACTTGCTGGAAATGTGGAGAAGTGTTGGGGTATACTACAAAAAAGAAGGCATTGCACTAATGTAAAGAGTTTTAGCATAAATTAAGTTCAAACTCAAGTCAAAATTTAAAAAGTCAAAATTTCGGTTTTGATTTATGCATTTTACATGTGCTAGAGCAAAAAAATATTTCCAATGTTCCCACAACTCTTCTCTACATCCCCAGCAATTTTGATGATACCATGTTCAGGGGCTTTGCAATCAGCTCACAAAGTCAGCTAGTCGAAAAATTCAACCATCTCTACAGTCAGCATCTTTTGTTTGAATTGCTGCCTGTTCATCTCCAACTTAATGTAACCCACAAATTGTGCCCCATCTCTGGCTGGACAGATGATAGTGAATGGACTGTATATACTATTTCTAGTTTAGTTTGAGTTAACCCCTTGCATACAAATCAGATGTAATATCGGTAAAAGCCTGGGCATAGCATTTAACCCCCTTAGTGGTCAGCTTGTACTGTGTTTTTGTTTACTTATTTTATTATTATTTGTTTATAAAGCGCCAACATATTAAGCAGCGCTGTACAATACAATAGAGTGGAGATACAACACCATATAGTACACTTAGGAACAGGTTATGACACAGGAGGTGTAGAGGACCCTGCCCAGATGGGCTTACAGTCTAATAGGTTGGTGAATAGATTTTACAATATCGTACAAAAAGCAAAATCTGCTGTGCTGTAATCTGCTGTAATTTCTGGCCCTCCCTCCTTTCCCTTCACAACCCCTGCATCAATGACGATAGCGAGGATGGGAGGACCAAAAGCAGAAGTCTTTAATTCTTCCTCCGGCTGGACCAAGTGCGGAAAGGTCTGGCCGGCAGAAGTATTATTTTCATTCGAGACACCCGACCTGATATTCCGGGCACGGGTCTGGAAGTGAGGTCCGACCGATGTCACTTCCGGTCTAGGAACAAGAGACTGTAAGTTCCATATACCGGAAGTGACTTTGTTCCGATTCAAGGTGGGGAATTTGAAGTTCTCCACAGTTTGCGGACGGACGCGGAATCATTCACTAATGATTCTATGATTCTAAAATCACGTGTCAAAAATTTTGTCCAGAAAGTGTTGAACAGTGTGGCATGAATGTAAAATAAATATTATTGATGTTATACTAATAAATATTATTTGTAATATTCTCATTTTACATTTTTTATTTCTGGGTGGTCTGGATCAACTCAGTTGAGATATGTTCTAGTCACCCCATCAGATATATAGGAAGAAAATGCTTTTAATAATGATATATGGCAGAGGAGCTGGATGAGCTCTGCTCTAAGCTTTGAGTTGAAAGATGAACTATGAAACCTTTGTAGCAGAAACAGAATTCCGGACCTGTCTGGAATTAAATACAATAAAAAATAAATACAATAAAAATAAATAAAAAGAAAGTCTCACTTGTAATGAGTAAATTCTAAAATCCTCCTGTGTTGCACCACCCCTTTGATGATTTGGGAACAAAGATGTCACTGCTATAATGATGCTCCCTTCCAAAATCTCGAGGGCATGTTTTTAGCAGCGAAAACAGCGTTATCCAGCACCATCTAGTGATCATTTGCAGTAGTGCAGGAAGAAGTGTCTACAGGAAAACTAGCAAAAAAAAAAAGACTCCAATTCATGTGAAAAGCAGGAAAGAGTTTATATATTTTTTGAATTGAGGAGGACTTCTCCAACACAGAGGAAAGTTAAATATTCATTTAATATATTTTATCCAGTATAGGTCAGCTTTAAAGCTAACTTTGGAGACGATTATTCCAGAGTTCCAGAGTTAATGAGTCAGTCAACAGTAAGTGAATGTAAACATGCTTGGGACAGACATAGATCTTGTCAAGGAATCTTGACCCGTCCTTACTGGAGCTTTGCTTCCAGTACAATCTGTACACAAGGAAAGGGGTTAGTGCAGAGTTCATGGACCACTTGTTATGTCGGCTGCTCCTGTTTTAAAGTGGCAATACACGGTTCGTTATTTCCATTCGATTGACTTACAATTTCCATTCGATCAAACTGAAATCGATTCCTGCTTACCTGGTATGATCGACCCAAAGTGATCTAAATAGATTAAAAAACATCAGACATCTTGGTAAATTTTTGTTAATCTTACAAGTATTTGACGGGTTTTCTAGGTATTTTGCTTGATTTACGATTGAACTATGGAGCAAATGTATAATGCATTCCTATAATGATCATGATGTGAACAATCATAATGGGCATGCACTTCATAGAACGATCATGAGAGTAAACAAATTGATTACACTGTGTGGCACAAGGCAATCGATCGAGCAAAAGTCGATCCATGTATGGCTAGCTTTAGGCCTACGATTTCCTGGAACCTGCAGGAGCCACTAAATCATTTGTTTTTGAATAAAAGACACTGTCCCAGTAACTAGGTCTGTATGTTAAATATACGCATTTAAGTCCCAACTAGTGGTTAGTAACTCTTTCATTCCCTCCTTTCTATCACTTGTACCCAATGAAAGTCTCTGGTGAGGGAAGGGGAGCGTATAGTGGCTACTTGGGATTGGGTGCCAGAGGAGCTTGCTCCAACACAGACAGTGTTATTTCTGCATTTGTCTTCTCCTTATTAAATAAACTCAATCTTGTTAATCTGATTTGGCAATACAAGCCAAAAAACCAATAAGGAAAACCAATAAATCAAACAAACACGAAGCGCTGATGTTCCCCGCTACCGAACATCCAGATGGCCCTGCTGTTTGTCCAGTCTAGACTTAACAAATCTGACTCTGCTCTGATATTCACAATACATTTCTGGGACTTTAGGATGTTGTTTGTTTTCACTTCTCTACAGTAACGTGTTTTTAATGAATTGTAAAGTGTCAGGTTCCTGTGTTTACATAAGTTTGTTTGCCGACAAAATTTCATTGGAGACGACTTCCTTTTAAATAATAGTTCTAATCAGTAATTGTACTTGGAATGAAACAGCGGAAAATAATTATAGAGAGTTTGTGTTTATGATTTATTTTGAGAAATGATTAAACCTGGCTTTGTGAATCTATTTTCTGCATGTTCTGTTTATGAGAGGTTTGTAAAATCTGTGGGCTTATTAAAGCTGAATTCCAGGCGACTATACAACAGTTTTGATTGCGAATATTGTAAGTGCGATTTTTTTTGCGAATATCAGCATTTTGAGAATTCGTGCAGATCCAGATTATAGTGCTTTACCTTCATTATCGTGAATATTCGAGATCTCTTACATCAATAACTGGCAGTACTGCATTTAGTTCACGATATGCGCCTGCAAAAGTGACGATTTGCAAAATGAAGGTAATAAAAGAGATCTCAAATTTATTGAGAAATAAAAATGGCGATATTTTGTGAAGAAGAATAATGCCTATGCTGCTCATCACTACACAATAACACAGTGCAACAACAAACAGCAGATTTGTATTTCTTGCTGCTGAAAGATGGATGAATGAATCTGTCCACCCTATTTATTTGTTCAATATTTATTATAATGTATTGTTGAGTGTTTTATAGATTACCGCACACTTGGTTTGCACACTCTGAATACACTAAAATACATGGTTCAGTTACAGCACCCCACATTCTAGTTCTAGTTATACAAATATGTTCAACAGTCGTCATGGCCCCGGCATGCTGGTGCCTACATTTGCAAGTGTGCACCTGCTTCCATCTCTCCTTCCATCAACGCTGTGCAGTCCACTCAACAAGGCGGACTGCATCAACATAATCTGTGTTGTCACCTATTGTCACGGCAGCTTCAGTTACATCATCCATGCTGGGTTTTTACATCCACTTTCTGCAGGCATGGGAGAGCTAGAGTACATTCACAGGTGGCACTGCACCTGTTAATAGGCCTCTGGCATCTCCTCCCCTATATAAACCCAAATGATGCATTTCTGCCCTGCCTGTAATAGCATCAGTTACCTGGACTGCTGGGGGTCCTTGTTCTTATCATTGTGTGGTTCCTAGAATTATCATTGTGTATGACCCCTGCTTGCCTTTGGATGACTCTTCTGAATAAAGCTAGGCACACACGGGTAGATTTGTAAAAAGATTCGAGTACAATCAATCAACGTGTGCGGTCATGGTGATTGATTGTACTCTAATCTGCTTACAAATCTACCTGTGTGGCTCTATTTATCTCGCTCGAAGGAACTCGATTGAATGGGGTTCCAACATGTTGGAAAACCCTGTTCAATCTCCATTACTTTGCATGAAGAAGAATCTTTATGCAAAGTATAGGAACAGCCGGCTCTGCCTTCTTCCTACACAGCAGTCCGATTGTCAGTGTGAAGGGGGCGGAGTCAGCACTCCTTACACTGAAGCTACTGTGCGGGGAGAAGCAGGCTTGATTGATTTCTTCCCAGCTTTCTGCCCATGTTCTGGTTCACATGGGCTAGAAGCTTGGGAGAAAGGGTCCCGGAGGTCCCCATTGAATGGGAATAGTGTTTGGTTGGACTGATCTCTGTGTGATCCCTGCTTGCACTTCGACTACTCTTCTGGTTACCCATGGATACCGTGTCTGTTGGACTGATTCTTGGTGTATTATCCTTGCGTGTACCTGGACTATCACATTTACCCTTTGACTCTGTACTCACTCCCTAGGGGGTCCTTTGAGGGTTTCACCAGTGTCCGTACTCAGGTGTGATACTTTGTGCGTCCAAGTCCTGGAGGCAACCGAAGTGGTGGTAGTCGTTTTGTGTCCCACTTTCTTGCGGGGGCTTGTCTATAGGTGAAGACCGCAGCAGAGATTGGGGTATCTGACCTGAACTCTAGACTTGGTTATCCCTCTGAGACCCTCACACCAGTCTTGTTTTTCTCTTCTCATGTTTTCCTCTCTCTTTTAACCTCCTTGGCGTTATTCCTGAAGCCAGTATGATCGTGAATGACGGGATCAGGCGCAACCGCAGCTCTCCGTGAGCCTGCAGCATTTCTACAGAGCTGCAGGGACGCAGAGCCTTTCCGGCCCGTGTCTTCGGCGTCATCGTTGATGGGGGGGGGGGGGGGGGGTGGTGCTGTGGCGCCATAGACCTCCATGTTAATGGAGGGGTGTTGCTTTTCTCCCCACACACCACCGGCGTTTAATTGACACCGACGGTGTGTAGAGGGTCGGGGGGTGAGCCAGCAATCACCGTGGAGAACAGTGTGCCATTTAAGCCATTTTGTGCATTTAGAAATGCCATTAAAATTTTAATTCATTCATACATATGCCTCAAAAGTCTGGGAGATACATTCAATTGCTTATAATCCTGCTCAATTATAATTCCTGCTCTTGCAAAGTTTTTCAGGCACTTCCTGTCTACATGCAATGACTGTGATATCCAGGAGCAGGATTGGGAGAAAGTTGTCACACTATAGCAGGAAGTGTTTGCAGAAGGACCTCTATGTTCTTTAGAATTTCTTAAGATTGTACATTGACAACTGCTAATTTTACAGATATGAGATAAGTTGAAATATTTTCTAAGCATTACTATATAAGAATTTCTCCTAACATATATATGTGTACATTTTTAAATTTTTGTTGCAAATCTCCATTATTTTATATATACAGTATGTGTGTGTGTGTATCTGTGTGATGATACCAGAACAGTACATGATATATTTGCCAATTTTCTCCTTTCCCCGATCACAAGTCTTTACTGACTCCACTGCCTCCACTGCTAATCCTGCTATGAATATTCATGTGGTTAAAATTTTAATAAAGCTCTAATGAAGATTAAATAGTGATAAGGGACATTAGGGGCAGGTGAGGACAGCTGGCAGCCACCATACAATATGTTACCATTAAATTCTCATAAAATGAAAAAAGGAAAGAAAATTTTTGTAGTGTCCTGATAGAACCAGAGACTATACTTCCTCCTAGCCACTAGATGGAGCCAGAGCAGTATCACTGATTTCATAGAATAGAATGCTGTAGGCAATGACAAAGGTCTGCTACCCAACTTCAAAGTAAATTGGCAGATGGAATTTTTTTACATGTTACTAAAGTTTCTTTTTAAATTCAGTCCCCAGCCAGAAACTCTGCCTATTTACAATAGGAAAAATGTATATTTCTAAAAGGGAGCAGAACCCACTCCATCTTTTAAAATGACTGTATAAATACTAGTAAAGAGTAAAAGGTA
>CM070036.1:25363156-25375046 GCA_036250615.1 Ptychadena robeensis | reverse complement strand
CGAAGATGGCGATGGCGGCGATGGAGGCGATGGCGGCGGAGCAGGTGAGCTCCCACGATGGCGTATCGATGGCGTATCGATTCGGGCGTATCGATTATTGCAGCTTCCCTTTGCCCGAACTGAGTTCGGGCATATCGCTAGGGAGGTTAAAACAGACCAATGTATCCCGACGGCGGTATCGGTTTGGATCGTAATATTCGGCAAAATAGCTACCACATTGAAAATCCAATTTAGGATCGTATTTTTTTTTTCATCAAAATTAATCGCCGCTAAAGGGGAAGTGATGTAGGGTATTGCACAAAGCTTATTGGAGTTTCCCGATGTTCCCAGACCAATTAAAAATTTTCAACATGTCCAATAAATTACGGCCGTAAAAAACGGAAATTACGATCGTTTTTTATCGGTTGTACCATGTGGACATGTGCGGATTTCAGGCCGATATAATGCTTTCATTGGTCGGTTTTAATGGATCATAATTTTAATCTCAGAGTGTATGGCCAGCTTTAGAAGTTCATTTAAGATGGCCATGGTTAGATTTTTCCATTCAATTGGCTTAAAAAATCGTTATTTTAAGTAGATCGTTAAAAATGTATTTTTTCCTGAATCGATCAACCAAAAATGATAATGAAACATATAATCAGAAGAGCAGTGATCAGATGTGTTGAAAATTTCAGTCAATTGTTCAAGTATCTGATGAGTTTTGTAGGTATTTAGATGAATGCACATGGAGCTTAGGAAAGGAATAACACTGTGTAGTGGTACAATCCAGGGCCGCTGTCAGAAATTTCGGGGGCCCCATACTTTGTAATTTTATAACCCTCTCAAAGGCTGTTGATGAAGCTTAATATAGCCATCAGCCCCCGAAAACTTTAATGTTAATCCATCCAACAAAGGGTGCCCTCCGATATTCTGAGCGACGCATGATGACGTCATGATGCTGCAATCAGTCTCCCAAGTATCCAGCAGCCATCGCTGCGTGTATGGGAACCTTAAGGCTGCTTACCTGCTCTGGTCTCAGCTGTGGGGACCGCCGGCAGCACGTTTTGACAGCAGCATCGAAGCTGCTGTCAGGACACAGCGTTGTGCAGTACGGGGAACACATGGCACTGACTGGGGTGGCGACCACTGGGCCCCCCCCTAGATGTTAGGGCCCAGGACAGGAGGGCCCCCTTTCCCCGCCTGACCATGGCTCTGGTACGATCCAATGATGTAAGACTGACAGACAATACTTTAATTGGACAATTCAAACAAATCAAAAGAACTTTGTAAAGCATTTTTTGTAATAAAACTGCCCAACATCCTTAAAATGCTCATTTTCTTTTTATTTAGATTAAAACATATTCCACAACTCGTATCCTGCTTATCAATACTACATGTGCACACTATTCTGCAAGTGTGTAAAATCTGTAACTAATAGATAAATGTACTGTTGGTACATTCATACATATATTTGCATTTCTGTAAATTATAACCTTTATCCTGTTCATATCTTAGGGACCCCATACACCTTTAGATCTCTCTGTCAGATTTCCTTTAGATCCCCTTTTGTTTTACCAAAACCAGGTAATATGAGGGACTTTCTAAACAATCAAGTCTAACTGTGTTCAATCGCAGAGGACCCAACACTACATAGTTGTTGGTAGATCTAAAGGATATCTGACAGAGAGATCTAAAGGTGTATGGCCAGCTTTACCAGTGAGATGTCACACCTTCGCTATTCTCTGTGTTCACACTGCCCTCATCAGGTTCACCGGCCGGAAAATAAAAAAAACGCCCCCTATGTTGATGGACATTGACTTTATGTCTACACTCATGGTCTCCATCTGCAAACTTAAGAGTTATTGATATATATTTCTATGCTGAGAATGTCACCAGGTAAGCCAGACCCCTGCATGGTGGGACTAAATACCCCAATGGTTTCACAGCAGCAGATGGCAATGTAGCTTGAACAGCCTAAAAAAATTGACCCCATGTTCCTCTATCTTTAAAAAACTTGTAATTTTTTATGTATTAAAATTATTGTTGATTGTGAATTATTATTGCAAACATCATCACTTTGAGAATTTGCGAAGATCTTGAATATTCTAGATTCTGGGGAATGTCCCAGGCATTGTATTCACAATATGCGCATGTACAAGTACCCAATTTTGCAATTTATTACTTCTTTTAGTGTTGTCTCGTGTGGTGATTACACTGCAGCTGCTATTTCTGCCACAAGATGTCACCGTGACAACACACATTGAGTTCACAATATTCTAATGTACAAGTGCCCATTTTTGCAATATATAAAACAGGAGATTCGAATTTTCGAATTTACTTCGAATATTTGGAGAATATTTTTTAAAATGTCACAAATTCGAATATTGCCTATGCTCATCACTATTGCTAGTTGTGCCTGTGCTTGTTCCCCCCTACATATTGCTCCTTTGAACATACTAAATGTTTCGCCTTTGTCTTCACATACATAGGCAGTCTCTGAACTTTACACTTTTCCTTTCTACTTAATAAACATTTTCCATGTTGCAATAGACTTGAACTTGTTCTACTGGAAACTTGTCATGGAAATATTGCATTTTACACCTATTATAAAAACATTATAAGACAAGTTTATGGCGCACTAGTGGAGAGATCTATCTAGTACATACTTTTTTCCGCTTCACATAATATTGTTTAATATACAAACATAGAATCCAGACAGGTAACAGTGTTATCAAAAATGTTTGTTGAATGCATGGAAAGTTTGGCAACTTAAATGAACTTTTTGCAGAACTGCAGCCAAAATGTCAAAAGTGTGCAAAAGGAGTATGGAAAGTTAGAATCCTTGTTAGGTTTTTTTATTGCTATCTATCCCCAGACTGGAGTGATTCTTCCTCACTTTCTGTTCATGTGTACAATCTCCTCACACATAACACATATATACGACATATCCACATATGGCTACATTTTGCCTTTGTTGGTTTCATTATCTAATGTTCAAGACCAATTATGGGGTCAGAGTGCAACAGTCATTACTTTGTAGAACAGGGTTGTCCAAACTTTGTGCAAAGTGAGCCAGGTTTGATGAGGTAAAAATGTGTGGGAGACTGACCATTCAGTTTGACATTTTTTGAACCATACCACTGATAAAGGATTCCCCTAAACATGCTGGGATGTGTATGTCAACATAGACAATTGGTTGAGGGGCAGAGCCAACCCATTATCAATGCTGCCATGGAGTGCACCAAGAAAGTGTAGTGAAGTGCACTGGCAGGAGAATCCTGCCCCTGGACGGTTGCTCAGCAGGAAGAGTCTGATGGAGTTTGAACGACTGGGCACACTTACCACCCTGTGACACCCTCAGTCTGGTTCGGCGTGCGGGCAGCCGGGGAGTGCATTAGCACACATTCCTAATCCAAGCCCCAGTAACAAGGAGTCCTTACCTTTTAATCCACCGACAAGAGCCAGGGTTCCAGTGGGGTGGCACAACAAGCCCAACTCGTGGAGTCTTCCTGCTCATCACTGGGGAAACCTGCTGGACCCTAGAACATCTGGATACCCCTTTCTTTTTTTCATTCTGTACTTTATTTCTTTGTTGTGCTTTACAAGTTGTATTGTTTATCGCTGAGACCTCGTTGGGCCTTGCTTGTCTGTTCATGCTAAGCCGCCTCCTCTACTAGACTTGGCAACATTTCCTCACTCTTTCTTAGCAATATCTGCGATATCCCGAAAGCTTGCTTCTCTAATGACTTCAGTTAGCCAATAAATGGTATCACTTAAACTCCAAACTCTCACACTCTTTCTTGAAAATGTCTATACATTTGTGTTATTGTGAGGACATTCCTCCTCACATATTGTGCACAACCCTCTTCAGGTCACCCCACAGATTTACTATTTAAGCTCTGGCTGGAGCTATCCCCAAACTTTATTTGGTGAAGCAATTCTGTTGTTTATGTATAGTTGTAGTCATTGTATTGCAGAGTAAAATAACTCTTGACATTCAGCTTTCTCAAAGTGACTGGTATTCGCAGTGAATATATTGGGTGAGTTGAGGCTATTTTGATAGCATCAGTTAGCAGCAGTTTACATTTAAGTTCTGCTTTGCAGTGAAGTCATTATGTGAATCAAACATCCCATATGTAAATAGGTGCTAATGGGTAATTTGCCAGTGCCAGCTTGTAAAATGTGAATCTCCATAAATATCGGTTAAAAAAAGCCCCCTCCCTCCCTGATTACCGGTAAAAAAAACACACCCCACAATTGTAATATAATTAGTATGTCCATAAGTATGTCTATAGTTTTAGAGAGAGCCTTTACTGCTAGTGGCAGTGGGATTATGTAAAACATAAAAGTAACTGGAAAAAAAGGAACTGGAAAAAATCCTGTGTCTTCCATCACACAGCAATTGCTATACACTCAAATATGTGCCAAGATAAGATTTACTATACCTGTTAACCTGTTTTTGCCGGGAAAGTCATGTTTTTAGGTGGTTTTCCCAGCCAAATCCCAGATATTTCCTGGATTTTCAAAATAGGAGTGGGGGACATTACACTTACCTGATGTGGAAAGTGATGTCAGGGAGTGTCATTTCTTGTATTCGGAATGTGAATGTAACACTCCACCCCTTCACTTCCACATTCCAAATTCTGGAAGTGACATCCTTAGATGTTACTCCATGTATGTTTTCCCTTATTAGATAATGGGAAAACTTAACTTACCTACCTGACCCTTCCATCCTATCCCCTAGGTTTTGGTCTGTGGGCAGTCCCTTGGCCTCCTCCTTTTAGAATACAAAGTCCCAGTAAGGGTTCTTTACAAGATTTTAAAGTCTGTCCATGGAAATTTAAGCCTTTTCATTCAGAAGAGTATCTGTGTGGTCAAGTATTGATGTTTAAAGCCTGGCTCACAATGTATATGGTATATGTGTCTGGCAATTCAATCGAATGTCAGAAACATTCTGATTGCATGGTTGTTCCTGTTTGAACTATTTATTTACTGAAGTCCAGGACACATACAAAGACTGGTTGTGTTGTGCAACTTTAGCAGAAAAGTAACATTTTCCTCTACTAGCACGCAACACTGTACATATTTGTTTTGGAACAATGTGAGATCAGATAGTTTGCTTAGATACAGAGTATACAATCTATTATTCCATTACAAAGGATCCTATAGATCTCAATGTGGGTTCTGTTCTGTTGGCATTACTTCCAAATGAACTTGGTGACTGATTATACTCCTGGCACAAGCAGCAGATAGACTTCTTGTCTTATCACCAGTCAGTTTTATGCCTCAATAACAGCAACTACCTGATCATATCTAATTTAGATGAACACTTTAACACTTATGAATGATACGCCAAAATGATGTAACTTATGTGACCTTGCAATTTTTGTTCTTGCAATATAATTTGGTTTCCAAGTCACTGGAGAAAGTACACCTGTAATTTTGTACGTTGTTTTTAAAGCAATTTCTCAGTTTAATAGAGTATAATCATTTTGTCAGAGTTTCCAATCAGATAATGTCAGGTAATTGTATGCAGGAAGTAGTTAGAAATGTCTTGTGAGTGTTCCAGAAACTCTACTGACCTTCCTCTGCCTCCTTGTTTCTGTCACATGCCCGATCATCTCATTTCTACTGCATTATTAGTGGTAAAATAATTATTATTCCCTTCCAGAGCCGTTTTCACATTTCAGTGATAAACCTTTTCATTTCACCCTAACTATTTAATATTGCATATGATACAGATGACATAGAGTTACATATAGTTGCATAGTGAGGAGGTTTGCAAAAAAAAAAGACACAAATTCATCAAGGCAGAAAATGAGTTTAATTTGATCAAAGGGAGAAGAATATCTTTCTGAAACACAAGGCCAATCAAATATTTTGTGGATCAACATTCTACAGTGTCATTTATTTTTAACAATTTGTTACCATATTTTCCCACTAAAAGACATACCTAGGTTTTGATTAGGAAATATATATATTCTTTGTGCTCATAGAAAAACAAATATTTGGAACTAAATGGTATGCCTCTATTACTGCCCCACCCCACATGCAGACATATACATACAACACACACAGAAAGACACACACACAGACAAGCACTAACATATATACTGTACAATATATATGTAATGCGCTTGGGCACGCAATCACAACCAACACCAGAAGTCCATTCAACAGTCTTTAATGAGGTAGTCTAAAACAAGGCAAAAGGTCATACACAGACATCAGTCCGAGGAAGCGTGTTTCAAAAGGACAAGGTCAAACAATCCAGGGTCAGGGCAAAGAGAGCCCAGACAATCAGGCTTTATCCTTGTGTGGTAAGGACACATGAAGACAGGCAGGTTAGTTATACAACAGTAAGCACAGAAGTACACCCAAGCACACTGCTATACAGAAGCTATAATGGGCAATGATGTGCAGAGCAGAGTCCCATTAAATGGGGGGCCTGCCCAATCACATCATGCCACCTAGTGCTATGGGATTGGTGGATGATTAGCTGGTGAGTAGAGATGGACGACAGTTCGCGGCGAACATCACACGTTCACTTTTCTTTACGCCAGTGAACAGTAAAGGTGTTCGACCCACCCCCTTCACCGGGGAGATGAATTTTATTGCTCTTCCGTCGGCCGGATCAGGCACGGACTCCAGTGAACAAAAATCAGGCAAAAAAAACACATATGGAACATGGAACTTTACATTTCATTTACCCGAAGTAACATCACTTATGGTATATGGAACACTGCACTGTTCCATATACTAATTTTACCCGATTCAAATTCCCCATGAACAGGCGACGTCTGACTTTTCTAAAAGCCCGATTTGCCTGTTTGCGAATGGACAAGGCCGATGTTTGGCCATCACTACTGGTGAATATCCCACAGCTGGTTGAGGCTGTAGAAATTAACTCTAGAACACTTCCACCTGGGCTACAAACGTGTACACAGGGCTGCTGGGGATGTGGTCAAACACTGAGTCAGCCAGAACTGCACCCACCACAGTTAAAAAGAAATAGATTTTCAAATGATTGATTTAAATGATCAATTTCAGTAGAAAAATCAAACATGTATGGCCAACTTTATAATTTGGTTTTAGTCTAGATGTGTTAAATAAATGAAATATTGAAAACAGATTTTTATGACTTTATTTTCTATCTTTGTTTTTTTATGCTGCATCATGAATCCGATATATACTTCATATTCAGATAGCCTCTAGGTTCAGTGAACAAACTTCTCCATTTAAAAAAGTGCTTGTACTTGGGATGCTTTAGCTTTTTCAGAATATGTCTCCTAAATCTGTGCTGCTTCCAGGACATCTGCACACAGGATTCTTTAGATTAGTTGATCTCATAGAGGGATTTGTCACCATTGTCTTTCTGGTAAAATCATCTGTAAGAATGAGTAAAATTTGTCAATCACCTATTGTCAAAATGCCCTTTTACTTCTTCCCCTTTGTCCTGATTGGTCCCAAAAAACAGCTCTATCGGTACACTCATTAAAGATGCAGCAATGTGTCGCTCAGCATCTCTGCGCTAATGCAGAGCCCCCTGCTACTCTGTGTTTTGCTTTGGCGAACCAATAACCATTTCTCTCCAAAAACTCTGGTAACCCTACAATCTCTTGTGACCTTCTGTGAACCCCATATAGTGAATATTTGCTCTTGCATTCCGGTGAGGTCCTGCTAATTTACTGTGGTCCTGTCTATGCCTTTTTGCTACTTGATCTTGATCTTAATAAATGATGTTAATACTTCACAATATTATATAGCTGCCCACACTTTAATGTTCAAGGCAGCAACATGGGCATCTGTGCCAGAAAAGCCCTTCATTATATCAAACTGATCGCAAGTAGAGATGGGCAATGTGATACCAAAATTTCAACATTAGCATGTCAATACATCTAAATTGTATGTAGACTGAGACACCAGCTGTTGTACTTAATTGGCTTATTTACAGTCTATATAAAATGTACATGCTAATGCTGAAATCTGGTTATTTCATTCTTGGCGCCAGCATCTTTAGTACTGGTGAACCGCAGCCACTTTTGCTTATAGAGACGACCCACCCAGCAGGGGCGGTCCTAGGCCAATCTGTGCACCCTGGGTGAGCAACCCCCCCTTCGGAGAGCTAGCATGTGCTGCTGACCACATGGATGGATTGCTGTTAGATTTATGAGAGCTGCGCATCCGGGGGGGGGGGGGGATGCTTGTCTCTGGAGGAGCACCTCTCATCACGCTCATCATTGCAGGGCAGGGGGGGCAGGGATGCTGTTGAGTCCCTGACAGAAAGTCTTGCAGATGTGATGCTGGAGTCAGATTTGCCCAGATGTCCCAAGTGCTCTTGATGCTGCATGACGTCATGCTGTGGTGGGGTGTCACAGAGCGGGAGGGGCGATCTCGGTAAATCATCCTGCTTTCAGAATTAGTTTTTTCTTATTTTTCATAGCAGATGCCCCTTGTTACAGCGGAGTGACCTACGAGGTGGTAGGTTCACTTTAAGTCTTTAAATTTAAAAATTATGAGCAGTTAAGGTTTTTTCATAACTGTGTATCATCTGACAAAAATGCAAGATACAACTAATTCTAAACAGACTCCTTTTACTGTATTAATTAGGAATCGGATCTGGGCCGCTTCCTCAGAGATTTCTGATATCTAGTTTATTCTGAGCTTTCTGTCATTTTCCCTATTCAAAACTTTCCTGAGAATTCTCTAATATTTACCTATTCATGATCTTCTTTATGAGAAAAAATACAATAATATTTTCTGGTGTTGCTAATCTGGTGTTGGACGCATCTAATACAGAAGTACTAAAGCCCCCCCCCCCCCCATACACCTTAAGATCGATCCATACAATTTCCATTAGATCTACCAACAACTGTGTAGTATAGTGGCCTCTCTGATAGAATTTATAGTGATTGGAAGGTTTAGAAAGGTCCTCATATTACAAAGTGTTGATTGTACAGAAATTGTATGGAAAGATTGTAAGATGTATGGGGGCCTTTAGGATAGAAATTAAATGTGCTCCAGCCCAAGCTATATACATGTTACAAGAAAATGAAGGAAGGTTATGAAATAACCCTCTTCATAATGACTTCTATGTAACGACATTTCTACTTGGTAGACAAGTAGGTTGATGCCATGGTCAATGCATGGATAAAGTCCAGTTTAAACATTTAAAAAGGTGCTAAATCCATATTCACTATGAGAATCTTGTTGCACTTTTCCCAAAATTCTCTATGTACCTGCGTAATATGCTGGCACTATATAAATAAATGTTAATAATAATAATAATAATAAATAATTTACTCTAAATAAGGGGTCATATGGCTTTCAGAAGTCCCTCATCCTACAGCGATCTGTTATAGGAGAAGAATTACTAACATAACAGTGCTGAATTAGTAACACAACCAGTGTTTAACAGAAACTTAAATCAGACAGCAAAGAGTTACAGGAGGCATGGCAATGACTAGTGATGAGCGACTAGGCAATATTCGAATTCGCGTAATTTCGCGAATATCCGCCATAATATTCGATTCCATATTCGTAATCTCGAATATCTGCACTTACGACATGAATTGCGATCTAAACATCGCAATTGCAATCCGATATGCGCAATGCATGCAAGTCAATGGAGAATGGCGGAATCCGAAATCGCGATTATCCGAGAAATCGCAATGCGACCACATATGCGCAATACATTGAAGTAAATGGAGAATGGCGGAATCCGAAATTGCGATTATCCGAGAAAGCGCAATGCGACCAAATATGCGCAATACATTGAAGTCAATAGAGAATGGCGGAATCCGAAATTGCGATTATCCGAGAAAGCGCAATACATTGAAGTCAATAGAGGTCGGAGATTCATTGCAATGGAAGCGCAATAAATCGCGAAAAATCGCGATCGCGTCGGATATCCGATGATATATTCGCGAATATTCGCGAAATGGCGAAATAGCGATATTCGAGCTAAATATTTGAAAATCCAATATTCGAGCTCAACACTAGCAATGACTGCCTGGGCACCCAGAAATGGTCTATGACACCATGGGCATTCAATCTGGAAGAGGATTACAAGCACCAGGAAAAATGTTACCATTGCTGTAAAAATGTCTGTTATTCTCTCAACACAATGTAAAATACTCATCACAGTATTTTGCAGATCTGCAGGGCCAGTGGCCTTAGGTATATCTCTTATCCAGATGTTGTTGTACCTTTTAGGGTCTTTCAGGCAATACATTTGAGCCTGGACCAATAATTGAGGAGCATGAACAGCCTGTTACAATTCTTGGGCGCTGGAAATACAGCGTTTTCAGACACCCATGGGAATGCTGCCTAAAATAACTAGTGTCCTGCTTGTTGGCTGCATCTAATTTAGTGAAATGGTGTTTCGTATGTAGTTTTGTGGGGGCTTGATCAAGGAATTTCAATTTGGGAGTCAGGATCACTATTTGTGTAGCTGAAACCAAGTATTCCAGCAGGGAAAGAAGAGACATCTCGCTTCATGCAGGACAGATCGCAACCATCTTGGATGAATCAAATTCCAATTTGCCAAGAAAGGCCCTGATGCCCTATTTGCAAAGATATGCTTATATAGAAGAGGGACTAGTTGTTGCTCCGCATTGGAACTGCTTTTGGATTTGGATTGGGTTAAAGCCTGTTGCCTCAGGGCTGGAAGTCGAGCACTTAGCAAGCACATCTGCATATGGCAATCACCAAACCATGTCCCCTTTCAACAAAATGTAAACCTAAAAGGAGCTAAAGCTGAAGTTAGACTCTAAACTCTCATATGTAATGCATGCAAATACGCTTTTACTATTAGAGAAGAAAATTTGCATTTGTTTTTATTAGAGCACTGACAAAAGTCTCCATGAAGCTGTGCACTCAAGTGAAGTCATTCTTAATTCATATTGAAATGAAATGATAAATGTCACAAGGAAAATTTGGCAGAAACTTTTACACCACAGACTTTTATTTCAAATGTTCATAACATTGCCCTATAAAAGGTCATTTCATCCAAAAACTGATAAACTGCAGTCTGGAGTCAATGCCTGGAAGTAACCTTAGTAAGTAGCATTTATACATTACAAGTACATCATGGATCAGGCTTGTTTTTTACTATGGCATACAAATCCTCAATTTCATCTACCACATGTATCAAATTGTATATTACCCATTTAGTGGCGATAATAGGTTTGTTACAGCCAACAGACTTATTTGTAGATGTATGAGTACTTTAAAGCTCAAAGTCCATGGATATGATGGGTGACTCTTCCAAACAACACACTTTTTATTCCTACATGTCTCAGTTTCCTTGTGTGTTTGGGGTAAGCCAATATTTTTACCCAGACTGGACTTCAAACATGTCTGCCCATGTTCATCTCCCTTGATGGTTGTTGATGAGATTATTTATACAAAGTAGTAAGAACATTGCTACATTTTTATCATGTTTGTTGACAATTCATTAATATATGCAAGTATTGGTCTGCTGGAGGTGTATAGCTCTAGCACAGTGGTTCTCAGATGTGTGGAAGTGCGGGTGCACACTCCATGACTTCACTTCTGGCACAATCGGGTAAGTGTAATGTCACCTCCCTTATACTTTCCTACCACACTTGTGCAAATAATGTACGTAGTGGGAAGTTAGGAGGAAGCATAACACCCCATTTTCATTGTCTGAGCCAACCATTGTCAAACAGGTTTGCATGAAAATATCTATTTCAAGGGTTCTTTTGGGGGGTAAAAATGTGCACTCTATATTCTATACTCAAAGTTTTCCTTAAGTGATTCTTGACATAGTGTTGACTCCATTTAGATATACTGTACATAAAGGTTTTTCTTAATAAAATTAGGGATCGACTTCCGGTTCCGGCGCCCGATGTAGACAGCCGCAGCGCGAGGCAGCTCCATCCCTCCA
>CM070036.1:25338454-25363056 GCA_036250615.1 Ptychadena robeensis | reverse complement strand
CTGTCAGACCTCAAGGGTTATCTCCGCCAGGTGCTTACCATGGAGAAAGTTAGGGTCCTGCATGCCTCTCCTAAAGCCATAGACGGGTTCTTTATGGTCTGGAAGGCATTTCTACTGGAGGACAATGCCCCGGGGGGAGTTGTTGAGTTCATGAGGGCATTTTGTAATACGAAGTGGTATATGGAGGAGCAGGTTCGGGGCTCTCTGGGACCATTAGAAGTACCACAGCCGATGGGAGACTCTGTGTAGGGCACGGTGTTATGAGGGGGACACGGATAGGTGACACTTCCACTTCAACTAGAGGTATTCAGCCGCTTGATCTCAATTTGGGTGGGGGAGGAATGGGGGGTGCCGTGGCAGGCGAGATTTCTCATGTTCATATCTACAATTTTTTCAGGAAGGTGGCAAGGGGAGAAAGGTGGTGAATAAATGTCTGGCAGTTGGTTTCTGTTCTGTGTAGCGTTAGAATGTTTGATCTACTTCTGCAATGACTATATGTTGTGATATTGATCTCAGGTATACATGATGTGAAAAATTGGAGAACGCATCGTCCTATTGGACGTCACCGTTCCTGTCTGTACTTTTTACCTGCCTTTCGTTCTCAATAAACATGATTTCAAAAAAAAAAAATTAGGGATCAACAGACTCTGGTTTTCCTGAAACCATATGCAATCTTTAAATTTGTGATGACATGTCTGCTAATGTGTTATACAGATGGCACCACAGTTATTCTGTGTTACAGTGAGAGATTCTGTAGGGCATGATATCCTAACTCACTGTGACATCTCACCTGTCAAACTTCATAATAGAATTTAGATGACTCTTAGATGAATATGATTGCCTTCAGGTATACAATACCGAGGACATACCTACAACTGGCAGATGTGGCTGAGTGTCTTGCAAAAATGGTGCACTGAGGCTAAAAATATGGCATAACATCTCACTAATAATCACTGCATGAATTTTAAAATGGGAGATATTCAAATGAATAGGAAATACTGCAGAGGCTGTATTTGCAACCTTTGACATCATCCCTAACAATTCCGGGGCAATAACATTGCCTTGTAGGTGGCAATGTCTAGGACCTGTCCAGAGCTCCAGATCGGGACAAGTATTAAAATATACTGTGATTTCTGGCGTATAAGACGACTGGGCATATAAGACGACCCCAACTTTTCCAGTTAAAATATAGAGTTTGGGATATTCTCGCTGTATAAGACAACCCCTCTTCAAACGCACACAAAATAAAAAATGTTATGTCTACTCTGACTTTCAACCCCCAGAAATCTGAAAATGTAAAATAGTGTAATACAGTTGTGTATGAAGTGAAGTTTTTGTACAGCTATTTAATTTGTTCAAAGTGTTTAATGTATCTCTGCAATACCAATTTCAGCCACAATGCACAATGTCGCTGGTGAGCACACTTGTCGTCAGTAGCAGCCAGCTACTTTCACAGACGGGAAAGAGAAGGAGGGGCTGGAGGGGGATTCTGAAGATCTCTCCCTCCTGTCAGCCAGCGCGCAGTGCGGGGAGCATGGATCGGAGGAGCAGACCTCAGGGCTCCCCTAGATGGTAGGCCTTGGACAAGACAGCACCCTAGCACACCCCCCCCCTCCCCGACGGCAACACTCTGTACCCAGCGTATAAGACGACCCCCGACTTTTGAACACATTTTCCTGTGTTCAATAGTCGCCTTATAAGCTGGAAAATATGGTACTATATATATATATATATATATACACTCACCGGCCACTTTATTAGGCACACCTGTCCAACTGCTCGTTGACGCAAATAACTGATCAGCCAATCACATGGTGGCAACTCAATGCATTTAGGCATGGTCAAGACAAACCGCTTCAGAATGGGGAAGGAAGGTGATTTAAGTGACTTTGAACATGGCATGGTTGTTGGTGCCAGATGGGCTGGTCTGAGTATTTCAGAAACTGCTGATCTTCTGGGATTGTCACGCACAAACTTCTCTAGGGTTTACAGAGAATGGTCAGAAAAAGGGAAAACATGCAACTTTTTATTTTATCTTTTTTATTATGATTACTTTTAATAGAAATCAGACACAGTCTACTGTAAAATATGTATCACGTGACTCTGCTCAGAATTGATTGTAAAAGTATAGTCTTATTTTTATGTACTGATATACGGACTATATTGTACATATTGTATATATATATATAACAAAATGTATTCATATGTCTATGATCCTACAGACTACTATAACCATAGATCCTGAAGAAGTGACCTTAGTGTCATGAAACGCGTCCATGCTTGTTTGCTTTAATTGCCTAAAAGTACCTTATCTTAGACGGACACCATCTTCTGAGCCTTCTTTTCCCAGGGACCCCAGTTCAAAGCTGGTCGCGGTCCACTGACCAGGCAAACATTTCTAATATTTTATCTGCCTCCTATACTAAATACGCCACAGTCAGATTATGCAATACAGCCAGTTATGTATTTCTCCATCTCAGGTCCACTCCCCCCTCCATTAAAAAAAAAACCCTTTAACCTCCTTGGCATTCTGTCCAAGTTATCTCAGGGCGAGATTCTCAGCTTATAAAACTCACTCCAAGATAACTACACTAAAATGTATCTGTCCGCCGACTTCCCTTGGTGATTCTGAGGATTGGCATATCGGCCGATGCTGCAGTGCCCACCCCAATGGTGTCATATATGATGTTTGAGTGACAGGGAATAGGTGGCGCCATTGACCTTCATGTAATGGAGGAGGCGTCGCTTTTTCCCCGCACACCTCAAGTCATGTTAGGGTCCTTCCGAAATAGTGGAAAATCCGACGCCATGTGTGCAATGCCCAGGAGGTTAAACATAGGGTCTGGTATGCTCTGGAAAAGGGGGACCACGAACAGTGTGGGGTCCACCCCAGAGTATACCAGACCCCATTCTGATATAGTGTCTGGTATGTTCTTGAAAAGGGGGCCATAAACGGCATGGAGTTTTGTGGACGCTCCCCGAATACCCGTGGCCCATGTTCAGTCATTACTAGCCTTAGCACGGATCAATAGTAGAACCAATCAAAACCCTCTGACAAGTATTTTCTATATATCACACTTTTCCTAGAATTTCTTTTTTGCCATTGACTCCTGAATAAAAAAGTATCTACTTATTAGCAGGAGGTTTTGTCCACCTGTCCTCCAAGCATATATTAATGATCCAGTCTCTAATCTTTTCCTTGGAAGTAAGTGTTAATTGAGAGCGACTTCACAGGAACATGGTCTGTGGTTTCTCTTTTATTTCTTAGAAGCAGATTCATAGTCTCTAGGTCATATCTCTGACCCATGGGGATAGGATTCCTCTTTTACATTCCTTTTTACAACATATACACTACATCAGCAGCAGAAACCTAACAATTTCTGTTTGATTTACAGGACCAAATTACTTGTCAAAGCAACGTTTGAACCAGCGACACTTGTATCGCTCTTTGAAATTTCAGTGCACCTAGAAAAAAGAATTTGAAAGAAAAGTTAAAGTTACACAGTTATACCAAATACCTTCACTGAATTAGGCTGGCTTACATTTTTCTGATGCACTGAGGTAGCCAATCGAAATCAAGAGCACCCCAATGGCCATAATGTAGACTCAAACTCAAATACACAGTGGGCCAAATTAAAAAATTTGGACCGTGGGCCAGCCTTAATATTTATTTAAAGATATAATTACACTGTGGGCCAATTTTTACCCATGGGCCACAGTTTAACACCCCTGGAGTACATACACTGTGCACACAGGGATGGGGCACACATGGACTACAAATAATCTGTACAGTGCATACAGTGTGTGTAGTCCATTTGTGCCTCCATCCCTGTGAGTACAGTCCATATTTTGCCTTATCCCAGACCCATCCCGGAAGCCCTCTCCCCAGCTCTGCTTTACCTGCAGCACCCCTACCAGCTGCACTCATCACGCCTTGGTCCTCCGTCTCTTGGAGGACAAGTTTGGCCCACTAGATCTGCTGTGGGTCCAAAAAATTTGCTCTGTTGGCCAAATATTTTCCCCTAGCCACTGTAAATAGACCCAGCAGGGGCGTTGGAGTATCACACAATAAGTGACAATGGGCAACAGGTTGTGAATTTAAGTAGAATCAATATGTTAAGTGCATATGGCAACGGCAACCAGTCTTTTATCCTTGCTCACCAAAAGGGGAAATTTGGGTAGTGGAGGTAGGTGATTGACAGCCGCTTGATGACTATAATGATCATAATGTTAGGCTAAAAGTTTTCTATACATATGATAGTCTATTTCTCCAATGGCCAAGCTGTATTGTGTAGCCCTAATAACAGGAAAAATATCCTAGATATGGATGATTTTTCTTTTTTTGGGGGGGATGGGAATTCGACTAGCTGTGACTAGCATTTGACTACTTAAGATGTGAAAAGCCCCTGAACATGGTATCATCACCACAATTGTAAGAAATCACAGTGGCTCACAAACCTTTTTAATTCCACAACCCAGGAAGTGATGTACCCAAAAGTCACTTCCGGTATTTGGAACGCAGAAGTGCCGTCGCGTAGTGTATATCTATACTATTGCTTTCAGTTAACCTTAGACACACATATCACACTTAGATCTAATTTAGTCTTCCAATCCTAGTGGTGCAATTTCCTTTTTTTTTTTCTACCTTCTGGATGCACTCATCCTATCTTATATACACTTCTCCATTACTAGCTTTCATTATATACTTATATATACTCACATTATTCCTTAATAGGTGTGAGTGGTTCTCGAATGACATGGCGTATCCGAAGCGTATCCGTTCCCCGGAAAAGGCTGTGACCCTCTCATTCCGGGCCATATGGTCTAAATACAGGAAATTCAGGGGTAAATACTTTTTACCTATAACTATTAAATATATCAAACTATGATAAATGTTGAATAATTTTGGTTTAAGACTGGATATAAGATTGATTGATACCGTTTCCTTTTGTTTTCTATAGCTGACTATATTTACCTGTTGGTTTTCTCCTGAAGAAGCGACATTTGTAGTGAAACGCGTCGAGAGAGAGTAATGGCACATCCCTCTTAAGTTAGGAGTTAGGAGGCATTGCTCTTTCTTCTAAATTCACACAGGCATCAGCACTGATGGTTATAATGAACCCGGTGACCCCTGTGTAATGGTCATTTGATCCCTGATGGTGTAACGCAGTAATGGCCAACTAAGTTGATATGTGGTAATGCACATTGTGTCATATACATTGTTATAAATTATGTGCCACAATATATATATTACAATCACCCCCTGTTTGTTGGTGAAATACTGGGAGCATAGGCACTCACCTGTCTGCTGATCCCCCGCCAACACTAGAGGAGGATAGGCAAAGGACTTGCTTAGGCGCCACCTGGGTAGCTGACTGGTTTCTACGTACCTTGTCGCCTCTTCTCCTCTTTCCAGATCCCAGACGGGGGCTCTGCGGACAGGTGAGTTCCTACACCCTATGCATAAGCAGTTAGGTTTCGGGGGGCCGCAAGAGGAAGACTGAGGGGGGCCGCCAAAGAACGACCAAAGGGCCGCAGGTTGGGCAGCTGGGGTGTAGCAACTCATAGGTTGATAACCGCTGCTCTAGCATGTAGATTTTGTCAAATTTTTTCGAGTTCCCATGACCCTTCTCTACATCTCCTGTTATTTGTGCTGATGATAACTTCTTCAGAGGCTTTGTCATTAACTCCCAAATAAACTAGTTGAAATTTTGCTACTATCAATATCAACAAAATATATCAGAGAATTGGAAGACGGAAGGAAAACATTTGTAAATAAACTTTCAGTATTATATTCCTTGCTAAATTATCATCACACTTTAACTCTGCAAGACATTGTGGGTCTTACCTGATGCTTGTTGCTCATGCTTATCCCCTGGCGTGGTCACTATGGCAACTCCATTCTTTTCTTGGCAGTGCCCGTCCTGAATATTTATGACTCCAAGTAACTGTTCTTTAACAAGTAAAATACACAACATGTGAGCCGTGGCTGGCAGTCATCCCTCGCATGTCACCAAACACTATAGTGTGTATGCTCTATTATAAATATGTTGGTGAGATTTGGTGAATCACATTAACTCGTTAGATATGACCATTATTTTGGAAGCCTTCAGAAGGGTTGTGTAGGAGTTTGACTGACAGCCAACGTTGGAATGACATTTCAGAAAGGTGGTCTCAAGCAAGTTTAAAAATAACTGCTCTCTTTCTCAAAATGGAAATTTTTGGAAGAGTGGTGATAAATTGCTGCATGTATTTAAAGTCAAAATATAATATTCTTCTTTTACCTGATTCTTACAATAAAGCTGCCAGCTTCTTAAAAATCACTAAGCATGCAATATCGCTGAAGTGTGCCCACAATTACCTGTAAAGAAAACTTGAGCTAACATATATAGAAGGGCATATAGAAGGGCATTTACCATAGCACGCTACATTGTGTGTTACCGTAAATGCAAACATGGGGCCAGTGTAAAAGGTACACAGGTTTTCTTGCAATAACGCTAGCTGCGCTGCGTTGCGGTACTGTACCGCACTGCGGCTAGTGTAAAAGGGTCCTGAGGGATTACACACTGCAATGCATAAGACAAGGCATGCAGATGTGAATGGTAGCTCTGTTGTGCAATAGTGAGCAAGAATATTCAAAATTCGAATATATTCGATGAATATCCGACATTCGAGAATTCGCAATATTTCGTGAATGTGCGCTCGGATATTCAAAATTCAAATATATTCGATGAATATCCAACATTCGAGAATTCACAATATTTCTGGAATGTGTGCTCAGATATTCTCAATGGCGCATATTCATCATATTATGCTTCAACATTGTTTACCGGCATAATTTGCACATATTTGTGTGCATCGCGCAATACGCACAGTGCCCGGACTGGCTAAGATCACAGAATGAAGAAAAGAAGCTGTAGAGCTGGTTTGCAATTTTTTTTTTAAATACTGTGCACAGCTAAATGCAATGTAAGGCAATAGAATACAGTTGATTTGAATTTTATGAATTTCGAATATTCCTTAAAATATTCGTGAAGTGACGCGAACTCGAATATACCATATGCCGCTCACCATTATTGTGCAACCCAGCATGTGTAGTGCGAATAAGCCTTAAATGGTTATTTTTCTCTCTAAGGGCTTGTTTCCACATACATCGGGACCCCCCTTCACTAAGCGTATTGCTTGGCGAGGATCCCGACGGAGCATATAGACATTGCCTGCTCGGTGGATGCTGTGTTTACACATCCACCAATGCAGATGCTCAATGTACTAGACTACGTTCAGCCTTGCATTGGTGGAACGGCTCGGTGCAGTGTAGACCCAGCATCCGCCGAGCAGGTAAGTCTATGTGCTACGTCGGGATCCCCACCAAGCAATATGCTAAGGGGGTCCCGACGTATTTTCCTTTCTATGGACTAAAATGTCTCTTCCTAAAGTTTAGAGATGCGTAGGTGTTCTATAGACTAATGCCTGCCATACACACCCAAACGGGTGCAGACAGACCAGCTCTGATATGCACCGGAATGCAAACGTGATGACGTCATCACGTTTGCACCCTATTGCATTATGGGGCCCCTTCAGTCGGCCGGCACCCTTTGTGTGCCGGCCATTAGCTTCAATGAAGACGCCGGTCTTCATTAAAGCTAATGCCATCGGCTTCCATCAGCCAGAGATTATCGGACATGTCCGTTCTCTGGCCGGCCGAGCTGTGGTGCGACAGGGATCTGTCGCCCCATGTGAGCACATGCCGATAAACGGCCGATTTTTTCACTGACTGACGGCGCGAGCGCGCACGTATCGGCATGTGTATGCCAGGCATAAGACACTTCCTGACCATGAGTGCCAATTCTGTTTCTCTGCAGATGTAGACATTATGATAAGTATTATATTAGGTATATCTAATTCTACTATTCCATTTAAACATATTTAGTACCTCCAAAGCCTAGGCTCGTGTAACAAGAAGCATCAGAAACTGCAAAATTCAAAGGTTCTAAAAACTTAGATTTTGGCCTTTTTTGGGTTTTTGTTCTTAGTCTACTTAAAAAGTTTATCTGATTTTCTGACTCAGGTTGCTCTCTAAAAATAATATACAGTATATGCATGATCATGAAAGCTTACATTTAACCTAAGGGCTTATCCCATTTGTATTGTTTTATTGCTGAGATAACAAGCTTAGTTAAATTTATGATCAATTGGTAGATTATTTTACAAGATTTCAACCCTGAACCTTTCCCTTTGTCTGGCGCAGTATTATGTTGAGATTGAGATCATCCATTATATCCTGCAGGTATTATAAAGTCATGGTGTATGAAATCACTTTGTTTTATCACTCTCCAGTTAAGGACGGGAACTCGTTGTTAAGTTAAATACTTGTTCTGTAACCAGGCTGGAATTATTCCTTTCCCAGACATTAATTATAGTTTTCTTTCTATTGTAATATGTAAATGCAAGAAGGGGTACAAACCATGTGTAAATGGGATGATTCATAGAAAAAGAAAACAGGCTGAAATAACTTGCTGCACTACAGTTGCTGTTGAACAACATGGGTCAAAGTAAGAACTATCAAGTGGTACATAGTAACATCAGCTTCCAGATAATTTGCAGCTTGCAGGAGCCCATCAGGGGGAAACAATGAAAATACAGATTTGCTAAAAAAAACAATATGGGTTAAAGCGGACCTACCACCAGAAAATGATCATTACATATATGGCACTAGAAGTACCGATAAAAGACAGGAATGCATAAAAAAAAACAAAAAACTTACCTGTAATGAGTAATTTAAGAAGATCCCCCGCAGCCCTCCCTCACTTCCTGCAACCGATAACGTATAGCCGAGGCGACATCACAAGAGTAAAGTGTTTGTCTGGTAATTCTGTGATCTCAGCTCGTCTATGAAAGTAAGGGTCCCCACATAGGGCGACAGATCCCTGTCACCCCAAAGCTCGGTCGGACAGAGAACGGACAATTCCCATAGAAAACCATTGAAGTCGAGATATATAGCCTGGGGAAGCAATATGGAATCGCTCATACAATTCCACTGAACAGCAGGCAAGTATATTATATTAGGATTGTGGAGCCCTTAGCCCCCATCAAACCAGCTCAGAGGTAAGTAAAATTTTCATTTAAATATGTCATTTTTACATATTGAGTCTACATCCTCTTTAAGTCTAAGGTTCCCAAAGTGCAAAGTCTTGGCCATAGTTTATTAAATAAAATGGAATATGATATATTATTTCATGTTAGGTACATTTTCCAGAAAAAACAAGGCTGAGAAGAGGCAAAATTTATTAGGAACAGGTAAGGATTGACATTGAGGCATTTCGTGGCCCTCACGCCACTTCTTCAGGAATACAATATGTCTATGGACAGAGACCGTTCTTAATGATTTCACTTTTCCATAGTTTCTTCTCATAGGCCAGGCACATGAGGATTCCAATTCTGTTTCTGAGTGCACTTGCAACACAACTTTCTAGTTTAAATTAAAAAAAAAAACATTAATACTTTTATAACAAAACAAAACATACTGGCCTCGATATTATCTGAAAAGGTTACAAATTATTTCACACAGCTTAAAGCGGACCTACCACCAGGAATCTATGTTTTCATTAATGGCACCTGAAGTGCCAATAATAGGGAAGAATGCAGTGAAAAACCCCAAAAACGTACCTGTAATGAGCAATTTAGTAATATAATCAGGCATTCCTGTTCACTTCCTGGTTTATGGAGAGAGCAGACCGCGGCAGCTTCGTCACAACACGTGATTTTTCAGTGAGCTGCTTTGCCATAGGAAAACACTGAAGGCCCCCAGTGGCCACCCGCGATATTGCACCACCATGTGTTGGATTTACACTGAAAAATCACGTGCTGCTGTGACGTTCTGCCGGGTCCTGCTACCTCCAGTAACCAGGAAGTGAACAGGAATGCCTGATTATATTACTAAATTGCTCATTACAGGTACGTTTTTGGGGTTTTTCACTGCATTCCTCCCTATTATTGGCACTTCTAGTGCCATTCATGAAAACATAGATTCCTGGTGGTAGGTCCGCTTTAATGTATCTGTCAAAATTGTTGACTCAATATTATCAGTCCAACTGCCATGACTTTGGCCACTGAGGTAAGTGCCTCTATTGGGCAGAGGAATGTGAAGACATTCTAATAGCTACCACCATTGTTGGGGTCTTTTATATTTGGACTTTGGGATAGAGGCAGCTTACCAGAGAGAGACTTTTAGAATACTCAATGGCCTAAAGCTAGGAACACACGGTTCGATTTAAGCATGCAATCGATGTAAATCAATGAAAATTTACATTGATTGTACCAAAATCGTGGCCCGGACACATGGTACAATCGACGATTTTAGTTCGATGAAGAGCTTTACATCGATTGAAAAGTGATCGGACTAGTTGGAAAATTATCGTTGAATTGTACCATGATCGAACTACTTTTTCATTTTCATCCTACAATTGTATTCGAGGAAGTGATAGTTTACTGTTTGTAGGGCATCAATGGCATCGACGACTTTAGTCAATAATCGATGTTCTGTACAAAAAAAAATGTATCACTAATAGGGCTAATTTTGCAAGGGGGCTTAAACAGCCGGGAGCATGTCTTGGTGGTCGCCCTGAGTTTACCATAGTTCTTTATAGGGAATCCAAAGAGCCCACTTCTACAAAAGATGAAAGAAAATAAACACTGTGCTTAAAAAATAAATAAATAGGAAATTGATCTCCCCTCAAAGAATACTTTGGTGGGAAGGGGGGGGGGGGTAGCCACCCATTCTTGTACAAAGCTATCTCCCCAGCCCCATCAATATCTGACAGCAGCGTGATGACGTCAGCAGGCTGCTGCAGGGTACATCGGACGACTCGAATATCGAGCCATCTGTACCCTGCTTAAGTTGATATGGAGGGATATGGTGGCCCTCAGCATCACTAAAGGGTCGCACATAAGCATCGTCAAAGGTAATGTGCCTCAGATATCATCGAAGCCTTTGATGATATCTGTGGGGCACATAACCTTTGATTCAATGGTTATATGCCCCTACTGTTCCTCCTTCATTCCTTCCTTCTCTTCCCACTCTTTGAAGATCCTGGATGAGGGCTTGTCAGCAGGGGATCGTCAGACAGGTGAGTTCCTATGCCCTTTGCATTAACAGTTTGTAGCACTAACACCCGTGGGTGCGGCTGTGTGTGTGTATTTTCGGGTCTTCTTCCCCGGCAGCTTTTGGTGACTCACCCCCCTGGATCCCAGCCCAACACACAGAGGAAAGAAGGTTGAAGTAAATAACAATGATTTATTAATTATCAAGGGCGCCACACAGTGGTAGTCTTAATATTAGCCCTGTAAACGCGGGCAGATATAGGCACAATAGACAAAAGCAAAGAATGGAGGCAAACAAATCAAACAGTACAGGTGGTAGACATGCAATTCAATACCCCAGTTTCTAACTTCAGTAAACACACTGACTGACTACCAACTATGTAGATGAGGCAGAATGGTAACTCTGATGGAGGTTAAATCTAACAGGTAAACACAGTAATGATTTCCCCCTTAGCTGGCCAGCTAATATTTTAAACTATTTAGTCCGGTACCATAACGTTGGGGTCCTTAGAGAAAGCAATAAAGAGCGCACTGGCTCTATTTGTAATCCAGGTAGAGAGGTGAGAGTACTTAGCTGTCAGACGACCACGTGCAGGGTCCGCGGCGATAAGTTGCGATAATCTGATCATGATTCCGGTCTCAACCGATCGAGGGTTCCAGATCCTCCCGGCGGAGCAGCAATTCTCAGTTCGTCCGGTTGTCACTCCACACAAGTGTCTGTCATACGCCTCACTCGTCTCTCTCCACGCACTGTCCGCCGGAACTCTGCCCTCCTCCACTTCCTGTCCTCTCCTTAATCACGTCCTGCTGCCTTGTATCCTCACTAACAGTTCCTCTACTGCCACCCAGTGTCCATATCTTAGAGCACACCCCCCTTATAACTCACAGCAACCAACATCACTTAGCAGGGGCTACAAGTTAGACAAAGGAACACACATATAGAAATGGGATAGAACGATGGCCGAGGAATCTCGAATGGCTCGTATATTGAGCCGTGTGTTCCCTGCTTTAGGATCTGGGGCCGCAAGTGGAGGACTAAGGGGAGCCGCCGAAGAACCCACTAAGGGCCGCATGCGGCACCTGGGCTCTATAAGCTTGCTCTAAGTATGTTAAACTGCTCCTTCATAACCCTTAAGGCATATTTTTGATCCACTCATAAAAAACAAAGGTTGAGCATTCACAGTCATGGGCATTCCCATCTACACATTGGCAGTCTTGCTATTTTGTAGTTTTTTTGACAGTTGCCTAACCATGTACTGACAGCTCCATATATCTGCAGATTTATTGTCACCAGAGCATTAGATATACTGACACATTTTCCATCTGCCAATGTTTCAAATGTGTTACCGAACTATTTATGATTCCCACATGTTGTGCTGGTACCTTGAACTGGTTTGACTTAGAAGTACATTTTCCATAGCCAAGCGTATAGATTGTTTGTATATGACAACCGTTGCTGTGATTGATACCATAAACACATCCAGCATTGGTACATCACTACTGTAACACATTTTCTTGCATTTTCAACGTAAGTATTACATAAAGCAAACAACTGATGAGAAAATAGAATGTTCCTTTTACAGAACACTTGGTCACTGTAAATTGGTAATGGGGAACACTGCCAACATTTTATAGTTAAGCTTTGGTTAAAGAAAAAGTATTTTCGTTCTGGTCTTGCGAAGAGGAAAGCGGTAAAATACTTTGAATTGCTTCACAACGTTTCCTAAACTTTCTTCGTTTGTAAGGCTTGTTATACAGTATTTCTATTTTTGCTGTTCATGAAAAAAACATTTAGTGTAAATGAAAATATCACAGCAAATTGTATCACAACAATAACATGGTGGCAGATATTTCACTGGAAAAAATCTAACCTAAGAAAATAATAAATAGATTTGGAACTACACAAAATTCAAATGAAAAAGGTAAGGCATATTTATGTACTAACAATAGAATATATTCTGCAGGTCAGCCTCTGGGCAAATTTGGTTAAAATGGCTTTTTGGGTGTTATTAGCCTATATGGAGCAGGCACCTAAGAGTTAAGCAGGGTACACACATGAAGATATGGGCCAGATCGATGGCCACTTTGAGTGCCGTGCACCCTCACATTCCATATCATATGCGGCCATCCCAATTTTCGAGCGAGACCAATCAATCCCCCTCGAAAACAGGGATATCGGACATGACCGATATCCAGCTCCTCCGATATCTGACAGCAGCGATGATGACATCATCGTGCTGCTGCAGGGAACCTCAAACAGCTCCAATATCGAGCCGTCTGTTCCCTGCTTTATTGTATTTAGCATATATAAAAAATTATTATGGTAACTTGACACCACTATTTTTCGATTAGTACTTAGCAAAGGCACCACTGTTTGTTTTTTTGTATTTTTTTTTTCACTACATGCTGGTGATAGATTTCTGTCGGTATATACATGTACACCAGAAGTACATTAAATATCAACAAGTTTTTCAATGTAGGGTCAAGGCGTCGTCGGCAAACAGCCTATTCCTTACACCCCCTATGTCACTAATTTGGGATTTAGCTCAGCAATGCTCTATGGTGAATTTGTCTAAAAAAGTATTTTATATAAAAATGTAGAAAAAAAACAAAATGTAGTAAAAACATATACAAGCAATAAACAATTCATATGCCATAAAAACATTTGCGTTCAGATAACCTCTGTACACAACAGCATAATTATCACACATTCAACCTTGGAAAAGTGAATACAAGTTCTTGTGGAAATCTTATTTCTTACAGTTTAATGGGTAGCTCCGGCACGTTTCCCTTACACAACGCTTCCTCAGGGAGACCGGAACCATCTACTGTTGTTGTTCCACTTGTCATGTATTCACTTATTTTGCAGCGGTGGGTTTCTCTGGGACAAGGACTGCAATTCCAGGAGGGGGATACAGAGGAAAACAAACCCAAAGCCCCCTAACCTGTGTGTGGCCAGCTTGAGGTAAGCAAAGCATTACTGCTTGCATCACCAGGTACAAATAAAGAAAATAAAGCTTTAATAAGAAAACAAAGACTTGCCCCACCATCTTAGTATCTGTAATGTATTATAGATTTAGTAATACACACTTTAAAGCTTATCTCTGCAAAGTAATACATGGTTGCTGTCATTTCTGGCCTCCTTCTAAAATGTCTCATTGGCTGGTTATCTCTGCTTTCAATATGTATGTATATCATGCATAAAAAATAAAAAAAGTAACTTCTTTAGGACAGTCATTTGAGAAGAGAAGGTCAGCTATGGCAGACTCCATACCAGGGCAGTATTAGTATCCTTTGAGAGGAAGCATCTTCCAAATCATCTCTTCTCAGGTTCTGCTTTTCCTGAATTACATAAATGATTTATGTAATCATAACAATCAATTTATTGGTGCCTTAAAATTCCTGTGGAGTGCCTAGGCTCCATAACTGGGAAGTGTTAGGTTTGGTGCAGGGGCACCTTTTTCCTCACTCTAAACTCCTCTAAACTTCTCATTAAAACTTGCCCTTGTTTTGTTATATACAAAGCAATATATTAACACCCACAGGACTAGCATCCAAAAAAGGCGTGATCAGCAGTAGAGATGCCACTATGTGTATGTCTACGCTGCGTTGTGTGATCCATCCTGATGAGCACATACAGATTACCTGCTCGGTGGATCCTCTGTTTATGTGTGTATGTGCTCCGTCAGGATCCCACACCAAGAACTGTGCTTAACGTAGGGGGTCCAGGCGGAGCACACAACGCAGTGGAGATATAGCCTAAAAATGAGGCTATTAGATTTTGAGAAAAGCCCTCTGAACATGCTACCATCAACAAACTTGTTGGAGATGTAGAAAAGGGTTGGAGGGAGGAGGCTTTATTAATCGCCATTTAAGGATAGCCCATAATGGGTTAACCATTGATGACTTGTTTACTTTATTTGCTTTATAGGTTTCTGGCCTATCACCTTGATCTTGATTATTTTGACTTATCTGATCTGGTTGTGTGCTTAAAAATACACAAAGTAGTGAATCTAGAATCAGGATGACAGTCATGGAGCATTAGCTTTTAAAAAAAGATTAGCTAGGACTATACTAGGACTATACTTCCACTGTTACTTAAGGAATGACTGTAGCCCAAATTATAAAATCAAAAGGCAATTTGCTGCTGAGCATGTGTTTATTTAGCGAAGAGTAATAGCCAATTATGACACGTTTACTTTTGTATGAGGACAATAAATCTTTATATACTACAAAATATTATGTTGTCAAAAGTTTTGGGACCCCCCCCCCCCCCCACAAACATTGAATTAAAGTGTTACATTACTTCCATGAACACAGTTGTATTAAATGCGGATTTTAGAAATAAAGACTGCTTGTGCCAACATTTGAGAAAGAATGGGATGCACTCCAGAGCTCATTGACTTCCAGTATGGTACTTTAAATTCATGAAACTTCCTTACAAGAGCTACAGACCTCCAAACTTTATATGGCCTTTAAATAAGCTTGAGAAAAGTGTATAGAGAGCTTCATGGAATGAGTTTCCATGGCCGAGCAGCAGCATTCAAGCCTAACATCACCAAGTGCAATACAACAAGTTGGATGCAATGGTATAAAGCACACACACAAAGACTCTAGAACAGTGAAGATGTGCTTTTGACAATCCAGCAGATGGGTCACGGTTTGGTGGAGGGGTATCAGGTATGGAGTTAAGTTGGGTTGCAGTGAAAGGAACTCTTAAAGCTTCTGGATGCCAAAGCATCTTGAATAATGTGTTGGAACAGTTGGCCCCTTCCTGTTCTAACATGATTGCTCACCGTGCACAAAGCAAGGTCCATAATGACATAGATGACCAAGTATGGTGAAACGGAACCTCAACCTGATAGAACGCCTTTGGGATGAATTCAAGTGAAGACTTGAAGACTGGCCCTCTCATCCAACATAAGGGGTATGCTAAGCTCACCAATTTTGTATACCATATTTTCCGGACTTTAAGATGAACCGGACCATAAGACGCACCCAGTTTTTAGGGCAGGAAAACCAGAAAAAAAAGATACAATAAGTTGGGTTAATGCAATGAATTTAATTAATGCAATATTCAAGTCCGCCAGTAGATGTCAGTAGCAGCAGTACACTCTCAGCACAACATCATTCTTCAAACTGATCGAAAGGAGGGGGGCCAGGCTGCACAGCCTACTACTCTCCTCTGCTCTCCTCTCCAGCTGGCTGTTACTGTGTCCGTGGAGCTGCAGAGTGATTGCAGTTTCCACAGAGGGAGAGAGGGATTGATGGCAGTTCATCTATGCCTCTCTTGATTACTTATGCCAGCAGGGCACTGAGCTCTGGTGGCATAGGCAATTATACAGTACAGATGGGAGAGCCAGACACTAGCTGGCATCTCTCAACTGACAGCTCCCCGGCTTATCTCCATGCCAAGGCCGAGTGGCCAATTTTGGGGGTGAAAAAGTGCGTCTTGTGGTCCGAAAAATACAGTATATTTATATAAGTTATATGGTTAAGAAACCATTATAAGCACCATCACAGAATTCACCATGAAGAAAACTGGGGTGTACATTGTACACACAGGGAATTTCAGGTAAAAATACCATACTGTTCTGAATATTATGGATGGCTGGCAACTATGGAATGCTGATTTATTCTAAGTAGAATCTGAAAGAGAATGTGATATCAGCTAATATTTACAGAAGAGCTCACTGCTAAAGAACTTTGATGGAATACACTTATACTGGGTAACAGAACAAGCCTGTTCTTTTCCTGAAATAACCACTATCCACCTGAAGAGGACGCATAGACTGGCACATAATTTCCCAATGGTGGAATGCAAGGCAGCATCTGCCCTACGCGGTTTTCCCAGCACACCCAGTCTTATGAATTAACGCATCCAAAAAAACATGAGGGTTACGTTGGGACGCGTTAGAGATGTGTTAAGGGCGTGGTGTCAGAGAGAGAAATCTGTATATCTTTCACCTTAAATGCATTGATAAACACGTCACCAAACGCATACCCTAACGTGTTTGATGTGCCCATACTTGAGTTGCATCACTGAAGATGGGCTCTACATTGATTTTGAAGCAACGCTTTACCACGTGATGCCAATGCGTCTGTGTGTTCGCATCCATTGAATATAGACCTAGACTGCACATTTCAAGGATAGACATGACTCTCTAAACCACTGTGGACTAAAAGAACACAACCCATTTCTTACATGGGATGGAAACTGCTGGCCTTTATTTAGTAAGGCTTAATTCACATAGACATGTCGTTGCACACAGTGTGTGGGGGCTTGGGGGCAATTGTCAAATACTAAAAAGCCACCCCATGTAATTCTTATGGCCAACCATCCAAACATTTACCAGGAAATGTTGTGTTCCCTGGGTAGCGGTTCTTCTTTTAAATGTAAGAGCCCATTGTGGCCCATAAGTCAACTATTTTGCCCAAACTATTTTGATCAAACTGTCAATACAATTTTCACACACAATGGTAGTATGCAAGGGAATAACTTTTCTTCTTCTTAGCAGGAGTATGTACAGTGTTTTACTATGTCTGCTGGCCAGAGATAGGGTACAGTCAATAGGGTTACAACCATTGCAAACGTTACAAAAGTTTAATATGAAAAGTATTAAATGAAAATGAAAGTTTGCTCAGGCTCTAACCCAATAGGAGAGGCTATGTTAAAGGGGGAGTCCTATCTAAGAAAAAAACATAAACTCTCTCATTGCTAAACTAACATAAGCAAGGGTGCACATAAGTGTTACTCTGGTACTCAAAAGGGGCCAAAAACTAGCTCTGCGTACCTGCATTATTGTTACACAGCTCATATGCGTACAACTTGGAGGCGCTCCGTGTCTGGGCGGCCGCAGCTAAATGTTTAATATATACAAATTATGTCACTTTGATAACTGCAGGGAAATATGAATAACTATGAAAGATTGCAGTTAGGGTGTGAAATTGGGAATGTAAATTATAGTCCAAAAAATGGACTTCAAAGGGTGTTGGAGATCTGGGGGGTGAAAGTCAGAGTAGACATATAAGGGTAAAATCTGACAAGAGGAAAGCGCTGTGTGACAGCTTGAATATGACTATGAAAGGGGGACATTTGAACTGCGGTTAGTTACTAAAACAGAAAATTTCAGGGTTGTACTACTGAGGTATGAGATGTGGGGGTTCAAATATGTTGTACTGTGAGAGTTACATTTGACCCAAAGCCAGCTGGTGACCTGTGGATGGAGACAGCTAATCGGAGGCTCAATCAGGAACAGGGAGGTCCATCTGCAGCAGAATCTACCATGCAGGAGGCTGATGCAGACGATAGTGAGGCGGACAGTTAAGGTAGCCATAAACGCGTCGATTTCCAGTCAATCGATGATCGAGCCAACAGCAGTCAGCGCGGTCGATCTGTCGGCCAGAAATCGATCGATCAGAAATCGACGGCAAAATCAACCTGTGTACGGGTACCTTTAGGAAGACCACTCTACATATGGGGTGAGTACAAACCACCATCTCCTGGTACTCCTGGTGAGGAGCTCACTAAGGTTATGTGCACCCCTGAACATAGGACTCTTAGTCCATTACACTACAATAGGAATTATGCCTTCAACAAATACAATTAGAGTTTATATCTCATGTATATGTTATATTTGACAACACTAATCACAGGACAACTACTCACTACCAATTCATATGATGTTCCACATGTTTACAGTAATTCTATTTCCCATGACGTGTGATAAATAAACCAGGTTATACATTCATGTTCTTTACCAAGGAAAGCTAGTTCACCCCTTCTCATCATCTCAAGTTCTAAAATGTAAATCATTCTAAACTTAGAAGACTCTGACCAGCTTTGTTTTGCATCTTGCGTTGTAGTTCATCACAAGTGGCATTTTACTAATTAGTTTCTGCAAGACACAGCAGTCTTGGTTTCTGTGTTTACTATCTTCAGCAAAATTACAGGTAAAATGTGAACTGGCTTTCAGCAGTTGGTAGAAGAAACTTGAGGATCTAGTCCAGAGATTGGTAAACAAGTGTATCTTACACCAGAGTTTTTTTACTGGTTATCCTACCAGTGTGCTATTTCTCCCTATTATACACACACACACCACTTATAAAGAGATATGAATCATTCAGATCGAGACAAACACACAGAGTCACAGCTGCACACAGGAAGACACAGAGACACCCACACATTACATGCATGTTACTCTGCTATCTGTAGCTAGGTACCCAGGGGGTGGCTTCCTGCTTGTCCTGCCTCCTGGCTTCTCATTGGTTGGCAGTGGTAGGGTGAGGACACTGTGTGCAGTTGGCAGCAGGAGAAGAGAACTGAGAGCATGGAGGGCCAATAGGCAGCTGAGTGCTGCAGATCTCTCTCTCCCCACTCTGGCTTACTATCCGACAGTCACACAGAGGGCTCTTGTGCCACATTGGCTGTTCCCACCCGAAATACATTTTTGTAATGTTTCCACAACCCTTCTCTACATGTCCAGAAATTATGGTGATGATACCACGTGCAGGGTATGCACTGCAATTTTGGCAGCCCATATTGGTGAAGGGAGTGAGACCGGAGGAGTCTTGTTCTGTAGTGGCCAGGAGTTGTGTAGTCAGGGCGAGGTCCCCTTTAAGCCCTTGGAGCAACATGCCCCAGGGTTTCCTGAGCACTTAAGAGAGGTCCCCGCCCCGTGGGCTGGGCCTTTTGTGGAGAGCAAGGAAGAAGCACATCTGCTGCTGTTTCCTCTGTGGCCTTGTCCTCCTATCCAGCCAGCCCAGCATGTGTGCAGCCGGCAGGCATAATAGCACGCGCAGCTTCTGACTCACAGCTGCCATACCAACCACCCGAGACCCGTACTGCCGTTCCAGTGGGGTGGATGCCCGAACCCACGTGGGTCCCACCGGAGCTACGCTACGCACTGGCGTGCCTGCAGCCTCAGCCTGCATCCCTGGTATCCAGTGCCTCATCCAAGCCTGGTCCAGCGCTGCCCGTGTCCCTGTTCTGTCCTGGGGTAAGAGCTGCCAGCCCACGTTGAGTTATCATAAGGATCTTTATTCTGGACTATACTTTAGAACTGTTACTGTGGACTGTTGCCGTAACCTCAGTTATCTTTGTGCACCGTTGTGCACCGTTGTGCCACTTGTCACCAGTGAGACCCACCTCCAGGGCCTCACAGATCAATAAAGTTCCAGTTAAGCATTACAGCCGTCTGATTGATTACTGTGTTTATTACAGTTCCACCATCTTGGACCCTGGAGGACTGGACCCTGAAAGTATGGAGGCGCAGTAGCGAGGAAGGGGGGAAGGTAAGTACATGTCTTTTATCTGTAGGATTTTTTTACCCGTATGAAGACTACATTAAAGTAATGTGTATATTTAGGGGTTCTTGGGGTTCAATAAAGAGGAAGACAACCAAGAAAACTGATTTCCAGTGTCTTATAGAAAATTATTTTGATAATAAGTAAATATTTCCATTGACTGACTTCTGCTGATGTTATAAAGTTATTCATATATTTCAGCGAGCCTACATGGACTCTTTGCTAAATTATGTAATTGCGGGATGCAAATGATTGTTTATGTGTCACTGTATGTATCTCACAGCATGCAATCCTCCTCAGTTTGCAGCAAAATACATTTTAAAATGCGGAGCCGAATGGGCAGCCTGCATCGCACCGTCTCCTGCTAATTATCTCTCATCACTGGAAGATACAATGCAAATCTTTACAGGGCGCAATTATAATAGACGGAGAAGAAATGACTTGCTTACCTGTACCCGCCATCGTTATTCTCTAAAAAATATAAAACACTGTATAAACTTCATAGCTAATGAGACTTGGAAATGTATTTATTATGCAGTGAATGTGACTTCCAATAAACACACACCGGTGGTTAATAAATCATTAGAAATGCATCTAAAAAGCCCCCCCCCCCCTGCAGAGACTTAACCTCCCTAGCGCTCTTGTGAGGTCCAGATTTCTGTACCAAAAGACACCGTAGAATTTTTTTATGTTGTAACTTCCAAAATTTGTCCATACAAGGGTCTAGTAGACATCCTGAATATAATATTGTTTAAAACACACAATTATGTAAAAAAAATACTTATTTGGTATGATAGATTTCAAAACAGTATGTATTTATATTTATATTCTGTTCATAATAAAATTTTTATTCAATTGAAAATGTGTTTTGTGTTCTTAATTTTTTTACTTTGAATTGTATTGGATACAGTTATCACTATATCCAGTACAATTCTCTTTGGCACCCTCTCTCCCCTGGTGTGATGGACCCGGTTTATAATAAAATTTTAATACAATTGGAAATGTTTTGTGTAATGGACCTAGTGACATCACACCAGGGTAGAGAGGGTAAACTTCAAAGGGGCACATCTGGGGAATGCCACTGAAGATTGTTTTCTCCATTGAAAACTGTTTTCATGCGATTTACTTTCAAATCTCCTTCCCCACCAATGTGACATCATCATGTCACTCCATGGGGGGAGGTCATATGTTTGTAGGCCAGCGATAGAGAAGCCTCTACAGTAGATCGGAGCCACCAGAGCAGCACAGATCAGTAAGTTTGCGCTGCTAGGAACGCAAGGGGGTTAAAGTCTACATGTAATTTTTTTTCTCTTTACTTCCTGTTCTAAATATCAACATGAGCTCCACAAAAATGACATGACCTGCTAGAACAAACCTTTTAGTCAGCTATCAATTACCCAGTAGGAATACTTTCTCATTATTACTGGTGACATTTGGTCAGATTTCTTGGAGGAAAAAAAGCCAGGTCCAACCACAAATGGACACAGATAGCGAATACAAACAGTAGTCCATATTCTTCCCTTCCATACCCCTTATAAAGTATAGTGCTTTGTATACAGGGGCTCAGTTATATGGAAATTAAATTGAGCATCCCCTAAACCAGTGGTTCCTACACTTTCCCTGCAGGGCCCCCCTTTTCTATTTAGGAACATGATCGAGCCCCCCCCCCCTGCCTATTTTAACACAGGTTAAGAATGGGGGCCCGAGCCCCCCTGGAATACCTTCGCGCCCCCCAGTTTTGGAACCACTGCTCTTACCTGTCCCCATTCAACTCAAGTGGCCTTGCTAAACTACTGGAGAAAATTAATTTTATATAACATACTATGTTTCCAACACATGTGTATTTGAGCTGCAAACACAAGCGAATGGGTGTTATATAAATGTATAATGTAGGAGGACCCGGCACTACATATCAGTGATGTATACCTTCCAATCACTATGTATTCTATCAGGGAGGATCCGGCACTACATATCAGTGATGCATACCTTCCAATCACTATGTATTCTATCAGGGAGGACCCGGCACTACATAGCAGTGATATATACCTTCCAATCACTATGTATTCTATCAGGAAGAACCTGGCACTACATAGCAGTGATATATACCTTCCAATCACTATGAATTCTATCAGTGAGGACCTGGCACTACATAGCAGTGATATATACCTTCCAATCACTATGAATTCTATTAGGGAGGACCCGGCACTACATAGTTGTTAGTAGTAGATCTAAAGGAAATTGTATGAAGTGATCTAAAGGTGTATAGGAGGGCTTAACACATTGCACAGCACAGTGTGTTAGACAATGGGTATAGTAAGTACAGAATACAATGGGTACAAGCCAATGCAGACTGCACAACACGTGATTTTCTGGCAGCACAATACAAGGTGTATAGCGGTGTCTAGTGGTGTGTGTTAAAAGAGCCCTTAGAGTTGGCAAAATGCAACAATGCCAAGTACCATTCTCCTGGTATCTTCCAAACCCAAATTCATCCAGAGATGTCAGCTTTGTGATTCCACAAAAATACTCCAACTACCTCAGTGTCTAGTGACAGCGCGTCTTACACCACTCTATCCAACGCTTGGCATTGGGCTTAGTGATGGAAGACTGGCTTTTCACTGATAGAAACTTGTGCAATGGAGATTTCAGAGCACGACTGTGGTGCCAAGATTAATGCCAGAGGAGGGTTGGAACACTGCAGCCACTGTTAGGCACTATGTACCACAGGTGACCCTACATAGTATGGCAGTACATAGATGCCTCTTTGCTTTTATTTACAGTTGATATCTAGGAGAGGGTGATTTTATATTACAACTTATGCAAGGGGGAGCCATACGAGGTGGATAATAAGCAATAGGTAGGGATGCAGCTGGTCTATATATATATATATATATATATATATATATCAAATTTTTCGGTCCATAAGACGCACCCTGTTTTTAGAGCAGGAAAATCATAAAAATATATTTTAAATGTTTAAATCAATTGGGATTGTTGTGGCTGCAATACCAAATTGCAGTCACAAGATGCACTTCACGGCACATCACGTCATCTTTCTCACACATCAGGAAATGATTCTACAATTTATGATCCTACATATAAGCAGAAACCCAGATGTTTTTGAGCTGTCAAAAAAGTTGGAGCTTACAGAAAAAGTAGGAGCTGTCATATACAGAGATGGTAAGCATGGCAAAGGACATCTTGTGGCAAAAGATGGTATTGCAGGGGGATTTTTTTCCTCCACTTGAAATAAGGTTTAAAGCTTGAACACATTAAGTAGCTGTATAACTTGGCTTTATTAAGTATACACTACCAATTAACCTTTCCAGCATACCATAATTTACTGTTATTGTTTTATTGTGTATACAGTTTATGTCAATTGGATAACCTCAGGGAAACCTTTATATCCTCCATATCTATTTTGACATATGCAAGTCTAACTCCTCTTGCTGAATTCTTCATTCTCTAAAAGGAAGTAAAAGTGAGATCCTTGCCACTCTATCCAGCAGGGATGTCACTAGTTATTAAAGAGAAGGGGGACATAAAGAAGTCTCACTCTTCCTCCTGATATCTCTCTAGCAGACCCCCAAATCCTACATCCTCCATATCTACTATGGCATAATGAAGCCTCACTCCTCCTTCCTGAGATCTCTCTATCAGACCTCCAGATCCTACATCCTCCATATCTACTATGGCATAACGAAGCCTCACTCCTCCTTCCTGAGATCTCTCTAGCAGACCTCCAGATCCTACATCCTCCATATTTACTATGGCATAACGAAGCCTCACTCCTCCTTCCTGAGATCTCTCTATCAGACCTCCAGATCCTCCATCCTCCATATTTACTATGACATAACAAAATCACACTCCTCCTGATATCTTTTTATCATACCTCCAAATCGTAAATCCTCCATATCTACTATGACATAAAGAAGTCTCACTCCTCCTTCCTCCTGAGATCTCTGTAACAGACCTCCAGATCCTACATTGTCCATATCTCCTATGAACCAGGAGATAATGTTTGGTACTCATCCCTTATGTAGGGTGGTCTCCCTCATTGTCTCCCTCACTGTCCTCAGCTTTAGCCTCATGCATGGTAGGTTCTGCTGCACCTCCCTGTACCTGATTGAGCCTCTGATTAGCTGTTTCCATCCACAGGTCACCAGCTGGCTTTTGGTCAAATGTAACTCTCACAG
>CM070036.1:25317279-25329696 GCA_036250615.1 Ptychadena robeensis | reverse complement strand
TCACAGATGACACTTTCATGTCAGGGAAGGTTCTCATTCATCCAGATCATGAATGGAACTTCGAGACAGAGAAGGGGAGGGGGAGGGAGAGCAGAGGATTATGAGGCCCCACCACAGCTGATGTTTTCCCAGCAGCCCTTTCAGCTATGACGTCCTCTCCCCCTCTGCTGTTGGTTAGTGAGAGGAGAGGGGGTGGGGCCACCAGCCGGCCAGGACTAAAATTATTGTCGGAACAAGCATGGGGAAGAAAAGTAGTCCCTTCTCACATGCTTGTCTTCGACTTCAGGGGGGGGGGGCGGTTGGAGCAGAAGACATGAGAGCAGAATAAAGGAAAAAAAAATTAAAAAGCAGCCGAGATCGGGCCACCTAGTGGTTGCAGGCCCCATAGCATTGCTATGTCTGCAGCCCTGGTTCCTACGCCAGTGACTGGGTGACACCATTTTATAGGTGTGACACCAAACAACCAGTTTGTAACCTAAATATTTAAATAATGTTTAGCTTTATAAAGGATTTCTTTGTGTTTTTTCAGGAGCTATCTGACAGTATGAAGGCTTTTGTGGAGACGTATGGCCATAACAGTGATGCAAAGATTGGGATAGTGGAGGTAAGCTGCGTCTTGTCTTTGTGGATAATATTGACGTGTGATGAACCCATTGTATGGTGTAAGTGGGAACATCGAGGTGAGGTTCTGGCTAAAGAAAATGTGCAAAATGTGCAGAGAAATCTCTGATCAGAGACTGATGGTCTCCAGGCAGCCAAAGCATCCTTCCACGCATTGTGTTTTCATTGCTGCATTTGCTATTCAAATGCGTTTGTGTTTGAATAGAGAACGCATTTGCGAAATAATAGCAAAACAGTATTTGACAAGCAAAGTCGCTGTTGGAGCTGTTTCGTCTGTGGATGATTTTGAAAAGCACACTGCATGCTGGACACTAACACTAGCGCTGGCTGTCCTTCCACACTATGTCTTATGCCCCCCATACACCTTTAGATTCCTCCATACAATTTCCATCAGATCTACCAACAACTATGTAGTATAGTGACCTCCCTGATAGAATACATAGTGATTGGAAGGTGTAGAAAGGTCCTCATATTACATGGTTTTGGTAGAAGAAAAGTTGATTGTACAGAAATTGCATGGTAATTGTATGTGGTGTATGGGGGGCTTTAGGCCTAGTACACATGGACAGGTTCCTATGCATGTTAATCAAACAACTGACTAGAGCCCCCCATACACCTTAAGATCGATCCATACAATTTCTATTAGATCTACCAACAACTATGTAATATAGTGGCCTCCCTGGCTGATAGAATACATAGTGATTGGAAGGTTTAGAGAGGTCCTTATATTACATAGTTTTAGGTAGAACAAAAGTTGATGGTACAGAAATTGTATGGTAAGATTGTTAGGTGTATGGGGGCCTAAACAGAGTTTTGGGTTTCTAATTAGATCAAATCAGGAATGTTGGTATATATTAATAGAAAGTACAAAAACTGTGCATAAAATTTAGTTAATCCAGTTGTATGTACTAGCTGTACTTTATACTGGAAAACAAGTTGTGCAGCAAGTACATTTAGAACATGGGTTCATACCAACTAGGCAATTAGTATTTTCAGAAAGTCGACAATAGCCACCTATGTATCTCTATAATTACAATTCCCATAATTTTTAAGGGGCACTTTATGATATGTTGAAGTAACTCCATTGCATGGAGAACCACTAGGTTTTATTGGATTATTATATACTTTTTTGATTATCACTAGTTGCAGTGAAAGACATAGCCTTTTTCTTCAAGGAAAGATAAAGAAATTGTTTATTATAAATGTGTTCTATGTACTGCACACTGACGCCTGTGTCCTATCACACCGACACATACTGATAATTAAATGAGACAGTTCTGATAATGATATTGCCAAGTGTTGAATGTTCCTAATTTTGCCTTTTGTTTAATTTCCTGTTATGATGCAGGTAGGTTGTTGTTGCGAAGCATTTATCATTTTAGGATTACATAGTGAAGGAGTGATGTACAGAAGCAAATAACAATCATTCAAATTATAAATGTTTTTTATTTAAAATGTTTCAAATATTCTTGTTTAAGAGGAAGGTTAGACTTTCACACAACATTGGAGCCTGCAAAATATCTAAAGCACATCTAAATATATAATATTCTGTAGTATTAAAAAAATAAATTACATTCCCTATGGATAGTGTTTAACAGACAGGTTTTCTGGGGAACTACCAGCAGGAGTAAACTGTAAGGGCTGCCCAGATTTAGCCTAGAACTACAAAATGTTTTTTCCATGCGCATGTCTGTGCTGATCGTGGGGAAAAAGTTGTGGGGGACTTGACCTCCTTGTAACCCTGATACAGGTCGAGTAAGTGCCGCAATGTAGTGATTACGCGCTACATTGGAAATCAATGGGAATGACACAACCAATACCAGTACATGCCCATTGATTTTCAAAGGACGTGTCCAGCGGCAGATATTTCCCTTTTGCTTAAATTAAAATGCAGTGAACCATGTTCATTTTGTGCAATGCAGTGCCCGTGTGAACAGGCAAATTATAGCCATATTACTTTGAATTGGCAGTGTTTCATTGTGTGTTTTTCCCCATGTTCGGCCTGCACAACATATTAAAAATGCTCAGGTCCTATAGGCCTCATCATGGGGTTTAGTTACAGACTTCTTCCGGCCATAATGCAAAGTTCCAAAGTGCACAACTTAGAAAGGTTTGCTTCCATGTACCAAAATTATACAGGTTAGTTACCAGACCATACACACACACAACTGTCCTTAGTCTATAAAAGGCAACATCGTACATCCTATACCTGTATCTGTGCAATGGAGCAGCACAAAATGGCACTGGTGGGGTGCTGGTGGAGTTGCATGGTTGTGCTTCAAAATCTATAGAATCTTTTTACACATAATAAATAAATTATTATTTAGCAATGGAACTACTTAACCATAGTTACTCTGCTGGATAGTCACATAGGATTTATAATGTGACTTAAGTGTTAAGAGTCTTAAGCCATACTGAGGTGATGCAATTAGGGGTGCCCAAAAGGATCTACCAGAAGTAGATGACGGAGTCCTGCCTTTTGTTTTTTTTTCTTTTCTCTCTCTTTATCAACACACAGTAAGCTAATGACAAAAACATATTTGTAGAATTGTATTGTAAAATATACAATTTCCATATTTATTATTGGCAGAGCATTGTAAAAGTAACTCACAAGTCACAAAAGTCTTTTTTACTTTTACCGAAACAGAAACAATAAAATTAAATCTTACAGCAAGTAAATAAATCAGCCTTGTATGCAGCAAACTGACATTCACAGGTTATTAGTTTTGCAGCTCATCACCCAGGCTTAGCTTGGTTGGTCAGCGAGTTTCCAAAGTCTTTGGCTTTCCATGTGAGCAAACACAGTTCCTACAGTCTACTCCTTCTCTTTCTAAACACCAAGCCTTTACAGGGAGAGTTTCTCTGTGGCCAACAATTCCCCAGGTCTGTACCCAGTTCCTTCCCCCTTATATCAGTGTCTGGGACCCTGTAAATACTATGTTAAAATAATGGTTTCTCATACATAACCACCGACTCCCTACCTGGAATGCACCTGCAACAACCCGTAATATGGAGAAACATATCTCCATCCAGGACCCACCCTTGGAATCCTCTACTACTGTATATATATATCATAGGATATCTACCAAACAATCCATATAACACAATACCTGAGAGTTGTATGTGCTCTTGTTCCCACACTATGGACATAAGACTGCCTTGCTATTCATAACTGACAGTAAAGATGCTGTGATTGGAACTATCAGTGACATCTCTAGCAGGGAGCTCTGAGATGGAGGGGACTGAAGTGTAGGTTAGTGAAATTTGCTGACAGTTTATGTTGACTTACCCTGTTGTTGTTTCCCACTACCACATGATCACTTAATGGTAATACCAGACTGTAAAAATTATGTAAAATTATATAGGATAGCTTTGCAGTCTAAAGTAAATATTTATTGCAAAAATTTCTTCATGCCATTCTGTAAGTATATATACTTGAAATGGGTGATGACAGGTTGTATTCCCCGTCTGTAATCGCATCGTAATGAGAGTTCTCGAAGTTCACATAAATATGGGCTTTGGGACTCTGTTATTAAGATCTTTTTAAATACCAAACACCATTATTATGTTTTAGAATTCCTCTGCTCATCAGCTTCTGACACAGCCAGCAAAAAAAGTTTTTTAAAAGCTTTCATTATATAGGAACATTTTAATGGCAATGGTCGGTTTACTTTAGAGGACGCTGAGCTGAGTGATGTATAAGCCACTGACAGTGGTAGCCCCCATGATAGTATTTTGTGTCTATCTTATGCTCTTCCAATATTACATCCCATCACACCCCAAGGGAGGATGGGTAGGACTGGGGAATGGGAGGATGGGTAGGACTGGGATGGGAGGATGGGTAGGACTGGGGTATGGGAGGATTGGTAGAGCTGGGTGGGAGGATGGGTAGGACTGAGGGATGGGAGGATGGGTAGGAGGATGGGTAGGACTTAGGGATGGGTAGGACTGGGGGATAGGTAGGACTGAGGGATGGGATGGGAGGATGGGTAGGACTGGGTGGGAGGATGGGTTGGACTGGGTGGGACTGGGGGATGGGAGGATAAGTAGGACTGGGGGATAGGCTGGGAGGATGGGTAGGACTAGTGTTTTAGCAGCAAAAAACTCCCAGCATTCCTTCTAAACTATTCTAAACTATTTTTCGAAAAGCTAACTTTGTGAGTTTATTGCAAATCCCCTGCAAATAGTTGAAACAGTACAGGTGGAAACAGTCCAAAACAAAATATTGAAATAAAAAATCTAAAATTAAATTGCATTAAATTAAATAAAAAATGTTGGTGATGAGACAATGCTCCGAGGCTTTGCAATGAGCTCAATAAGTCACCTATTTAGAAAGAAATTTAACCATCTCTATTATAAACGCTGTCCCACACATTTTGTAGGTATACATTCTTTTGTTAAAATTCTTTTTTGTTGTTTTTTTTATATTGTTTGTTTAACTATTCACTTAGCAGGTCATTAAAGCAAAACTTATGAAGGAATTGTAGTGGTAACTGGAAATGTTAGTGAAACTTTGAATTTAACTCACAAGTCTAAAGCCCCCATAGACGGGCAGACTCCCGGCCATAGTTGTAGCTCCCACCGATCACATCAAGGTTGGTCTGCCGCAACTATGTGGGAGCCCACCTTGAATTATGTAGAAAAAAAGCCGGCAAGTCGGGTCGCACACGGATCCGACATGCCGTTTTTTTTTCTCTACAACTGCGAGGCAGAACAGCTGCAGCTTGTAAACAGGGAGGGGGAGTCTCCTCCCCCTCCCTGTTAATTGGCTAGTCGGACGGGAGTCCTGTGTGTTAGTGGAAGACACAAGATTCCTGTCCGAAATGTAGCAGACTGATTACAGCGTGGTGACGTCACCACGCTGTAATCAGTCTGCTAAAGGTCTGCCATAGATCGAGGTGTCTATGGCAGGCTTAATAGTCAAATTGTACATTGCATTAAGATGTAGAGAAGGGTTTAACAAAAAAGTATAATGCTGGCAAAGGTTGTGTTTGCATAAATTCAAAGTCAAGTTGACATTTTTCTACTCCGAATTAATACTTGTTTTAACTTAATATAACTTGTACTTGTATAACTTTAACTTAATATATAACATGTGCTAGCACAATAATTTTTAAATGTTCCTAAAACCCTTCACTACATCTTCAACAATGTTGGTGATAATACCATGTTTAGCAGAATGGCGATTAACTCATGAAATTTGGAAAACATGTCTTAAATTGCACTCTACATTTATTTACTTGGCAAAGTCCATCATTGTTATGAAAATGTCCTTTATTATACCTTTATTGGAGTTAGGTGTTTAATTTGTATAGACATGTTATCTAGAAGCCATTGGGGCCAGGTATACATATTTTTCAGATTGAATACATAAAATGAGATATCTATCTATTAGGGCTCATGCTTAATACCGTTTCTAACCATACAAAGGTCTATACATAGTACAACGGACATTACATGCTCCAGAGGAATATTATATGTCTCGTCTTAAGGGCTGTGCAAGGTCTGTCTAAAAATTGTGTAAATCAAGGGGCGAATGCTAGGATGCACATGTTCTGCAGAAGAAGTTAAATGTGAAAGCTGTATCAGTGGCAGGCCTCTATCTGTTGTCTACAAATAGAAATGCCCATAACGTTCGAGCGGCAGACAGTCCGCAGCGAACACGGCATGTTCTACTTTCACCCTGCTAGTGTTTGACCCACCCCCTTCACCGATGTGGGTATTCATCCGCCAGACGGATCTGCCTAGCAGGGATCTAAAAAAGATCTGGCCGGTGGAAGAACACCCACACCACCAGTGCCTGTCAATATTGTTTCGTCGGTAGATGTTGTGTGCCCCTGGAGCTGGCGGTCAGAATTTTACTAAAGTCTGATCCACCTGTTCGAGAACGGCCGCATCCGATGTTGGTCCATCTACAAAGAACGACGGCTGTGCTCTGTGTGTGACCAATGGTACATGCAGCTATATAACACTCACGCAGTCAGTACAGTCCCCAATCAGGAAAGATCATGCCCCTTCTGAATAGAGAGCTATAGCTCCTAATAATTAATAAATTGGTGATTATAATAAAATTAAAGGCCCTGGGCTGAGGCCGATAGACGAGTGATGGAGTGCAACTTGATGACATCATCACGCTGCCATTTATCGCTCAGAGTATTGGCAGGCACCCTTTGTGTGCGGTGTGTTCACATCCAAAGTAATGGCATCAGCCAGAGATTTAAGGACGTGTCCATTCTCTGCCCGACCGAGCTATGTCGCCCCATGTGGGCACCCAGGATCCGTTTGAAGATGGCCTTGAGTGAGCATGCACATCGATCGGCCGACATATTACCCTGACCCAGAAATCTAAAGCTAATTTATATTGATATTTGGAAACTAAAAATTGCTCTCACCTTAACCACGGAGGCTCAACCACGGAGAGCTATTTTGCTTTCCTCTTTGGTGTCTGAATTGGATAAATAAGGGCCCTTTACACTAAGCGCATTGTATTGTTTACTGGCAACCCCCTAAACAAAACCCAGCGTATGATATATGTTTCCACTGCAGTATGAAAATATGTGCTGCAGTGCGTTATCATTAAGGGCTTGTCCCCACTTAGCGATCTCCCACGGCCTCCCACGATTATAGGATCGCAGGAGATGTGGACATGTATTTGATGGGGCTAATCCTCACAGCTGCGGTCAGCTGCGATCGGGCACGGCCCACAATCTAGAACACAGGTCACTGCATTTTGAATCACGGGTGGTGGTGGCCATAGACATAAATAGACTCAATTCAATGATTTGTAACCGCGCCCATTCATTCTCTGGGCAAGATGTCCCCCCCCCACTTGCTGCCTGCAGGTGCTAGCGATCTCCATATTGCTAGATCGCTAAAGTGGGGACAAGCTCTAACGCATAACGCAACACATGAAAGGTACAACTGGTTTATTGTTTATTTATTTACTGTGTATCATGAGGTAACGCTACCACGCTGAATACAGTTATATAAAGGACAGTTCAACCCAGAGTTGTCTTAAGGACAAGGCGATTAACAAGTCACCTTATGCTACAAAGCCATTTAGGCCCGGCAAGCACCTATTTCTATTTATCACACATCTCGGATAAGAGTTTGGAAGGAGCAGCAGAAGCCGAGGTCCATTATAAATCTGCTGACACACATATTTATTGATCCCAGAACCTGGCATTACATTTTTAGGAGCAGAAATGTGCGCTGTGTAAACATCCGCTGGCACTGTGTTTGTTCAAGCATCACAAGATTATTTTAATTAATTTGTTTACAGCGCACCTAAACTCAAAAATAAAACAACACCAAAAAATTTTTTATTACATTTTTACTTACCTCTAAACTGTCCCAATAGTTTAAAGTTGCTCAAAGTAGCCAATGTCAATGGACACAAAGTGAAAGCAGGGAAAAAGCTGCAGAAGGATTGTCCTGAGCCAGGCAGTGAGAGGAGCTCAGTTCCGTGGCCCTAGTAAGACGAGGAGGAGGGGTGAGGGGGCGAAATATACAGATTTCACCTCACATGTAACGATTTTTTATTTACTTTTTGCTCCAATAATGTGGGGTTGGTTAGCTAGGGAGAAAAGTGTGTCTGGTGGGTTTAGGTGCGCTTTAAAACTAGTAACCCCTTATAGTTCTCTAACTGTTGGATTTTTACCAGATTTATATTGTGATAAAATACTTGTCTAAGCCAAAGGGTCATGAACACCTGCCATGCTAGGAAAGATAAGAGGTTCGCAATACTCCATGGTTCTCCTTGTACACCTACTGATGCAATCCAATGCCACCCTGCCCAAAGTTCAACAATACAGAGACTAATTTCCTCCATATACTTCATATTTCTCCAGCAGTTGGATGGTAGAATATAGTGGTGGGAAAGTGGGTAAATGGTAGTCTTCTATAACCCCACGCACCCAACAGCAAGGTTAATTGAATTGGTTTCACATGACTAGGGTATAAAAGATAGCTGTCCCTTTTGTCTGAATTGTTCAACAACATTCACTCACAAAAAACCTAACTGGAATAATTGAGACAGATTGGGTTTTAAATGGCCCGGCAGCCTTTTATTACCAACATAACTAACAAAATATAATATATAACAATCATTAAACAGACCATTATAGATTAAAATGAAGGTTCCTTGAAGGCAGTTATCCAGTACCCTGTATCTGCATTACCCAATGCATAGGCCTCCAGCCACACTACATCGACTCAAAGGGTGGGACTCTGTACCTACGACAGTCCCTTTCCAATTATCTTTTTTCATGGCTAGACCACCTTCAAGGGCCTTACAACCCTGCCACTGCTGTGAAATCTAAAATCAAAAGGAACAAATCAAAGTTTTATAAACAAAATTGAGAGATGGAGGGCAGGAAATTCATCTGACACACACTATCCTCCGACTGAAGTGTGGTGAATTCTCCTCCCACACTTAATTACAGGAGAGGCCCCTGCCTAGCAACTGACCCAACCAATCCGGTAGACAAAATAACATAATATCATAACATGATACCATAATAACATAACTAAGCATGTTTATAAGATTTGCCAACCCTTAGTATGCTCGCTCCTTCTAAACCCAGTTATGTAGTCCCTCCGCCTAGGTCTTTGTTTTTTATTTTTGCTCCAGGGCTGTCTTACTTTCTCTTCTCATTGCATTTGATGGTGATTGCATTAAGGTGATTGCGTTTACTGAATGGCTATAAACGTTTAGGAAAATGTTGGATGAGAAACATCTTAAATATTGAAGAAAACATCAAGGTGTATGTCGCCGTTTTATGTAAAACAAATGTTAATATGCTATGTAGAGTTAAAATACATGTTCACATTAAAACTCACTATCTACTAAATTCTAGTGATGAGCAGCACAGGCAATATTCGTTTTCTCAGAATATCAGAAAATTTTCACCTAATATTCACAAGAAATTCGTAAATTTGAGGATTTGTGATCTCCGGTCATTATCACTTTTATACCGCAATCGGCACTTGTACATGCGCATATTGAGAACGCAATGCACGGTAGTTCCAGGGGCTGATGTAACAAATCTCGAATATTCACATCTTCATTACAAAGACAAAGCACTATATTCAAGATCTTCGTGAATTCTCGAAGTGACGATATTAACAATAAAAATTAGCAATTAGAATATAGAATATATACTTAATTTAGTGGCAGACATTTTGGCACTGCCCAGTGTATATTCTTTGAAAGGAAAAGGGCAACAAAGTCATTGTCATCAAAGATCAGAAACCTGGAAGGTTGTGGAGGACTCAACTCAAATAGATGGATGGATTAAAAGATTACAGGAGAACAAGATTAAGACCAAGCACTGAAAGACACACAGTCATTCCTTTATCCTTGTAGACTTTGACCTTTAACCTTGTAGACTTTACTTACTGAAGCTCAGACTGAATACAGTTGACATGCATGGATTATACTGGAAAGCAATCACTCTCCTGGCTTTGGAGATGCCTTTGGGCCTTCGCAGAATAATGAGCTTCCACCACCCCTCTTCAGGTTAGGTTTATAGGCTAAAAAATACATTTTACATTACACTTCAGCTTATCCTAATGTGAATGATGAATTGGCAACGATTACATTTCAGGCTGTGCTATGATTATATTATAACAGATAAAGTAGCTCTCCAAAGATTAGAAGTCAATAATGACACTAATAAAATAATTTATTCATAAATCTAATGGCTCATTTTGTATCCTGATCTTCAAGTGACCTTCAAGGACAAAATGCTCTTAAATATGTCGTTATTCCGCACTCCCATGTCATGTATACATAGCATAGAGGAGAAACAAGGACAACGTTACAAAATGAAAATAGTTTATGCTTTAAGGTCCATTAGAAGAATCGATGCATTTTTGGTGGTCTCTCTGGGGAAATGAGGTCGATATCAATTTTACATTTAAAGGGTAAATCCATTTTTCTGACCCCTACTGATTTCCATGATTTCCAGGCTAACTAAAACAAGGCTTTCCTAAAATAATTAGATGTTAGGTGAACCTTAAATGTTGTTTTCAGTTTCTTAAAGAGGAACTCTCTGTATTCATCGATGGCCAACATGGTACAACACTCTACTACTAAAGAGGAACTGAAATAGTATGGTAAAGGAGAAGCCAAGAAATCTACTATGGACGTTTGCAGGCCAGAAGTGCTTGCCATTCAATAAAAATGTTGTCTGCATTTTAATAATTTGGTTTATCTGTATATACTTTTAAAGTGGACCTACCGCGAAGTAGGTCATTCAGCAGTATTGGCTGCAGGCTTCAGCGCAACATCATACAGCCGCAATAGGATTTGGGACATCTGTCACATGTTCCCCTTGCGGGTGTAGGAAGTGTCGCCAGTCTTGTGGGATTGTGACATTAGTAGTGATGAGAGCCGTCTCTCTTCCGTCCACAGACACATCTCATCACGGCATCCGAGTCAACCCTAACCCCCCAATGGAGCCCTCCCACAGAGGAGACAGAGAGCCTAGTCTCTGTAGGTGGTGGGGGGGGGGGGATGAATGAGGGGCAGAAGTTTTTTTTTTGTGTAGCAGTTTTTCGGGATCTGAACTGCTGACAGGTGAATATTGTGTATATTTTATATGTCACCCAGTGCCCGAAAACCATGGTGTCACCCCACAGTAGTGCATGCATTTTATATTTATCACAGCAGGGGAAAATGGAAATCGTATACTATTAGGCTGAAGTGTATTATTTAACTTGCTCAGCCATGGATACAATGTAAACATGAATCTCCCTTTACTACTAAAGGGATACCGAGGTTGTCCAGCCTAGGTGCCCAACTGGCAGCCCAGGGGCCACGTGGGGCCCTTGGGGCATTCTTCAGTGGCCCTCTTTGTCCTTCACTTGCAGCCCCGGAAACCTTACTGTTTATGCATAGGAACTCATATTGCATCACATAATCTCTAAATCAAAATGTGCATCACCATACTACAGTGTTACCCAATGCTTGAAGTATAATTTAAAATAAGTTTTGTTAAAATAATGTTTTCTAGCTATGCCTGCTGTCCTCTCTCTTGTATAAAACACTAATACAAGTCAGTATAGATTGAAAAAGCACTTGTGGCCCTCCATACCAACTCAGTTGCCCACCACTGTTGTACAGTATGTTTAGCAAGGGATCCAGGAAATGTGCTGCAGAAACAAGTAGAAGCCTCAGGACTCAGAACTATACAATTCACAAGGAACAGGAGGGCAAGACTATGCTGCAACCATGACTCTATTGGAAGAAGGAAGATTGCACTCTTTCTGCCTACTTGCAAGTTCTTTAGTGTCTTTAGTGTCACTTCTGCAGCGGCCAGTGGTGACATTTTCCTAGTCTCAGTAGACCTCAGATCTGGTAATGTGTCTACACCACTTCTCACTATCCTTCCTGCTTTGAGGTTTTGACAATAGAAAAGAAAGCACCACTACTAAAATGGGTGGCTGCCTTACTGCAACTTTATAAGTCTTACCATTAATTCCTATTGTCGTTTCCTGATGTGGAACAAGAAATACAAACAGATTACTATGTAAATACTATGTAGCTCTGAACACTCTCTCCCCCTCACATTGATGGGGTCATCCTTGATGCTGAAATGTGAGGACACGCATATGGTAAGAACACCCCTCACCTCCCTGGCATAATCATTGACATTGGGAAGGTGGAAAAGCTGAAGACACCATCAATAGGGGAGGGTGCAGGGAACAGATAAGCACTCCAGAGTGTGGCTAGTGGTTGCAGTGGCGTAGCGTGGGCTTTCGTCGCCTGGGGCCGACCGGAAATTTGCCGCC
>CM070036.1:25260799-25302694 GCA_036250615.1 Ptychadena robeensis | reverse complement strand
TCGCACCCCAGAAATGCTGCGGCCTAAGAGAACATCGTTGCAACTTTCCGTTTTTCAAACAAGCCTGTTTTATTCGGTCAAAAATCGAGTGAAAAATCTACCCGTGTATGGGAGGCTTTAGAAAGCCTCTGTACTTGTATACAGTTCTATGTGACGTCTATGTAGGTTTTATAGCAGGGTTGTCTATTTCCATTTATCTGTAGAGATGGTCCAATTTTATTTTAAAAAATTTGACCATTTCAACCATTTCGAGTTAATTGCAAAGCCCCTGAACATGGTAGCATCACCAAACTTGCTGGAGATGTACAGAAGGGTTGGGAGTACACACAAAAAAAAGTATGTCTCTAACACAAATAGTTTTTGCACAAATTAAGTTCAAAGTCAGGTCAAAATGTCGAAAATCAGAATTTCGACTTTAATTTTGAACCTAATCTACGCAAAAACTACACATGCTAGAGCAAAAAAACATTTTTCAAATGTTCCCACAACCTTTTTCTTTATCTCCAGCAATTTTGGTGATGATACCATGTTCAGAGGCTTTGCAATTAGCTCACAAAGTCAGCTAGTCGAAAAATTCGACCATCTCTACTTATCTGGGGCCACATACAGGTCAGGTTTTGGTAATTCAGAAATCTTTGTTAATCAAATTTGACTTCATTTACTGCTGTTTGTCAGACATATATCATAAATAAGGCCCTCAAGCACTGGAGGCGGACACCTTGGTTGAATAATAAAAGAAGCCACCAAAAATTAGATAAAACCATTATTATGACTCTGATTCATACCAGTAATCAGGAATCATTTGTTTATGACCATTTAGTTATTCTAGTTCAGACTGTCACTATCTATGAATCATAGTAACATAAAAAAAAACCAAAAGGTAATATATTTAAAAATAAAGTATGCAAATACAACATATTGTATTGTGTATATGCAAATGATATGCAAATGAGGTATGTCAGGTTAGATTATGTTGGTATTAGCAGAAATTCATTCAAATTTAGCTTTCATTCTACAGATTTACACAAAAGACCTCCTGAACTTGAATTAACCTCCATCCTCTTTACTCCAATTGTTTCCATTTCCCTACATGTTTTAAAAGCAATTCTATATATATGAAGGCTCTAGTAGTTAGCATGTTTTTTGACCCCCTGGCAGGTTTTTCTGTGGCATTGTTTAAGAAGTGATCCCCTTATTTGTTTATGAAGGACAGCCTTGCCAAATCAATTAAAAAAGTATTTTTAAAGGGGAAAAAAAGAAGCCATACACAAGGCGATTCTGGCTCGATAGATGAGGAATCGACTTCAGTGGGATGATGTCAACCCGCTGCAGCCGGCCTCTCAGCCAATCTACAGCACCCTTTGTGTGTCGGCCATTACTTTGATAATGTAATGGAATCGGACCGGAATTTTGTGGCGTGTCAGTACTTGGTACTCACCAGGTAGGGCCACCGTCGGGCGATTGGCAGGAGTGCACGCGGCGGTCATTCGACCAAACATCTGGTGCAAATTGAGCCATATATGGCTATGGCTAGTATGGTACCCATATGATGCACAGCCTCAGGTTGGGCACCTAGGGTTTAGAAAGTCCCTCATATTACATGAATTTGGTAAAACAAAAGGAGATCTTGTGAAAAAAGGTGTATGGGGGCCCTTACTTATTTGGTCAAAGACATTGATGCTAGTGGCCTGATGGAGGTCACGTTTCAGGGCTTTGGCAGTTCTTTCTTTTACAAAGGAGAAGATACTGGTCATGCTGATGGGTTAGGCTAAATTTACACTGCTGAAACGACCTCTCACAAGCGCCTCAATTTAGAATACTACCCCATAACAGATCTATGGGGCTAAAGCCCCCCAAAAATGACCGGTGGACACCTAATGTCGCATCCACCGGTCAGCTGTGTTAACGTTTGCCTGGGTCCCCCTGTCAAAAGTTTTTGAGTGGGCAGGGGAGTGTTAGCAGATAAGTTGTTGAGCGGTTGGGGGGAGATTGCTGGCAGAAAAGTTGTTGAACGGGGAGAGGGGAGGAGAAATGGCCCTTGATGGATGCAGCAAACCTCCTGGCAATGGAGGGAAAGGATCCGGGTGAAGTTAAGCTGGGCATACACGTCAATGAAGAAACATATTAAAGCAACACTGTTACAAGATTTGAGCCATCCACGGTTCCTGCATGTTGGAAAAACTTGGTCGAAATCCATTACTTTGAATGGGGCCATTCATAGTAATGGCCGGGCTGCAGCTGAACGGCACATAGGCTGTGATCAGCTAGCTGCAGTCCCAGGAGTGTGAAGGGGCGGGGCCAGCATGTCTCTGTGCAAGGGGGAGGCACGCAGACTGGCTCACTCTCTCTCTCTGCTTCTCCCCAGTTGGTCAATGGCTGGGGAGAAGCAGAGACCCGGGGAACCACGGGGAAACCGGGTCCCAATCGAACAGGAATTGATGTGCCTATGTGGTGCACATTGATTACCGCTCGATTGACCCGCGATCAATCACTGCGTGGCGACGTCACCATGCTGTGATTAATCGCCGGTCGATTGCACGGGAATCTAACTATGTATGCCCAGCTTAAGGCTGCCTGTGTGACCTCTGTAGGGTCCAGGTGTCACAGCTATAAGTAGTGACATCGAACCAGTTTGAATACCAAATTACTGAAAATCAGGCAAATGAGATGGGGATGGAAAAATGTCTGAGGCCTCCACCTGAAAAACCATTCCTGTGTTTGAGGTCATCTTTTTTTGTTAACCCTTCAGTGTATCTGTTCAGAAACTGACTAACCCCCTCTGCCACTGACCAGACAATATCCCCGAGGTTATACAACTAGATTGAGATTTAAAAGTGTTCCTTTAATTTCAACATATATATATACACAAATATAATATACAAAAATATTAATGAATTTATAACCTGAAAATAAAGCATAGATTAATGTATGAGGGAGGGAAAGAGCCACTGCTTGGACTTGGGTGTGTACATTTTTACTTGAGCTACTAAAATCTGTAAACAGACATATTTAATTAGAAAAAAAGGGTGTAAGAAATAGAGATGGTTGAATTTTTCGACTTGCTGAATTTGTGAGCTGATTGCAAAGCCCCTGAACATGATATCCTCATCAAAATTGCTGGAGATGTAGAGAAGAGTTGTGGGAACATTGGAAAAAACTTTTGGCTCTAGCACATGTTGTTTTTTGCATAAATTAAGTTCAAAGTTAAAAGTTTTTTTTTGTAGTATACCCCAACCCTTCTCTACAAGTGTGGTGATGATACTCAGGGGCTTTGCAGATAACTGAATTTTTGTAAAAAATTTGACCATCTTTAGTAAGGAATCTAAACACTTACCTACTAGTTGTATATGAACATATATTAGTTGTATATGAACAAGTATTTATATGCAGAATTTATTCTTGTTTTTGATTTAAAAAAATGTGTAGAAAAACAATATTAGGTGGCATGTGGATGATTAGCTTAATAATAAATCTCATATAATTATGCAAGATGGATGTAAAATGATTTTGTGACTTCACTAAAGGTGAAGGAAGCTGTGTTTTTCCATATTTGTTGCCTGTAGCTGTTTTATACGGATCCCCCACCTGTCCACACTGTGATAAATGAGGGCAGATGGTCATTATTTTTCAATGGTTAACAGCAGAACCTTATAAAAACAGAAGGCATTCCTGCTCCCACAGCTAGTTTTATAACCAACACTATCCCACAAAACTGGCAAAATCGGAATTCATTCTCGCCCTAAAAATTATTGGTGAAGAAATCCTAACTCCTGTGTGGTTACCCTTGGGCCAGTTATGCAAATGCTACATGCACTGTTAGGTAACTTGACTTCAGCAAATGTATATTGTGTTTAACTTGCAAATCACAGAAGCTATGAACTATAACGTACTGCAAACTGGGAATGTTCTACCAGCTATACTCTACTACCACCAGGCGTAGAAAGATTGCATTTACTTATTGTATTTATATCTACATAAAAACTGAAGTTTTAAGTATTGGGCAAATGTAATAGTGTAAACTACTCTTGTGTTGGTTTTGGAAGTTTCCCTTTACTTCCTGTCCTGTAGACGCAACAGTAAAGCTGGCCATAGACAGGTAGATTCCCGTGCAGTCGACCAGCGATCAATTACAGCGTGGTTTGATGACAATCATTATCTTTTACTAAATATATATATATATATCTAGTATAATAAAAAGGCTTTTTTATATTTTTCATTTAATGTTTCTCATAAAATCATTCCAAACTCTTCCAGAGTGCTATGGTAAATTTGTACTTATACTTACAGTACATTACATTTTGATGGAATGACCATACATTACATAGATGTTTTGCAAAGTAATTCTTTTCACTTCTAAGAGAGCAACACATGTGCACAACTACAAACCAATATCATAGCATAATTCTCATAATATTTCCAATGTCATCAACTAGATCAACCAAAAGTTCCTGTAGTCTTTTGGTAGGTGCATGATCAAAACCTGTGGCCATACTACAGTCATCCTTAAAATAAACACTTAAATGTGCTTATGTCAGGGTCAATACCCGTTCGATCAGCTTGATGATGCAATCGATTGTTTTAGGAATCGATGCGTACCACTTTGCATAAATGATTCCCAGTCGATACTTTTGATGGGGGACCCTGGTCACCATCCAAATTAATGGCGTTCGAACAGCGATTTACCAACATGTTGGTTCCCTGTTCCCTGTTGGTTCCCTGAATGATCGCCATTAACAGCACGTCGAAAAATGAACGTGTGTATGGGTACCTTAAAGCCCCCCCCCCCATGCATAGATCCTGTCGCAATTGTCGAACAGCCGATTACAGCATGATGATGTCATCACGCTGCGGCCGGTCATTACGAGAATTGAAGTGCACCATTTGTGTGCACTTCGATTCTCGTGCACTTTTCGCCAGCTAATTCTTTGAATGGGGAACTGGAACCAGCAAGTTGGATCGACGAATGACGGCTTGTGATCACTCTAGGTGGGTGCACACACTTTCCGAGTAATCAGTCACCAAGCGATTGCTGCGAATGTGAACAATCATCTGCAAAATCATCCGTGGATCAGTGCTATTTAAAAAAAGGGGGGAGGGTTATGGGCTTGTATTGCACCCATGTCTACCCAAAAACATTTTTATTAGTTTTCATTATATTTGGGATTATATTTGGGTTTATGACTGTGTGACACATGTATGTGATTTCACCATCTACCACTCTATTCCCTATATTCACTATTCTGTAGTGTAGAAAAGACAATCAATCTTTGTGAGCAAAACTTTCATTTATCCATGTTCTTCATACTGTCTCTACCCTTTGTAAATTGCAAAAGAAAGTCTCCCTGGTAATGTATGCATCTCATTTCCATTATCTGCCCTTTTCCAGCTCGCGCAGATCTTACCGACCGAAGAGAACTTCTTGTTGTTCTTCAGACAGCAGCTGAAGTCAAGTGAAGAGTTCATGCAGGTATTTCAGAGCTATTTCCATAGATAAGAACATACAGGGCGGCAATATCAGATGAAGTCCTTCAGCCAGGGAACTAGGGAGAAGTGCATGTCTTAAGCTAGCCATACACGGGTAAATTCCCATGTAATCGACCCCCAATCAATCACAGCGTGGTGACGTCACCACGCTGTGATTGATTGGGGATCAATTGAACGGAAATCAATGTGCACCACATGGGCACATCGATTACCGTTCAATGAAGACCTCCGGCTAGCTAGAGTTTTGTCCGGCTTTCAGCATGTAAATCATGCTGAAAGCTGAAGAGAAATCCAGCCAGCTTCTCCCCGTTCTTCCCGGCTGGAGTGAAGAATGCTGAATCTGCCCCCTTCACACAGACTGCACGGCTGTCAGTTCTGTGTGAAGAGTCGGCTTTCCCTATACTCTACATGAAAATTATTTTTCATGTAAAGTATTGGTGATTGAATGTGGTTTTCCAACATGTTGGAAACCCGTTCAATCGAGGTACTTCGAGGGGGCTTTATTGAACCCCCTCGAAGGACAGCACACACAGGAAGGATTGTAAGCAGATTCGAGTACAATCAATCACCGTGACCGCGCACGTTGATTGATTGTACTCAAATCTTTTTACAAATCTACCCGTGTGTGCCTAGCTTTATTTTACCTTGTTGTTTGCTTTGGCAGACAACTCCACTTTTTATCAAGATATCTCTACACAATCATTCTTGTCCATCTTTTTGACTTGTCTTTTATAATGTTAAGTGTATCTTTTATGATTGTACTATAATATTGTTTTCAAAATTTACAATCGTTCACGATTTCGCTTACATTAGATTTGTTATGTATTTTCATAATATTGGTTTTAAAAAATCACCATCGCTGTCCTTTGAATACCTTTCTGAAACATAAAACTATACCCAAAAGTTTAAATGAATTAATCGAAACATCCCAGTTAAATTCACAGTCGTACCTCCATTGTCTTGGGTTATGGGTTATGCTTCCAGACTTGGGGTACGTTTGCTTACAAACAATATTCACCCTGAACTAAAATTAATGTCACTTATCTGTCCTGAGGGAGCCCGCTGCGTTCCTCTGTGGCAGGGTCCCTGCCAATACTTCCGGGTCCGTCTCTCTGATGTCATCAGTGATGTTAAGAGGTGGGTTAGTTCCTGTTGAAGGCAATGTTGGTTTTCCTCTGCACATGTCGATATGAAGGGGGGGTAGGGGGTGGTTGGGGAATGGCGGCAGATTACATTATAATTTGCTGCTATTGCCTGTAGCGAAAAAACAGTGCAAGACGGGTGCAACACCCTGGAGGTTAAGATGTTTTGTGAATAGAGATGGTCTTGAATTTGTGACTTGTTCATTTGGAAATCCCAGTAACTGCAAAGCCCCTACATGGTATACATTGCTGGATGTAGAGATGGATTGTGGGAACATTACAATAAATTTCATAGCAAATGAAATTTTTTCCTAAATAAAATTCAAAGTTCAAAATTTCAACCCAAAATTTTTGGACAAAAACTCCATGTGCTAGAGCAATACTTTTTTGCCATGTTCCCACAACCCTTCTCCACATCACTAGAAATGTTGGTGACAATACCATGCTCAGTGTCTTTGCTTAACTCATAAAGTCAGCTAGTCAAAATTTCATTTTAAAAGGTTGACCGCCTATCTATGAAGGCACAAGAAAAAGGTAGGTTGAGGAGCAAAGAAATAGAGATTCTGAAACCAATGACTCTGAATAGCCTGAAAAATGGATCTGTAGGGGACAGGCAGAAGGTGCATATGAATGGTGGGGTGGGTGGGCTACCAAGACAGTCTTTTTGCCATGAATGGGAAGTAACATTTCCATTGAACATACAACTCTAAAGCTGGGAACACACGTATAGATATGGGCCAGATCGATGGCCAATTCATGCGTCATGCGCGCTCACAGCCATCTATCTGGCCCATATCTAATGTGGCCATCCCTGTTTTCGAGCGGGACCAATCAATCCTGCTCAAAAACAGGGATATCGGACATGACCGCAAAGCAGGGTACAGACAGCTCGATATTCAAACTGTCCGATGTACCCTGCAGCAGCATGATGACGTCATCACACTGCTGTCAGATATTGGAGAAGCTGGGGAGAGACAGTTCTGCTCTCCCCGCCTCAGCCGAGCTTGGTCTCCAGGCAAAGCATCGGACATCGGCCGTATTTACGGTCATGTCCGATAAGGCTGTTTTTGAGTGGGATAGATTTGTAGCGTCTGTACCCTGCTTAAATCACGGTCGATGTCCATTGCTTTTGCATAGAGACCGCGGGTCTCCATGCAAAGCATCTTTGGAGCTGGAGACACCGCAACGCTGTGTCTCCAGCTTCTCCAATATCGGGCAGCAGCGCAATGACATAATCGCGCTGGGAACCTCAAACGGCTCGTATATCGAGCTGTGTGCTCCCTGCCTAAATGTACACACACATGGGTCAATGTTTTGTTTGATTCCCGCTCTATCGATGGCGGCCACCCTTTCTTCAATCGGGATCGATTGACCCTGCTCAAGGAAAGGTCAATTGAACAGAGAACCAACATGTTGGTAAATCCCCGTTCAATCACCATTACTTTGGATGGGGGAAACAATTGTGCAAAGTGGAGCACATCGATTTACCTTTAATCGACCAGCACTAGAGCACAGAGTGGTCGTGTCACCATGACGTCACAATGACGTCACCACACCCCACTCGATCGAGCCGGTATCGCCTGGTGTATGGGTACCCTATCAGATATTATACACATGTGATTTTGCTGCTGTCTCTCACATATATTTATCATCCTTTTAGACATGGCGGAGATATGACACTGATCACAGCGGCTTCATAGAAAATGAGGAACTTAAGGTAATATTTATATAATCTTCAAACATAACGTGTTTAGGGTGCAGACTGGGAGCATATGTAATATTTTAGATATCCATTTTTCAATTCAGGTTCAATAAACTACAGACATATTGTTAGGGGAAACTCAAAGGAATTCATGTTGGGCGCCATAGATATTACACAACATCATCATCACAGCTAGATGTAATTACTCACATAATAAAGCTCAGACCAGGTTTAGACCTATGACAGGCCTGGGAATAGTTTATTATTTTTATATGCTGATACTAGAGTTCCTTTACCACAACCGCAATAAGTAATATATAAACAGCTTACAAAGGCTATTACCTCTAGGATAAATAAATCTAAAAATAATGATCTACAATAGAACTCTGGTTTAAGTGAAGATTTTTTTTTCTGTAAGGTCTAACAGTAGAACTTTAATGCTAGCCACACACGGGTAAATTCCCGTGCAATTGACCTCCAATCAATCACAGTGTGGTGACGTCACCACACTGTGACGGATCAATTGAAGGGAAATCAATGTGCACCACATGAGCACATCGATTCCCATTCAATGGGGACCTCCGGGACCCTTTCTCCCCAGCCTCTAGCCTGTGTGAATCAGAACACATTCACACGGGATAGAAGTTGGGAAAAAATCCATTCAGCCTGCTTCTCACTCACAGCAGCGTCGGCTTCAGGAGTGAAGAGGGCTGGCTCCGCCCCTTCACACTGTCAGAATGCAGAGCCGAAGCTGTTCCTATACTTTGCATGAAGATTCTTCTTCATGTAAAGTATTGGAGATTGAACGGGGTTTTCCAACATGTTGGAACCCCGTTCAATCGAGTTTCTATTGATCCCGCTCGAAGGAAAGCACACACAGGTAGGTTTGTAAGCAGATTAGAGTACAATCAATCACCGTGACTGCGCACGCTGATTGATTGTACTCAAATCTTTTTACAAATCTACCCATGTGTGTCTAGCTTAAGACTTTAAATGTAATATTGATAAGTTTTCCTATGTCTCTGACATTATCATATATTTATATGAAACTGATTTCTTCAAAGTGCCTTCATCATAGTCATATGACTTAAGCCCCCCAAACGTGTAACGAGCAAAATCGGCCGCCGCTCTGAGTGGCCCACATGGGGCGACAGGGATCTTTCACCCCATGTGTGCACCCCAGAGCGGCGGCCGAGAGTCGGCCAGAGAACGGACATGTCCCATAATCTCTGGCCTATGCCGTTAGTTTTAATGGGGATCAGCGTCTCCATTGAAACAAACGACCGGCACACAAAGGGTGCCCACAGATGCTATGAGCAACGGAGGGCTGCGTTATGATGTCATCACGCTGCACTCTACTGTTGATCTGTCGGACCCCACTCGGTATGTGTGTGGGGGCCTTTAGGCTATGTCTCCACATCCATCGGGACCCCCTACGTTTGAGACCCCCATACACGTCTAGATTTTTCTTTCAATCAATTTAAAAAGATACATTTTGGGGGTCAGGGAAATTGGTGATTGATTGTAATCTATGCCAACTGTAGTAACAGATTTTTGATTGAAATTTTTGGGATCGAAAGCATAACTGAATTAAAGGTTCAATTTTATTACAACCGTTTAAAATTTTCCAGCATGTCCGATCATTTTTCGATAGAAAATTTTCCCAATTTTAATCGTTTTAGGTCAATCTAACCATGTGGGCAGCCATAGATTCAACAAAAAAGTTTATTGAACAAAAAATCTAGACATGTATGGGGGCCTTAAGAGCAATGCTTGGCGGGGGGTTCCAACGGATCCTATAAACTTTACCTTGGCGCATGCTGTGTTCTCATGGTGCTGAGCCGTTCTGCTGATGCAGGGGTTAACATAGTCCAGTAAGTGGTTCCACAGCGTTGTCTGATCCGTCAGCACCCCTACGTTAAGGGCAGTGCTTGGTGGGGGTCCCGATGGATCACATACACTTTAGCTGGCTGGCGAATTGCTCTGTTCCGACATTCGCTGACCAGCTAAAGTGTATGTGATCATACATTCAATTCCTATCACAGTTATATGACCATATTGTAAAGCCAATTTAATTGAGGAAATATAGTTTAGCTACCAGTATGTTTTTGTGATAAAACTAGAGTGCCAGCCTACCAGGGTCTTCAGTTCACCCCTTTTTCAGACCTGAACTGTGGGTTGCTTCATCCCATTGTTATACACCTAATATAGGATTGTCTGAGAATCTCCATGTTCTGGGACATTTCTCTAAAATACATGGAAAATGTGACAGGTATTCAGCATCCTAGTGCTTTGTCGGGGGGGGGGGGGGGGGGGGGGGGGGGGGGGGGGGGGGGGGGGGGGGGGGGGGGGGGTTCTGCACGTAGTGGGAGAAGAACCCTTGTCAGACAAGCCACTGTAAAAATGGAAACATATTTGTCTCTCTCTAGCAGATATCCTTTAGATCTACCAACAACTATGTAGTGCCGGGTCCTCTGCGATTGAACACAGGTAGACTTGATGGTTTAGAAAGTCCCTCATATTACATGGTTTTGGGAAAACAAAAGGAGATCTAAAGGAAATCTGACAGTGAAATCTTTAGGTGTATGGCGACCCTTAGCCTTAAAGAAAGATATACTAAATAAATGGTTGTCTCGTAAAATGCCAACTCACTTGGCAACCACCACCCGCTTACACTGAGTGATGTTACTTGAACAACAGTTTTTCTATTTTATATGTGCACTGTTTTGTTGTATGCTTCAGTGTGAAACCAGTGTATTTTATTTTCTTGAAAAAAATTAAAATAAACATGATAAATTAAAAATACTAAAGTGCCCATGAATCTTCAATCAAAGTGTTGTGTGTTGGTCAAGCCTCAACCCCTACTTCTACAAAAAAAATCCTTTGTTTGTGATAAAAGTAGAACCATATTAAAAGCGGGGAGTTGTCCATAGAGGGGAATATATTGTATGTATGCCCACCAGCTATCAATGAAACCTGTAGGTAGCTTAAGGGGTTAGTTGACCAGTGGAGCCTGCTTCTGCTGGGGGGGATCCATCAAGGGAACCATTTATACCAAATATATGACATGTTATATGTAACAGTAACAGTGTCAGACACAATTTTTTTTTGGGGGGAAGACACTCTTTAATACCCTATAAAAAATTAAACCTAATAAAAAAAAAAAAAACTATAAAACCTAAAACCTAACCAGCAACAAGCCTGGACCCCACACTCCTTGTGAGCCCTCCTGTCTTCACTGCTCAAGTAGCCACAGTAGTAGGTCTTTGCTCCTTTTGTGGAGACACACCCAGCTCCACACTCACCTGCAAGCTGGCGTTAACCCTTAAGTGTGCCTGGGCAGAATGGGAAGGCCCACACAGTTCCTTCCCTCACATTCCAGAGTCCAGGACCCAGAAATAATAACTGAACAAAAACTGCACAACAACCTATTGTTCTATCTGTCTAAATCTTTTCTGGAATCCTTTCAGGATACACCACCTGGTGGTTCATTTACACCGTGACGAATGGTATATATATATATATATATATATATATATAACATGTAAGGATGTGCTACAAATATAATTACTGTTTTGCTAGAAATTCAATCATTTCTAAATGTCCTTTTTAACCTTTGTGTCTCCAATAGAGTTTTCTTAAAGACTTATTAAAAAAGGCAAACAAACCCTATGAGGATACTAAGTTAGAAGAATACACACAAATCATGGTAAGTGATTCAAATAACTTTTATTGAACGCATTAATCTCTTATCTAAGAAGTCTGGCTTTCTTCTATTTAAAAGTTATTCTAATATTCAGAAGACCATCAAAAGACACCTGTGGTTTATGATATAAGGCAACCATTAAAAAACATTCCCCCTTGTGCCTATAGTATCGTTGTTGTCTTTATTTGAGAAGTTTTAGGTATTGCCATTGTACTCTGAATGCACAGGCTGATTTACCACCTACCTTTTATACTGTATACAGTATACGCTGTATCTGCCTTTTGTGAGCATTAACCCACTTGTTTATTTTGGAAGTGAACATTTTATTTTAAATGGCAGTACAGAATTTAGACAAAAACATGGAGCAGTTGTGTCAAATGGCAGTGCAAAATTTTATTGATTGAATGCATTTTTATAAACTCTTATTGGCTGAACATGAAAACATGCAATGTGAGTGTCTGAGTATCTGAATGTCATAACGATGGTTTCAAATATTAAACATTTCATACTGACATGTTCATTTGACTTGCTTATTACACAGACCTCCTAGTACTGCTGAATGATGTATTATGTGTAGCAGAGCTTAATGATAGCGTGGCAGTTATGGATTCAGAAGGAAGCCCGGGTTGCTGAGTTCTAGTAGTTAATGGGTGTAAAGAGAGATGTCTTATTAGATGTCTTATTTAAGCTTTATGCTCTGAAGGCAAAGTCATTACAGGCAGTGATACTCCTCTCTGAAAGGCGCTCTCTGCTATTATTAAGTGTCCTAATTCCTAATGAGCAAAACTGCATGTCATTTCAAAGAAGAGCGCACACGAGATTCCAGCTCCAGGCCGGAGCATTCACTTCTGCGGCTCGGTTTAAAATGCACCGACTTTCCTATGTTACAGATACAGGAAAATACAGCTAAACTAAAATTTACATGGACAGAAAATAGTGTGCAACATTGATAACAGCCAACAATTGGGCTGAAATATTTACCAGTTAACTATTGTTTGTTATTAAAATAAAAGTACAAATAAACCAAGCACTTAAACTCATCTAAGTTGTAAAATGAAAGTATCATCTGAATTTTGTATTAAGGTAGCCATACACGTTGCGATTTTTCGTAGCCCTTCCGACCGATCTGGTTGGTCGCGTAGGTCAATCGTTCGGGATTCGTAACATGCAAATGTAGTCCGACCGATGCTGTTTTTAGAAAAATCGTCAGAAAAGTCGTTCGGGTCCCGAATGATGATGCCAGTAGTTTTCAGTCGGTTGGCCACATTTAAAAGAGACTTTTAAAAGATTCCTGATACAACCGGCCGATCGGTCGGTCGGCCGGTGACTAAAATCGCGCATCCCACCGACTTTTAAAAATAGCAGTAAAGCTAAAATCGGGAGTCGAAATCGAATATCGAATCAATCCACGAAAAATCGCAACGTGTATGGGTACCTTTAGTGATAAGTCTGCCATGAATGTCTTGATGAGAGATGGTCAGGAATTTTCAAATGGCGGACTCTAGGAGTTAGTTGCAAAGCCCTTAAACATGGTGTCATCAACCAAATTCCGGGAAATGTCGAAAAGGGTTCTGTGAACATTAGAAATTATTGCTCAGGCATAGTTTGAAGTATGAAGTCAACATTTTGCAAAAAAACGATGCTAGTTGATTTAACTTTAATTAGTCAATTGTCTGTGGCTCAGTGGGTTTGCACTCTGGCCATGCAGCACAAGTGTTCTAGGTTTAAATCTCAGCCTGGGCACTATCTTCAGGAGTTTACATTTTCTCCCTTTGTCTGCGTGGGTTTCTTCGGTATTCTGGTTACCTTCCACACTCTAGACATGCTGATATATTTATTGGCTTCCCCCCAAAAAAGCTTTTCCTATGCTACGTATGACTAAGATTGTGTTGGTACATATACATGATTATTGTAGGGAGAGTAGACTGTGAGACAGTTAGTGATATGGGCGGTGGTGGTTTTAGATATAGGCAATATGGGTGCCCAGGGCGGCATCCTACTGGGGAGCGGCATCTGGGCATCAGAAATTTTTTATGCCTCCCCCCAGCATGCCCACCTATGAAGCGTGAATCTAGTCTCTCTCCACGGGCACACTGGCAGGTGCTGGTCAGTCAGAATCTGAGCACCACACCCCCTGCCTCCGGAAGCTTTCTGGCAGTCATGAGAGCTACTCATCTGGGGGATGGGAGAGAGACGCTCGTCTCTGGTGGTCAACAGCACCCCACCCACTATCCCACCACTATAGTAGCTCGGGTGGGGGGGGGGGGCATCTGAGGCGGTGCTCGCCCAGGGCACTGAATAAAATTTTGTAACCATCTACAGTCTTGATGTGGGTCCGTCCATTAATGCAGTGACAAAGTTACCCTGTCCTAATGCTCCTGTGTTGACAATTTGTCAAGCGGGGTTTCATTAGAGATACAAACAGCCAGTAAAACCTATTCAAAAACTTTTCAAAATACACTATATAGTAGTAGTGCACTGTTGTCACTGATAAGAAGTCCATACAGCTATCACTGGAATGTATTAATTAAGATTTTTGAAATTGGCCATTTCAAATGAGATATTGTGAAGTGATAGCAACCAATTGTGATTAGATCCAATCACTTAGCATACTGTTCTCTCTACTGGTATGCAGTATAGGATGTGTGTATGTATGCTTTTTCTGACTGCAGTCAGACCGCTATGATTACTATGCATAGGTTAGGTTATTGTGAGGCTGCTGTTGCAGTAATAGAAATGTTTACCCATGAAAATAAAGTTGTCATAATAGGTAGTGTGCTTGAATGTAATCGTAGTGAAAGTATGATGCAGCGGAGACTGCATAGAGAGACTACATACTCCTGCCCAAGTAATAAACCCAGATCCGTTCAGTCGCCACTTTGACTGGAGTCAGACCACTATGATTACTATGCATAGGTTAGGTTATCTTGAGGATGCTGTTGCAGTAATGGAAATGTTTAAGATCGAATGTGGTGTGTCATTCAATTCAATTACAATCGATATACGATTCAATGGTCGAATACTTTGATCGAATTGATGATCGATTTGTTGCAATTTGAACCATGTATGGCTACCTTTAGCCTGACAAAGGGATCTGATACATCCCCAAAGCTTGCTTCCCTAATGACTTCAGTTAGCCAATAAACAGTATCACTTGAACTCCAAACTCTCTATATTTATTGATGGCTAACACGGTACAACACTCTACTAGAACAGAGATATTAAAACATTAAAAATACTTTATAATTAACAAATAAAAAGACAGATAATTGCTCACTGTCCGTTTTAGATTTTGAGGCTGTAAATCTAAATATTTAGCACAATTACAGTCAATACGATAATGTCTTTTCTCTGAATACAATTTTTTTGTTAAAACTGGCTGTACACATCGGAGGTACTGTACCAACTAGGTACTGTCATCTTGTCACTGCTGGACAGCTGATTGTTACATGGAGGCTGCTCTCTGCTAACATTACTTTTCCTGAACAGCTCATGAATCTGCCATTTGTTCTTAATACACACCAGCACATTACCTGACATATTTCCATGTTACCAGCAAGTATGAATTATTGACTAATCGGTAATCGCAAGGTCATGAGTCCATAAATATGATTTATGGTGGTTGATCAATATTTACCAAGACACTTCATCCATCCTCTCCTGATGAAGGACCAAAATATTGATGTCTTATCAGCCTGCTATTGAACTAACTTCAGATTACTGCGAGATATGATTATTTTATGTTAAACTGGGTCTGTGTGCACTGGGATTTGAAAGTTTATTTTTCACTATAGGTCCTAAGCTGGAATGGAGGTACCCTCCATAAAAGTGAAACCCAGGAAAAAAATGAAAGAAGAATGAGAAATATGTGGGTTAGCACAAGGGATCAAGAAAGGAGCTCTATAAGACTATATATGGGGATACGAGACACCAAATTATGGGCTCAATAAGAACAAAAAGGAAAGATGAACTTACTATTTCAGTCGCTAGTTGTAGGTTTATCTGAAATTCTTATATTTCCTTTTTAAACTAGCAACCTAGAGGTGTATGTCACAAGTGAGGACATTTTCTCCCCCCCACGCAGTGTGGTGTAGGTCATACTTTTATGGTCGCCCATGACTTTTCGGGAAAAGAAATGCTGGTAGGTGCAATGGTAATCCAAGGAAATCCAAGGCTCTGACATTCCAATGTATTGTGTCATAAACCTTTGTTCTAACAAAACCATGTAATATAAGGATATTTCTAAACCTTCCAATCACTATGTATTCTATCAGGGAGGACCCGGCACTACATAGTTGTTGGTAGATCTAAAGGAAATTGTATGGAGTGATCTAAAGGTGTATGGGGGGCTTTAACTAAAAAAAGTTATCTGCCTAACTTAAAAAAAGAGTGTTGGTTGGAATTTGAATTATTTCACCTTGTATTTGTGCATCCCCTCCACCTTGTTTATGACTTGGCATTGTGTGCTGATGTGTGTCCCTTTGCCTAGTTGTCTTTATTGAGACCTCTTCCCGCTGCACAGCTGTCACTGATTTAAAAATAGTTCCTCCCAAAGTGGTAAAACTGCCCTAATTATTACTGATACCGTCCTGGAGCATAGCGTTCCGTGCCATCATATCGAGTCAGATGTGGCAGATACTGAATGATTCTAAAATGAAATTTTCCATTTTCCATGCTGTCCTCGGAAATACTGGAGACAATAATGAGTGGATGACAGGAAGATAGTTGATCGTAAGAGCTAAACTAATCATAAAACTGATTGGATCTTTAATTGGACAATAATTGAGGAGGACATTCTGAACAAGGATGTTTCCAGGGACCTGAACATATGTTAATCAATCTTTGCAAGGATTTCCAGTGCATATAGCTCCTAAATGGAGTCAGTAAATTGAAGCTTAAAAATGTACATCAAGATAAGCGATGTTTTTCAGAGTAAAAGAATTAGACATTTAGTAGTTTAATATGTTGTTTATCCTGATGGATAACATGAATCTTGAATTCACTGCTGTCCAGCATTTGATGTAATAAAGAACTATGTTTTTTATACAGATTAAAGCCCCCCATAAATGCATAGATCAGCGAGTGCTTTTGTGGCCAATAGATTGGTGTGCACGTTCCCGGCAATCAATCGTCCGCAAAGTCACCCGTGGATCGCAGCTGTCCACCTTGAGTAACAGATCCATGTGGCCCAAATCATAATCGTCCAGAGATCGGACATGCCCATTTTTCTCTGGCTGATGGTCATTACTTCCCCATACATAGTTGCTTCCGGTAAACAAAGGGTGCGCTCCAATCCTCTGAATGATTAGCTGCAGCCTGATGACGTCATCACTCTGCAATTGGCCATTCGAGAATCGTGCAGGGATCGCTGCATGTATGAGGGCTTTAACTTTGTCATTTAGTGGACTTTTAGATAAGCAATAGATTAAACAAGCCTAGTTCATGTGACTGGCACATTGTCCGTTTATCCAAATCAGTTTTAAATACCTTAAATATATTGGAGTGTATAACATTTTATTTCCAGGGATATCGATTCAGATCATTTTTGGAGATCAGAGGCAATTGGATTGATTTACTTAACAAAACAAGTTTACTTTGGAAATCTGAAAACCAAATTTACTAGGGAAATTTCTAAAGACAATTTTGCCCACAGCTTTGTAAATGAAGATGAAGCTGTGATGACCTCAATAATCCAACAGTGCGATCAAATGCATTTTCCATTCACAAGACTATTCTTTGTGGAAATATTTTTTGTCATTTTAAATCCAGTTCAGGGTTGTTACTACAGATTATGGGGCCCCATAACAAAATTTTGATGGGATGCTCTGCCAACCCAAGTATGTTGAAAACAGTGATTCTCAAACTTTTTCTTTGCACGGCGGTTTTTAATTTAGACAAGGATAGTCTGGAGACTTATTCTCCACTATTACTGTTCAATTCCCTGGATTTTCTATTAAATTAGACACTGGCTGTTGGAAATCTGAGATATGGATAGCAACTGAACCTTCTCAGATTTTTCTTACCTTACAAAAAGATTTTTGGTGCACTATGGGGCTGAACCTGCAACAAGCATGCTGCTGGATAGTTAGGCAGTGTGCCTAACTATACCAAGTCGAAAGGCCCCCATACACCTTACATTCTTACCATACAATTTCTGTACATGTAACTTTTGTTCTACCAAAACCATGTAATATGAGGAGCATTCTCAACCATCCAATCACTATCTTTTCTATCAGGGTGGACCAGGCACGACCAGTTGTTGGTAGATCTATGGGAAATTGTATGGAATGATCTAAAGATGTTGGACATGGCAACCAGTGCAACTATTGTAAATGTAAATTTCTTAATCCCAGTTTGGGAATCACTGGTCTAAACCAAGGTTGGTTAACAGGAGATATGTCAGCATATTCTGTAAGCAATGACAGAACAATGGACAGAGTTTGCCTGTTCAATAACTCCAATGCAAACTTTGTTCAACTATGGGGATGCAATCAGTTATTAGCTGAGGAAACTGTAATTTGTAGAGCAAAAGGACACTCAGGGTAAGTTTTGGAGATGATCAGGCACTCTTAGGGCTTGTTTCCATTTGCGTTGGGACCTCAAAGTGGGGGGTCCAACGTAGCAGATAGCCTTACCTGCTTGAGTAGGTTGAGCCTCTGCACCGTTGGATGTGTAAACAGATCATCCGCCGAGCAGGCAATATCAATGTGCTATGCTTAGCGGAGGGGTCCCAGCGTATAATGGAAACAAAGCCTATGAGCAAAAAAATCTACTTTCTAAAGCTAAACACATTCTCCATCACTCACAGTCTGCAAGGGGTCATCAGTGACTAGCATAATATTAATAATATTTATATTAAATTTAAATTAAATTTATATTTAAAGTTTTCAACAAGAAAATAAAACATCCAGATAACAATCAATGGTTGTTGGTTGTGTCATGAATAAAAGAAAAAAACATATAATAGCAAACAAGCATGTCACACAAACTGTAAGATTACAAGAAACAAATATTTAAGTTAGGAAAGCCCTCAACATACTGAGCATAATTAGGTTACACTCAAAGGTCTAATGGTTTTTGTACCATTTCCTGAGGAGATAGACATATCTATGACAAATGTTAAGGACATTTTGTTTTGTAAAATAATTAGGGTTTGAGGGAAGGAAACAAATAAAAGTAATCAGAGACATACAAAAAAATTATGCCCCTTCGTTTTTTTCATAGCAGGTGATCTTCAAGTTGCAATACTAGTGTGTACTGGGAGTTTAAAAAGTAAATAATTGACATATCAGGGTAGAACTATAACCAAAAAGTAAAACTCAAAAGATCTGTATTAACTGACTTGGAGAGCAAACCTTATATATCCCTATCTAACTCCAATGTTGTCACCTACAAAGAGGTTAAAGCTATTGGGGCTGAAGTCCATTGTGGTCATGTTTAGTGATACACAGCATAGGCATTAGGCAATATTCATATTCGCAAAAATATCACAAATGTTTCACTTATTATATTGGCAATGCATTTGAGAATCTGTGATCTCCAGCCATTATTACCTTCATTGCACAAATCTGCAATTGTACATGTGAATATTGCAAAGGCAATGTATGGTACTATCCACAGATTACCTAAATTGTGCAAATTGGCACTTGTACATGCATGTATTGAGAACGCAATGCATGAGAGTTCCGCGTACTGATGCAAAAAATCTTCACTATTTGTGATTAGCACTATATTTCAATGCAAATTCTCAAAGTGTTGACAGTCGCAAAATAAAATTGTGATTAGAATATTTGCAATCAACGCTAGTCATGTATTCTGAGGAGAGTTTTTAGCTACTTGGAACCTTTAATGCCACCCAAAGCAGACCAACTCCACAGAGCTTTCCAAATTTCCAAGTAAAGTAGAAGTAGAATCAGTCCATATACACAGGTTATGGTTATGGCGGAAGTAACACAACCTCTGTTACTGCGTGATGATAATACATGGGTTACAAGATGAGGATTTTGGAGTTCCCGGGTTTAGGTTAATTTAAAGCCAAAATAAGTTGGGGGGGGTGCAGTAACAAAAAAGGTATCTCTAAAAATGTATGAGTATCGCATGTATCCGGGACCTAAGGCTTAATTTTTGGAATGTTTTTCCAACATAAAAGGTGTGTCATCTAAAGTTTGGCAGAATTTGATGATCTGTGATGTTCTGTTGTGTAATGTGCTGACTCCCATTCCAGCTGTTGTATTAATGAGGTATGTTATCTGCTATTTAGCAGCCAGACACGCTCCTTGAATAAACATGAGCAGCTTGTGGATGCTGAGTACAATGGGCCATTACACTAAGGTGGCTTCAATCTCCCTCATTTATTGATATTCTGAAGATTTTATTTTAAGTGCCATTCAGAAGCGATTCTTCCTCCTGTGGCGGTGATGTGCCTTCAAAGGCTCCATCGTTCAAAGACACTGCATGTCAGAATCTAGCCGAGCGCTCCACTGCTTTCCCAACAATACCTCTCTATTCACATTGAAATGGTACCGCAATGATGTGCCAAATGTGCTCATATGACATCTTATAACAGCAGCACGACTGGAAAAACCTATTTTTTTATTTATGTATACACTACTGTAAAAGGTAAATTGTTTAGATTGGCAAAATTCTTCAGTTTTTATTGTTGAATGTATACAATTTATGTCACTTGGATAACCTCAGGAAAACATTAATACCCTAGGGAATACATGACCTAGGTCACCAGGTGCTGCGAGGTCTCTTACCCTTTGGTGCGCAATTCTTCTCTTCTTCCTAGTGGGGAAACAGGCACCCTGATCCAGACAGGTAGTCAGAGGGGTCTGCTTCACACAGTTCCGTTTGTAGAAAGAATATCCACGACACAGTTCTTTCATACAATGAATAAAGAAGGTCCACACACTGGTTGCAGGTTAACTGGGGCTACTTTACTGAAGGGCAGGTGAAAATATACATATACAAATATACATACATATACAGCCCCTCCTCTGGTCCCAGAGGTGGGGCTGCATCTTAGGAAAGTTCAGTTACAACCAGGGTATCCACTATGGCTTGTCCCCGGGAAGGTGTCTCTGTGCCTGAGGAGTTTAGGGAGCTTGATCAGGGCTAAAGTTGCTAAGGGGGCCCAGCGGGGCACTACCCTACCCTGAGGGGGAATCAGCTACTTACTCCATCCAGATGAGAAGCTCCTGTAGCCCCAGGCCGAAAGCCTTTCCCATGGGGGCCTCTGGAAGATGGAGGGCACTGCAGACAGGTCCAGACAGCTCAGCATCCAGAGCCAGGAGAGAGAGGGAGTGGCTAAGAACAATACAATTAATATGTTTCCCTAGGCGAGAGACACATCCCCCAGGCAGGAAAAGCAAAACAGTAAGCACATATTTTATTAACTGTTTAGTGGCTTTTCCATTACACTACTATGAATGGTTTCAGGAAGGGGTGTGAAATTGTGAATATAAATGACATAAACCAAAATAAAAGAGAGGTCTTTTAAGAGTGTTGGAGATCTAGGGGTTGAATGTCACAGTAGGCACATGCATGGGTCACATCTGACAAGAGAAAAGCACTGTTGGAATGTTGACAGTTAGAATATGACTATGAAAGGTTGACATATGGACTTCAGGTAGTTTAGACTTAGGGGTTAGTCACTAACCCAGAAAATCTCGGGATTGCACTACTAAGGTATGAAATCTGGGGGTTCAAATTGTGTTGTACTGTGAGAGTTACATTTGACCCAAAGCCAGCTGGTGACCTGTGGGTGGAGGCCGCTAATCGGAGGCTCAATCAGGAACAGGGAGGTGCATCTGCAGCAGAATCTACCATGCAGGTAGCAGAGGACAGTGAGGAGACTGGGGCGAGTACCAAACAGCTCTCCTGGTGCTCATCTGAGGAGCTCATGGAAAAAGTTATATGCACCCCCTTAATCTGTATATAGATCCCTACCTTCAACCAAATGATCTATTTACCTAATATAGGGCATTCAAGGCGCTGAAATAACCAAAGAAAACTTTTTTTTCTAAATATATTAAAAGGTCCCCCACCTTCAAATACCTGCTGTCATAACAACATAAGGTGTGCTTTTATGATCAGAAAAAAAAATTTGTTTGGCTAAGAATATGTAAGTGTCTGTATAAAATAACATGCGATATCAAATATAAATATAAAAAAATATATATATGAGTGTGACATGTGTTATCAAAGTATAATATTTTCTGCTGAAGGTTTACAGTTTAATTTTCCATTTTCAGCTGAGGATGTTTGATTCAAATAACGATGGAAAACTTGGACTCACAGAAATGGCACGGTAAGAAATGTATGGTCATAGGTCGGTTTAAACTGCTCACAGCCTGGAAGATGGCAGGTTGGTGTCCAGCAGTAGACACTATGGTGCCTTTACATGGACATAGGTAACCTTAGTGGCTGGCTTTCTATAAGCACAGTATAATGAATCTGAAGGGAAACATTGTACTGAATACCTTGTGGACACTAAATAATCTATAAAACCTTGGTGCCCTTTGCAGGAAACAAAATATACTTCAGTTCATTGCAAATCTCTACTACCCTTTCTCCGAAAGTAAGACCTTCCCCCAAAGTAAGACCTAGGTGTTATACCCCCCCCCCCCTGTGCTTTTAATGTAAGCCCTTACCCAAAAATAAGACCTACCATGTTCCAGAGACAGCTTCCATATTTAGACATATGGACATGACAGGAGGCATTTTGTCACCTCTTCTAAACCCAGAAATAAGCCCTAGTGCATTTTTATAGGAATATATGACTAGTGATGTGTGGCTTAGCAATATATAAATTTGCGATATTTCACGAATAATTCAACTTATATAATCGCAAACATTCACAATGCCAATGTCTTCAAAGTTAATGGTAACATGTTATATTTATTTTCACACTGCAAATATATATTCGCAATGCATGTCCGTAAAGCTTTCCGGTGCATAATGTCGCAAATATTCAAGATTGCGAATATCTGCCGCCATATTCATGAAATTTGCGAATTCTCAAATAGCCGATATTCATAGAGTATATTCGCAATTTAAATATTCAAGCTCAACACTATTTTAGACAGTGTCTCATTTTCGAGGAAACAGGGTAGCTAATGTAAGACCACTTGTGCCCTTTTGTTGATTGCAGTTGCAATTGGTCACTGACAAATCGACCTGTGTATGGCTACCTTAACATCTACCAGCTCTGTGATGTCATGGAGGAGTGGAAGAGTGGAAGAGTAGTAACAACCTGTGAAGCTCTAGTGAACCACATGTAATTCCACTGCTGGAATTGCTAGAAAATAATGGCGGACACACATAATACTGACACTTTAGGCACAATTTTTCCCCATCTAAAGTATCAGACAGATCTAAGAATTACGTGTTACATGTCCGTAATGGCTTAGATCGATTTGGCTGCCGATGTAAGCTCTTTAAGCCTAAGATCTGCACCTGATTTTTTGGCCGAGTGCGCCATAAAATCTAAGCGTGAATGGGGGGCTTTAGGTTTTATAAGATATTAAGCCAGCTGTTCCTTTTTTTGAAATGGAAAACAGTTGTGCTTTTATAATCTGACAGCCGAGCAAGTGTTTCATCTGACTGCACCCCTGGTAAATGTGGACAAGCAGGTATAAAACAAGAACTTAAGACAGGAGAACTGTAGCCTGGTAAATCACTGATCCAGAGCAAACAGTAGAAACAGGTTCAGGGATGCCCAGTGCACACATTTGCTGTAGGTCAGCTAAACGTGACAGTCCTCTGAACCCACAAACGTTATAAATAAATCAAGAAAGACTGTTATGGTATTTATCTCCTGAGACATCTCCTTTAAGAAAAAAAAGGTTGTTCAGAAAAAAGAAATGTTCTGTAGAAAGAAAGTGTAAGCAAGCAGCTGATAACTAATGGGTAAACACAAGTAGTGTCTACTTCATTGTCATTTATAACCTCAAAAATGTTTTTGTTTTCAACCTTTATTCAATTCTAACCACAGACTATCCATGGACATCAAACCAGAAAGTAAACACTTTAAGAAGTGTTGTTTGCCTGATTTATTTACTAATTATTTATGTAAACCTTCAATCTGGCTTGTGAATGGAAGCTGACGTTTCATCATCTTCTATCATAGGTTACTTCCTGTACAAGAAAACTTCCTACTTAAATTCCAGGTATGACTTCTGCTTCCCTTTACCCAGCAATATAGTGTTGTAGAAGCTGATTATTCTGAATACATTTATGTTTTAATCTTAGGGAGTCAAGATGTGTAACAAAGAGTTCAACAAGGCATTTGAATTGTATGATAAGGTACGGTACAACTTTGCCTTTTTTATATTTCTATTTTTGGGGGGGATTTTATGGGGAAGGGTTGTTTTTTTATTTGCTTAGGTAGTTCTTTGTTAAACTTTTTTTTAAATTAGCACAAAAGACACAACATAAAAGAAAAAAAGCATTTCGTGATTCAACTTATTTTATTGGTTTTCAATTTTTCACATAACATACACATTCCGAAGCCAAAATTGGCTACAGTAATCATTTACAAACTACAATTACATTTACACAGTTGGTTTTCATTACAGCCCGACACAGCAGTCATACCCGTACTTCTTGGTCAAGTTAAATTTTTTCTTTTTATCTTAATACTTCCTTATACCTCCTTCCTCCCGTAGGTCCTTTATTTTATAAAGGTGTCCCATTGTTCCCATATATCATCAAACGCCCCTGTTTTATCTCGTAAACAGGCCGTTAAGTACTCCATGGTTCTTACCTCCGTTACTCTTGCTAGTAATTCACCCATGGTAGGAGGGTGGCTTGATTTCCAATGTTTTGCTATTAAACATCTTGTTGCTGTGAATATATGTTGGAGCATTTTATTTTGTTTGTTATTAAGGTTAGAAAAAAAAGCATTTCACGATAAAAGAAATTAACAGTATCCAGAAGGAACAGTGGTGGTCAACCAAACGATTGAGTTGCATAAATTATTATTATCTTGTATTTATATAGCACCGACATATTACGCAGCGCTTTACAAAGCATATATAGTCATATCACTAACTGTCTCTCAGAGGAGCTCACAATCTAATGTCCCTACCATAGTCATGTATATGTAACACAGTCATAGGTCACATGTAACTAAAGCTGGCCATACACCTTTAGATCTCTCTGTCAGATATCCTTTAGATCTACCACTAGTGATGATCGCGAATATTCGGATTCCGAATATTAATCGCGAATATTGGCAATTCGGAAATTCGCGAAGATGGTGAATATATTGCTGAATATTCGCAATTCCGGATATTCTGTATTTTGTTTCCATTACACATGCCTCTCAATGCAAGTGGACGAATGGGAAGGCTTAGCAACACTCCCTGCGACCATCAACAGTTTTTAAATCCAATATTGGGGTGATGCGAATATTCTGAATATTGCGAAAATCGTGTCCAAGATGGCGTCCAAAATGCGCAATTTTTAAAAAAAAAAATTTTTCAACACGTCCCTCAATGCAAGTTAAACATATATTCGCGAAAAACTGCAGATTTTCGCAATAAGAAGAATATTGCCGAATGCGAATATTTTCCGAATGTTTTCCAAAAAAAAACTATGTTGACTTGATGGTTTAGAAAGCCCCCTCATATTACATGGTTTTGGTAAAACAAAAGGAGAGCTAAAGGCAAACTGACAGAGAAATCTAAAGGTGTATGGGGGCCCTAACATAGGAGAATCTTTATTTGGGGAAGCCAATTAACCTAATGCATGTCTTTGGAGTGTGGGAGGAAACTGGAGCACTGGGAGGAAACCCACGCAGACACAGGGAGAACATACCCTTGCAGATAATTACCAGGCCGGGATTTGAACCTAGGACTCTAGCGCTGCATGGCCAGAGTGCTAGCCACCTGAGCCATAACATAAAAGAATGTATGTCATAAGCATAAGGGTCACAAAAACTGGGCACCGCCAATGTTTATATCAATACAGTATAGCACAACTCAAAAGATGACAAACACAGAACACATTTAACACATTTGTAAAAGTACTTTTGGTAACTTAAACAAAAGGTTAATGTGTAACTTCCTTTAAAAGTGCAGTAAACCTTTCATGTTTTGTGCTCATTTAATGATCTATCCTACAACTTAAGTTGGCCATACACCTTTAGATCTCTCTGTCAGATATCCTTCAGATCTACCAACAACTATGTAGTGCCGGGTCCTCTGCGACTGAACACAAGTAGACTTGATTGTTTAGAAAGTCGCTCATTTCACATGGTTTTGGTAAAACAAAAGGAGATCTAAATGTGTATGGAGACCCTTAGAATTGACTCCAAGATGGTTTCAAACAGACCAAGCCAATATCGTTATCTATCACTACCATACAAGTAAAGGGTCTATACACAGGCCGATTTTGCTGTTGATTACCAAATGAATCGAACGATGTGAACCCTTAATGCTCGATCTAACAGGGTCCAACATGTTGGTAAATCCCTGTTCGATTTTCATTTATTTGGATGGGGACCCACAGCCAGGGATCAAGCACCCAAGTGGTGCGCATCGATTTGCTGAAAGATTGTAGAACGATCGTTTAGGTATCAATGGGTGTATGGGTACCTTTAGTGATTGAAATTAATATTCATTTGATCCAATAATGCATGAAAAGATTTGGTAATTGCTCATGATATATATTACTTTAACAAACTAAATGTAATTTATGTAGGATAAGTGTTGAGTTTGGGGACCATAACTGTAAAACAGACATTACAACCAACCATATCTGCCCTTGAAGTTCATTTTCATCCATTGCTATGTGGGCCATGCAGGTTGCCATGCTAGCCTTGACTCTGACTTTATAAAACAAGGAACTTCATTAAACTTTAGAGTCCATTAAATACAAAGTAAGAATTCTTTGCCGAGCTCATTTGCACGAAGCTCAGACTGGAAGGCAGCGGCGCAGCACATTAAATGCACGTCTTTCACTTGACGGCTTTCCATTTATCTTGTAGGACGGCAGCGGCTATATAGATGAAAATGAATTGGACGCCTTGCTGAAGGATCTCTGTGAAAAGAATAAAAAGGTAAAGCTCTGACTTTTATTTTTGGAAATTATAATTTGGTTTTAAATTAGGTTTTTAAAAACCTGACTAATTTATGAAGAGGGATAAAGAGATGTCTGTAATTGGTTTGAACACATTAAGTTGACTGAGCCATTGCAATGGGGATACAGGTGCTGCCTAAAAAACCTATGACAGCAGATGTATGAGTTTTCTGAATAGGGCAGTACAATGAGATGAGCGCTAATTATGTAGAAGGTGCATCATTAATTCCTAATTGTTCTACTATCACCTCCGGCCTTAATGGACCTTGAGTCCCACTCTTACACAGTTGAGGACAGTTTTTTGTCCACACAAGGCAGCTAACGTCAGACCAGTTACCTTACCTTAGGCTCATATTTCATAATAATTATGGAAGAACAACCATGAAGGTTATGGTGGAAAGGGATTATAGGAATTGAACAGTGCATAGTACAATGAAGCCTTCTTAAGCTGACCATAGACGGGCAGATTCCTGGCAAATGTTTTGCCTATCGACCACTGTGCACATTCCCGCCAAACGGCCATTGGTGGATTGGCCGGAAATCGGGTGCGCCCATCTAGCAAGATCGACCAGGAATCGGCCAGGAATTTACCACCATATTGCACAGTGATCCGACATGGCGGTAAATGGCGGTAAAAAAAAAACAAAGGGTGCCCTGCCAATTCTCAGCACTAGCAATTGTGTATGATGACGTCATCAGGCACGGCCGATCTGCCGAGAAATTGGCAGCAAAACGACACGTCTATGCCCAGCGTTAATACTAGAAGCTATTCCCATGACTCATTCCATCACAAATCCCAAAAGGAAAAGGGACCTTTGTGGCTGTTCTTTCATGTCTGGCTATTGCATATGGTATTTGGTAAGTTATGGTTTCCATGCACTGATGATGGCCAACAAACCTAAAGCATCTGTAAAGCATTCAGCAGTTATGGATGTGCAGTTGACTGATGGAGCTAAAAAAAAAAAAAATTTGCATGGATCTACCCACTGTCCTGAAGTCAGGAATTTCCCTTTAAATTTTTGGATTTGTGATGAAATAAGTTATGTGAATGCCTTCTGACTGAAGAAGGCTTTACTGGCCTATAATGGAAATAAATAGGCTTCAGATCTACATCTGTGATTTTGTAAATCTGTCCAGTATCTGGCAAATACATATGTGTTAGTGATACCTTGAATCTGTGCAGGTCTGTGGGTGAGGATATTTTTACAAAGAGTTTGGGGGGGTTGGGATTTATTAGTTAAAAAGTGCCACATCCCTATAATAACAAATATATACCAAAAATAGGGAGAGACCCCCCCCCCCCCACACACACACACACAATTGAAAACATAATTTTTTTTAATGCTATACTATTTTAAATATTTTTAACATTGAATTGTTAATTATTTGAAAAATTTATTGAAAAAATTCCCAAGAGGCTTAATGATCATAAATATATGGGCATCCCATCCCATTTTTGGTATGTGTGGGTGAGGATAGTAAACTTTGTTGCATCAAACTCATTGTACATAGTGGTTAGTTTGCAGTCTGACACACACAGAAGCAGGCTTTATTCTCTGCTATAGAAACAAATCACACAATGCCTCTTAAAAAGAAAATGTTATTTTATCTCACATATTTGAATCTGTGCTTTGCCTATGATGCTTCTCCTAAGCCCCGGCCCCAACATCAGCAGATACTCATCTTTTTTTACACCTTATGTCTCATTTCTCAATCTAAAAAGCGTAGGGAAATACCTTGTATTTCCAGTTCAGGGGACTGTGTGGCTCGTGTCTATTATTTCTTCGTGGCAGTAGTGATACTTATGATACACTTAGGCACTGGTGTAATTACATTGAGATGAGACAGAAACTTTAGCCGGCTGTGAACAGCTTTGAGTTTAGAAGGACTTTTTCTTTTTCTGACGATTGAAGCTTTGGGGAAGTAAAGGGATAATTAGGTTGTTTTACATTTAACCTGTTACTGTACCTTGCATAGACAAAGCACCAATTCACCTTAGAGTGGATATATACTCAAAATATATGTAAAATCTGAACTGGTATGATGGTGGCGTAGCGCTCCACAAGCCTAAAAAAAATTACTTACCTGCTGTTCTGTGGAATCATATGAGAGATCTTCCATCTTTATCTGCCAGGCTTCCTGGGGTTAAGTTAGGGTGCAACATCAGGAATGGCCACTGGGGGGCATTTATAATCGTTTTCTATGTAAAAATTAGTCTGTGTACATTTCTGTGCTCATAGATGTCGGGCTCTTCTGGAGGCACTACAGTGCACATCATTAGAGCCAAGGAGAGAGAATGGGCAGTGAGATATCTTGGGTTGAGTTTCATCAATCACAAAACTCAACCCGAGATAACTGCAAAGAAACATACCTGTACGCCGGATTACCCCAGTAATTCTCTGCATCAGCATACACACCAATGCTTCCGGGTCCACCCCCTATCACATCACCGGTGGCGCAAAAGGGGCGGAGGTAGGCAGCACCTTAGACCTCCATGGTAATGGAGGGGCATTGGTTTTTCCCAGCCCAATTCTGGCATCTCCAGAACCTCCAAGTAAGCAAGAAAAAAAGTGTGCCACTTGCGCAATGCTCAGGAGGTTAAATTGCTCATTACAGATGTTTTTGATTTATGCCATCCCCCTTATTATCAGCACTCCTTCATGCAAACATGAACTTTTGGTGGTAGGTCGGCTTTAAGAAGTAGCCTGTATACAAACTAGGATGATTAAATGATGAGCTAGATTGGATTATAAAGCATTGTCTGTTCTTCCAACAGGATCTAGACGCAAACAGCATCCCAACATACAAGAAGAGTATCATGGCCTTGTCAGATGGAGGAAAGCTGTACAGAACCGAACTAGCTCTAGTGCTCTGTGCCGATGAAAACTAGCGGCTTCCCTGGATGTTTCAATTACTGTACTGGATAGGCACTAGAAGTCTTAAACTTTGCTATTTTTTATCTGTAAATCTAAATCACATAGAGCAAATTAGCCAGAACGTGCTGCAAATAATTCTTTTTATTTTCAATTTGGTTTGTTTCTATACTGTTTGTAATGTACAGTTTTTGTAACTATAAGGGAGATAATAAGAGAATGTCTTTGTCAGAGATAGAATGTAAATCTTTACACTGATAAGGGTTGTAATATCATTTTACATTTGGCAGGAACATTGTACATTAAAACCTGGCTCGTGTGGCAATAGGAGTTCTGGTATGTCATAAGAGCCAGTCTTGCATATATAAAAAAAATCTAAATATTCTAGTCTTAATATATAATATTTCTGCTGGCCAACCTATAAAAGATTTCAAGTTGCCCTCTTTTTTAAGCTTTATGAGGTCTGTAAGAGGATAACTCTGGTTCAGAAGGGATAAGTCCCCCAATGTAGGCAACCCTTGCTGCCCCACTATCTCTCCATACTCATCACCATAACATTATAATAAACAGAGCCATGGGATTGCACATGTAATACTGAAATTCTGATTTCGGCAATGTGACCCTGGTATGCACACTTAGAGATGGCATGTGATCAGCATGAGGGCAGTTGGCAGAGCAGCAGCTTCTGGATTGATTTCCAACTTCAATGCATGATACCCAAGGAGTCAAACAAAAATCCCTTCTAAGAAAGCCTAAGTAGCACAGCACCCCTAGTCTTCTTAGAACCTACCTAGAATTATAGATCTATTTCTCAGATTTCATAAGCCATCTCTTTCTTTAATAATTTAAACAAGAAGGTCCACATTTTAATTTAATCCACAATAAAATTCCAAATGAACATTGCTTGGTGGATCAGCCTTGACATAAAAGACATAAAGCCCTTGTCAACCCAAAGAGAGATCACAGGGCATATGCAAAAAAATGTCCTTAACAGAAACTAAACCAAGGAATGCTTGTCAAGTCACTCAAATAAAATGTCTGGTTAATCTTAGATCATATTTAAAGATTTATATATATAACTAAGTCATTTTTTGCTATTGTGTGTCACTTTTTTTAAATATCGTTGACTGTTGAGACTCACCTCAATTCGTTCTTATTGACCGCCATTCTGGCATATTTGTAAAGAAACAATATTTTTACATTAGCCAATGTTGTTGTAGATACTATCCACAATGATTTGACATTTCTACAGACCAATTACTGGTTTATTTTGAGAAGCAAGAAGAATAGACAGGGAGGTGGAGGAGCTGTCAAATAGGAGATCTGCCCACGGTTGGATCTCCCATCTGAACTGTATTGTTTATATATGCTGATATAAGCAATGAAGGTCAGAGAGAGATGAAAGAGCTGTCAGCCGGCATCTCCCCCGCATCTCTATCTCCGCTTGAGTGTGAAAGCTGCACTCACTTTACAGCTTTCACAGAGCCTAGAGGGGAGACATTCAGGCAGATTCCCCCAAAGATGAAATGATGTATGAATGGGTATTGCATTGGATTTCTAATTCTAATTTCCAATTGATTTGAATATTTCAAATATTTTTTTCTGGTTTTCTTGCATCTGAAACATATGGTAAATATGGCCTTAAATGGTATACTGGCTGCCACATCCGAATGTGATGGAAAAAAATGTTAAATGCATGCTATGGAATAACAACATCCACAGCACCCCTAGTCTACGTACATTTGGCTCCCATTATAATCTACTATGATAACAGGATAAGTGCTCCATGCTCCTTTCTAGGGGGCTTATATAAGGACAGTGTTCAGAACCACAGCTCTTTAGTTTCAAGTTTTAAGGTTCACTACATATATTAATGTTTCATTTATTTCCAGTGGTGCATGGCTGTCAGGACACAGCTCTGACAAATGCAATTCTTGGAAAGCCATAGAAAATATACCAGGACCACTTTATTCCTGAACTACTTTTCCTATGACAATATTCTGCACAGAAGCTGGATGAGAATTTGTGGTCGGCAGCTGTAGCCTGTCTACCTTTGTTTAATGACGCACAATTTACGGCTGCTTGTGCAAATATACTTTGATAGGGAACGGTGCTTATTAATGGTCTTGGGCTTCTAGCTCTGTTTTATAGATGCCCTGATGCATTTAAGTAGCAGCAATAGTTTTAAAATGGAACTTCCACTTGTTATATGGCACTGGTGTTCACATGCCTGGAACCTTCTCAAAGCCTTCATAAAATCCTATCTCTAATTATATCCGGAAACAAAAAGCTATGTTCTACTTTGGGATGAAAGCCTACCTTAAGCTGAACAAATGCATGAATGTAAAATAAAATGGTCCATTGCCTTAAAGTGAGGAGGTGATTCTTATGTGAACTTAATAAACCCTACTGTTGGCCTTCACACCAGACACAACAGCATCCATCTCATTTTACAGTTTAAAAAAACTTTAATAGAAAGGGAGTTCCCTTGCATTTCCTTGGGCAGACTTTTACATTATGTGGAGTTTTTTGTCTAATAAATAAAAAAAAAACTGAAAAAATGCTATGTCCTGGGAGAACTGCACGGGTAGACATGGTTGAATTTTTTTGACTAGCTGACTTCGTGAGTTGATTGCAAAGCCCATGAACATGATATAATCGGAAAAATTGCTGGAGATGTAGTGAAGGTTTGTTGGAACATGTGAAGAAAATAAAAAGTATTGCTCAAGCATATGTAGTTTTTGCATAAATTAAGTTCAAAGTTGACATTGTGACTTGACTTTAAACTTAATTTATGCAAAAACAACTTTATTGTTGTGTAATATACCCTGGACCCTTTACATCTCCAGAAAGTTTGATGCTAGTACCATGCTCAGGAGCTTTACAATTAACTCACAAATTCAGTCTTTTTTCAACCATCTCTATACACAGGACATTTAAAAAGGCCCCAAATACCGATATTAGTCACTCAATCCCCTAATGCAGTAACCCCTCTCTGCACATTCCTCTACTACAGCAAAATATTTGGAGCTCCCAGTTGAGCTCCTCTTATGTTTATAGTGCTCAGGTATAGTCAACCATTGGGCACATGACATAGGGTGACATCACCACTTTCTCTAACACTAGCAAATACTAAGTATTTTGGAGCCAGCTGTAATAAAGGAATGAGCAGGGAAGGATTACTGGAGAGCTGAGTATCAGTGTTACAGAGAAATGCTTTGTCACACTAGCTATTACCGGAGAACAATGAGAATTAATTGCATCAATCCCATTGTATAGAAAGACAAAAGACATGTTAAAAGTTTTACAGAATTAAAGTGTGTCTATAACAAATTACTTTTATGGTGAAGGTTACAGAGACTGTTTATAGCCTCAGTCAGAGGGTGAGGTTCACCTTGCTATAAACAACCAAGTGAGGTCAAGTGGCCATCAGAGTCTGTCCTTCCCTCCAATGTCCTGTTGTATCAGAGGAATGGGAAGGATACATTAAGTAACCAAGAAATATGGAGGTTTTACCATTCCTTAAGCTGGCCATGCAAAGGTTGATTCCTTTACAATCTATGAACGATCAATAACAACATGGGGGTGCAACTGATTCATTCGGCTAATAGATGCATTGAAGGTAATGACGGTTGAACAGGTAAATACAAACATGTTGGATCTCTGTTTGATCTAAATTGTCCTGGAGTGGGGTGATCGATTGCTCCAGGTGGGCAGCATTCGATCGTATGGGAAGCAAATTCAAAATCGACCTGTGTATGGCCAGCTCTACTCTATCTAAATCACTCTACTCTATCTAAAACATTGGTCAGTGATATACCAAGTCTATACCATGCCAGGATAGACTTGTAGGCAATCTACTGCTGAAGGTACATGGTTCATTCCTGTATTCTTATTGAAAGATTTTCTCATTAAACTTCACCACAATATGTCATTAATCAGAGTACTAGGGGCAGCGAAGGTTTATTTTGATGGGTTGCTGAAAAATTATACTATTTGCACATTGCTACTTGCCTTATTAGATCAGTAAAATAGAATCACAAAGTTATATATAAACAGATGTATTATATCATAAAGTGTATGTGCCAACTGAGCAGCTGATGTACAGGTACGACATATTACTGGCTACATACATGGAATGGTGTGCAGAATCCAGAATGGTTGGTCAGGTAGAACGCACAGCCCTTTTGATGAAGACGCTTTGTACACGCATCTCTTATAAATGACGTGCAATTAAGCAATTTGAAACTTTGTCCTCCGAGATTTGCACTGATGTGCAGATCTTGACAAATACTCCAGTGAGACTATATTTTACACCATGTTCTCTGTATTCTCTAAATAAAATTCAGTGCACAAAACCTTTACTGTGGTCATTTATTTTATACTTTACTTCTTATTGTAGTTTTAGTTATACATTTCTAACAATGAATAATATTATAGTAGGGTTTTGAGAAATTGCAACATATGCATTTGTACGCATACCAACTAGTCGAAGAAAGAACTAGAAGAAGAAAGTTGATACTATAATACTAAATACTATAATAAGTGTCCCTTGAACCTCCACTTAGATTGAAACTCCCCTTTTCTTCATGTGTTTGGTCCATGCCATTCACAAGGGGGGGTTATTTTGCCTCCTTGTGACCCCAGTTCTTAAGCGGGAAATCTGCAATGCGGTAATTTTGAGTCCATACGACGGTGCCACTTCGATCAAATAAAACACAGTGTGGTGCTGGGTGTGTATGTTTGTTAAGTTGCCATAAAAACAGATCTTTTGGATCTTCTAACTTAAAAGACTTACAAGTGTTAAGAATCCTTCATCTAAAAAGAAATATTCCAACCTACGATAAAGAGCATTTCCTTTTATGAAATACATCTTTGCACCCCTTTATTACTTTCATTCTATCTATTCATCTGCCCTTCCTACACTTATTTTTTCCCCCCCCCGTGTTGGCAGACCAGGTCTATTCAAAGCAATGGTCAATGATGCGACCGTACACACAGATGTCTCATAGCCCGCAACATGCTGTATCCGGCCAAAGACGATGGACTGGTGTTGTCATTGCTGCAACCCTGGGTTTAAAAAATCTTTTCGAGTGGGTTTTTTCAATATATTTTAAAAGTGTCTGTTAACGCCAAAGCGGCATTTCACCACCGGAAAACTGCAGGCAATCCACAGGCTAGACACATCTCGCTGACGGAGCCATACCACCAAGTGTAGATAGGGCCTTACTGTTTAGGGAGCCCCCACCTGTCTATACACTGGATCCTCTCCTTTGCTTACATGTCCAAAGAGCATTTGTGTGAGGTATTTCCTGCCCATACATGGGGAAAACAGTGTTTGGGTGGTTAGGCAATCCTGACCCGCACATGGGGTGGTTAGCCCTTAGGATTTTAAAGGCAAAATGGACTATAATGGATAATTTTCATAAAATGTAGATTTTATTGAGATCAATAAAAATATTTAATAATCACATATATACACTACAGTAATATTTTGCATAATAAACTTCTTCAGCACTGGCAATGGTCAAAAAGAGTAGACCAAGAGTGCAATATGCATCTTTGTCCCTATAAAAGAAATAATCAAAATTATCAGTTGAGCCATGATACCTTAATTCACCACATATTTCCTTCACAAATATAGGTGGATAGTTCATGGGCCCAAGGCAAATCAGAATGGTCAACAGTGATGAGTATGAACAATTAAAAACATATTCACATATTCCAATATTTTAAAACAGTCAATAAAATGTCACAATTAAAGATCTAGCACAACAGGGAATGTACACCTGTTGGCCTATCCTTGCTTTAGTTTTGTGATATTATATATATATTTCACATGCTACATGAAGTCTAGGCACATCACAGTCACTGGGTATGAGTGGAGGGATCCAGCATGGAAGGAACCACTTGTCTATAGATAAATTGCATGGTTTCCACGACCCTACCATAGACAACCGCGGTAAAAAAAAACATTCATTCTCTTTTCCCTGAGGTGACAATGATCATGAATATATATAAACCCATCAAACAATCACGCATACAGTGCTGAAGCATATCACATCTAAATAATGATCTACCTGAGCACCCTAACTGGAATCTCCTAGTCCCCCAAAGAAAAAAAAAGGGGGACAGAGTAGGAAAAAAGTATACGTCCACCACCTACATCTTCAAACAGTCATATCCTAATTCCCCAAATGAGGGAAAGAAGGAAGACATTTGGGGAATTAACTCCCAAATAAACTATCGTATTTGAAATTTTGTGACCATCTCTTCTTCAAATCTTATCATCAGGAATAGTAATATTGTAGAAAATGTCTCAGTTCTAACTTTTGTCCAGTCCAAGTGCCATGGTATCTAAAGCTGGCCATACACCTTCAGATTTCTCTGTCAGATTTCCTTCAGATCAGATCAGATCTACCAACAACCATGTAGTATAGTGTCCTCCCTGATAGGGAAATCTGAAGGTGTATGGCCAGCTTAAGATTCTAAAGTATGAAAATCCAGATACTTAAGCTTAGACTCCACTGCGTAGAAAATGCTGTTAATATTTGCATATGGGCTATGACATGCCTGTCTCCAAAGGTCCTAGCCCATGCTATGCCACATCAATAAAAACCAATGCGTTTTATCATATTGTTATTTTGGCACGCACAGCATGTATGATGCAGGACATCAATGGCAAAAAAAAAACATGGAAAGATTCCGCACTGAGCATGAAAAGTGCAATGTTACCTTTATTGAAAACACAAATGATACATAACCAAATAACCAACCCTAGGATCCCCTCTCCTCTAATGCATTTCATTCAAATATCTTGAGCTTATTCATTGGGCTCCCATGGTAGTAATTTGGCAATCATTTGTGTTTTCAATAATGGAAAATGTACTTTTCATGCTGAGTGCGGAATCTTTCTATGTTTTTTGTGGTATGGTGGTATGGAGACTGCACAATGAGACTCCAGCACCAATGTCACCAATGTGGGTTAACATGCAGGGAGTCTGTGTCTTTTGAATTAAACATCCTGAGGCATGCGGGTTTACCTGTGTTTTTTTTCGCATGTCCCAGTAATATGTGCAATATGTGCCCGCCCACAGTTTATAACCCATAATGCAATGGCCACATAATGCTTAGGCACCCCTGACACCAAATGAACCTAGCACTGGATGCATTTTGTAACATGCATTTGTTTACTTGTTGTCTTAAAAAATGCATAATTTTAGGTATCTTTTTATCTGTTTTAGGTTGCCAACATGCTTTAATAATTTAGGAAACCTACCCAATTCCCATAATGTTTCCTGCAAAAAAAAAGTAGCAGGTTGTCAGTGACTTTCTTTCCCCAAGATTCTCCTCAAATTGGTCCACATTTCACATTTTTTATGCATAGATAAGGTACATTATAGATTTTTGTTCCTTCCTGTACTTCTAAACATCAATTCAGAGTGGAGTTATTATCAAAACTCTGCATAAACATGAGAGAACTGACAAGCTCCAGGCAGATCATTTTGCTCCTTAAACCTAGGGCCTGCAAAATCATTTTTGCTGACCACTTAACCACATGCTACCCTACAGAGGCTACCAAGTGCCCTTGACAATATGTATTTTCCGAACTGCACTAGAAACAGAACAACTAGAATATAATTAGTTGGCAAGAACACAGGTTTATTTCGATTACACTTTTTGTTTATAATGTCGAGCTCTATTGCTTCTGATGCCCAAGGCATAGAGTGTACCCAGGTAGCGAAAGTGAGAAATCCAAATTCACAACAAATATATAAACTGTGATTTATACAGGAGCGCTGAGATGCAGGCCTGAACACAGAACAGCCTTAACCTTAGAGTCAACTTCATGATTAATGGAAGTGACTAAGTGAAACAGCTGACAGCAGAGAACATCCTTGTAGTGGCCGTACTGACGCATTGCGCTGGAAATGGAGGAAAAGATGAAACTTTCATCGCATTGAAAGGTTATGGTAGATGTAAAGGTTATGAAGCCTTCAAGACTACAGAGAGCAGAGGGAGACTTATTACGGAGAGTTCTCTGCACCAGCTTTGACCTTGCTTTGTCTATGGATTTTATATATGATCGTCAAACCAGACCAGTCCTTCGGGTACAGAACAGCCATCTTACAAAATAATTAGAAGAAAACATCTCAATTTTCTACAAGAACTGGTTCCAGATCCAAAGTGGCGCATCTGACATTTCAATGTAGTGTGGTGTTATAACTATGGTCGGTCTTTGACGACTTTTAACACAACCTAGACCCGTTCTGTAATAGGACTCCCATATATGCTCTGAGATGCACTGGTGCCAAAACATCAAAGTCAATCTCCTATCCAATTTATCAGGTTTACTCAAGTAAACTTAAAAGTGCAATTCAGCTTCATGTCACATGACAGTGTGCTGTCTCATGAGCATAAAACTTTAATTTCTTCTTACCTACAACGATGCCAACCTTCTTCCTATCAACCTTTCTGACCCTCTAGCTGCCAATTACCTCTAAATCATGTTCTCTTGTTTGTCATTTGGTTGACCAGTCTCCAAAGCTAAGTAGCTCATCTTATAGAGACCCTGTTGAGTGACCATTCATTCCAACAATCTTCCCATATTGAAGGCAAGTTGTGTAGCTGTAAAAACTTCCCTTGTGTGAATATCTGAAATCCATGAGAATTCAACTGGGTGATTTCATCTTCAATGTGATATCAGAAGTCAGTTGACAGAATTCCCCTTTGTTCCTATCGAGGGCCCCACATTAAAGGTTATGTAGGGGGGGTTATTAGACTCCCAATAGTGATGAGCAGCCTTTGCAATATTCGAATTTAGGATATTTCGCAAATTATTCTCCAAATATTCTAAGTACATTTAAAAATTTAAAATCTCCTGTTTACTTTTTGCCAATATCAGCACTTTTACATGCAAATATTGCGATGTCGCGGCAACATTGAACTTGCTCAGTTTTTTTTTACACAAACTATTGATTGTTCATCAATTGATCAACTGGAATATTCCAGATTATGAAGATATAACACTATATGTGAGATATTCATGAATTCTTGAAGTGCTGATATGCGAAATAAAAAATTGTGATTCTAATACTTGCGCTCAACACTAACTTTTTTAATAGAGAAGATGTCTATGCCTACAAGAAAGGGTAAGCGCATGTCCTAAAAACTTACCGTTTCTGAAGTGTCAATTTCCTTGCAAGAGATTAATATAGTGAGACTTTATATATTGAGTCAGTTTATTAAAGCAAAAAGTTCTGCAAGTAAAGGCTTGTGTCCGGATACAACACGTCCCAGCCCCTTAAATGGGACGGGATCCTCTCCTGCATTGTGAAAGCAGCGCGTCAGTGGGGCTTTGTTTACAACACGAGGCTCCATGTTGTCATTGCAGTGATGCACACCATCGCCATCAATGACACGCATTGTGTCCATTCAATATCAATGGGTGCATTTGCCTAGCGTAGAAAAGCTGCAGTGGGCGCACTTGGTTTTTCCATTAAAATGAATAGGACACTTAACAGCAAATGCGGCATTAACACAAACTAAAGCACAGGCAATCTGCCCGCAATCAGCGGTTGGGGTGTCATGGGTCACACCGACATTCCAATGGCGACCTGTGCACCACAGTAGACACAAGCACTCAAACTTAAAGTAAAAACTATATATATATTATTAGTGCACTTACCTGCATTTTTTATTGCGATAAATCAGATGGGCCAGGTGTGAAAGTAAAAAAAAAGAAAAGAAATATATATAGAATAATAAATTGAATTTAAAGAGAGTCAAGAAAACAGATCAGGATGTAGGTATTCACCCTATACAATTACTAGTAAACATTATATTAACTGAAGTAAGCTTTAACATTTCAGTTTTTGGTGCCTGGTTCACCTTTCATAATAAACTCCAGAAATACTTAGAAAGTTCCGTTGTTTTACCACTCACACACATGCCTGAATGTTTACTATCTAGGGCCTAAGTGCCCAACCTGTGGCCTGGGGGCCACATGCGGCACTTTGGGTGTTCTTCAGTGGCCTCCCTCAATCCTTCACTTGCGGCTCCCAAAACCTGTTATTAAAAATGAAAAATAATGTCTTCTATCTATGCATGCTTTTATTCATTTCAAGTCAGTATAGATTGAAAATGTTATGTGCGGCCCTTTAGGGATGCCGAGGGCTGCACTTATGGCCCCCCAGATCAACTCAGTTGCCCACCACTGGTCTAGGGGGGTCTAAAATGCCTTTTACTCACTATATTATCTTGCTTCTATAAGCCTATCCTTTGTGTAGATCATCCATGGGCAAACTAAGGTCTTTTCATTTTGCCCTTTGTCACCTTGGTGTAAAGATGCTCTAGCTCCCCTGGTGGAGATAATGCCTAGTAGGAAGGTTGGTAAGGTCGCCTAATGGACGTTGCTTGCCTGCAATAGAATGTTTGTTTACTATCGAAATCCTCTATTTATGAATATTGTTTTTTTTTTATATTTTCTTTTTTTTTTTTTCCTGGGCTACAAAAACATAGGACACCTTTGCTGTGTCTCTACTAGGCTCTTGCTCTGGCCCTTCTGTAAAATTTAAAAACCATAACGGTCTATGAGTCAGGTTGTCCCACCCCTGGTGTAGATATTGTACCTCAGCCTTTGTCCTTATCCACATACAATGCAGAACATATAACCCTGCATTGAAAATTCAAATGCAAGGGCCTGACCACAACCTTCAGCACGGGGGAGGGGTGCAAACATAAGGTAAGTGAATATCTATGCAAGTTATGATTGCCCATCATAGATAATGAACGAGGTCAGTGGGCCTCTAATGACCCCATTATCAGCAGTTTACCTTCATGACCTATGTGTCTGACATATTCCCAGTTACTGCTTATTGTGTTGAATGTTGATTTCATTTGTAGAATATGTCTTTGAACTTTTTATTTAGTCAACAACTTAACTATATTCTGTGTATCTCTAATTAGAAGTTTTGTGTTTTCGTGGTCCTAATGAGATAAGACAGCTATAAAAAAAATAACATAAAAGCATTCAATTCAGATAAACAATCTGCACCAATCTGTACTCAATAAATAAACACACAATGGTGGAGAATAAAGAAGAGCAGACAGCTTATGATGTCTTAAATTCTTAATCAGGGCAATCCATGAAATGTAATTATCTTCCTGTAATTACACTGAATATGCTCTGCTGTTTACAGAAAATACAATTTGCATAATAACAGCTGGGAACTGTGCCAAGCTTATTTTCCTCCTTGTAAATGTTATTGTGCAGGTAAGAAAAGTGCTTCTTCATGTCATACGAAGACATGTCATAGATAACCATGACTCAACAGTGAGAGTGAATGAATGATATGTACATACATATTGAGAGGCCACTTATTTTATATACAGCAGAAGGAGCTGGGCTGGCCATAACGTTTACTATCAACTCTGTAGGACCTATAATGCTAAGATATACACTATAGGGCAAAACATTGGACCTCATTGGGGTCATTACACCTGTAGGAACGTTTAGGGTATCCAATTCTAAATTCATGACCATCATTATAGACTTGCCCCCCACACCCTTACACTCTTCTTGGAAGGCTTCCAAATTGTTATCCAATCATCCAGAAGAGCCTTTGTACTGGATATGAAGATCTGTCACATGATCTCTATATGGTCCAGTCAAGTTTCACACCAAACATCTCCAAACCACTTTTCATCCCAAACCACTTCCCATCTGTTTTAACAAAGTTCTGAGCATAAAAGTGTCTAAAAAAAACTTGGTAAAGTCTCTTTACTGGAGCTAAGATGTCAAGCCCCAGTAACATTACAACAACATTATCATTAATGGTAATTACACCTGTAGGAACTTTTAGGGTATCCAATTCTAAATTCATGACTATCATTATAGAC
>CM070036.1:25241621-25258736 GCA_036250615.1 Ptychadena robeensis | reverse complement strand
TAAAGAGGATGATGTGGTCAAAATACTAATTTGCCTAATGATTCTGCACTCCCTGTATATGATTGGATGTCAGAAATTCCCCTAGTTCATTAAGCTAGGCAAATAACCCCTTGCTAAGTGAACAGCTAAAATTCCTAAAGCAAATCAACAAATGCATAGAAGAAAGCTAATAAACACTAACAATATTAAAAATTATAATTAAAAATTTTTATAAAGGAAAACCGACAAATCATGTTTGCAGATATCATTCATAACACCTGAAAATGACTGTATTTGTATAATGTGTTGATTGAGGTCTAGATCAAGTATTTTCAAAAATCATTTATACTGGAGTCACTCATTGTGAGTGGAAACTGACAGGTTGGTATCCAGTTATCAAACTGACAGCCGAGTACTTCATGTTACCACAGAGTAGATACATTCCCAGTGTAATCTGCAGTGTCAGGCTAGGTTTTCACGGCGTTTAGGGCTGCGTCGATACCCCCTGCATTAATCGCATACCTTGACAGTGTTGTTGACGCAGCCCATCCATATACATGTCTACCGCACCGCCCGTTTCCACAGCATTGAACCGGTCTGCCGGCTGGAGGTTGACTTAATGACCTCAACGCCATGGAAACTTACCCTTACAGTGTGTATAGAAGTCTGGTGGGACCTGTATCAGGAATTAAAGAAGAGAAATAACAAAGCATCAACAAATGTGAGACTGTTAGGAATTACATTTCACATTATAAAAACATTTAATTTGTTTTTTAATTAAATATGTTCTCTCAGCTTTTATAGTGTACCTAGTAAAATATGTGCGCTCACAATCCTTAAAGGATAACAAATAAAGTCTAGAAGAAAATATACAGCTTGTAACTTCCTCGGCTGGTAAGAAGTGTGATTTTATCATCCAGATAACCTTCTGATCACCTAAATTGATGCAGTAAGACGTTCTGAGAGGAAAATTATTCCTCTGCATCTTAACACATAATTGAAAGTAAAAACTGCTGACATACTTTATTAAATGCTAGATGGGAAAACATAGAAAATGTGATAACATCTAAATTGTTCCAAGTTTTGCAGCACCAAGCATTACTAAATTTACAGATTCAAGAGGCCCCCAAGCCATAAAGAATGTCCTGTTGCCACTGCTGGAGATTGGGTCAAGGTGTGTAAATGGAAACAAGATCCTATTTGTTTTTTTAGAGAACAGTCACTGGATGTTTGATGGTGTCCAAGGTGACAGCCCAGCAATTATTCACTTGCAGTTTTTTACTGAATAAACAGAAAAACTAAAGGAAAACGCATTAAATGTTTAGAGAAACCGATCTGGGCCACCTTAAATAAAAAACTATCTGACCGGAGGAAAGGGCTATAAAGAAGGGAACAGATATTAGAGCCGTCTGATGGTCCTGCAGCAGCATGATGACGTTGTCACCTCCTTTAGCAGTATCAACGGACATGTCCGTAAATCTCTGGCCGATGTCATTAGTTTCAATAGAAATAGACACCGGCGTTCTCATTGAAACGGCCGGCACACAAAGGGTGCCCACGGATGCTGTAAGTGATGGAGAGCAGCATGATGACGTCATCATGCTGCTCTGCACACATAGATATTTCTTTAGGAACATTAATAGCAATGAGTATTGTCATTTTTCAGAGATTAATCATGAATGGTAATTGACTTAGGATCCCCACACATGTAACGAGTGTCGGCCGAACGGACATGTCCCGCAGATCGCGGGTACCCACAGGGTCTGTCGGCCAGAGAACGGATAAATCTCTGGCCGATGCCATTAGCTTGAATGGGCATCCCCATTTAACTAACGACCCAAAGGGTGCCCGCTCTCCACAGCTCATCTGTCTGTCCCCACTCGCTACGTGTTTGAGGACCTTAAAAGACAAGGAGATCAGACACACTTCTTTTTCAGTTTTGAAAAAAATTTTTTGGGGGGGGGGGCAGTGGTGAAGATCATTCTCCTGTCATTCATGCATGGCATTATCCGGCCCCCCATGTATACCCCCCACGTACACACTTCCACAGATATCTATACATATATTTAGCAACATTACCTGTATGTTTTATATGGTTTGTAGGATGAAGTGTTGAAGGTAATTTTTGTTCTGTGGTACATATTCCTGGTCACCTTTATACAACACATTGACGACAGTATGCATCATTTATTTTAAAAAAAAAAAATTTTAATTTAAGATGGGCATAAACAGGTTGATTTTTCATCACTGCGCTCGCAGTGATCGATTGTTCACAAACTGAACTTGGCCACTCTTTCAATCAATCCCGCTCGAAAAAAGCTCGGTTCGAACAGGGAACCAAAATGTTGGCAAATCTCTGTTTGATTGCCATTATGTTGGATGGGAGCCAGTGTCCCCATCCAAAGTATCGAACAGGACTCGACTGCACAAAGTAGCTCTTCAATTGAACAGGTATTAACCCATCTATGCCCACCTTAACAAAAAATGCAAATGAAGCATACCCTGTGACAGATCATTAGCTTGAATGAGCATCCCCATCCAAACTAAAGACACAAAGGGTGCCCGCTCTCCACAGCTCATCTGTCGGTCCCCACCCACTACGTGCGTGGGGACCTTAAAAGACAAGAAGATCAGACACATTTGTTTTTCAGTTTTGATGAGTTCCATCAGTTTTGAAAAAAAAAAATGTTTTTTGGCAATGGTCAGGAAGCACACCTAGTACGATCGTCCAAAAGTGATTGAAATCAATCAAAGGCGATTAGACATGTTGATCATACAAGTATCTAATGGGTTTTCTAGGCATTTCGATCGATTAGTATGTGACCGTACCATGTTTAAATCGATCACACTGTGTGGTGGTATGATTGATCGATTGATGTTAGACTTGCAATAGATCGAATCTAAGATCAATCGCACAGAAATTGATCCGTGTATTTCCAGCTTAAGTAAAGCAAAGGTTGACATTGCTAAGTGAACACAAGCTTCTCCTTTTTCCAAAGAATAGAATATTGCTGCATGGAGGCTCTTAGTAAATGATGCAGAATTAAAATAATCTCTGTTTGTATTTTTTATAAATAGACTTCACCTTTTCCCTAGACTTATTTTTCTTGCATTAAGAAAGAAATTCCAGATACAAATGGAAGACTGAAGAACTAGATGGGTTATTATAGGGGACAGGTCATACATTGTTTAAATATCAGATGCAGCTTTCTTGGTCCAGCCTGAGCTATGCAATATATGTGTTACTATATTTAACACCTGTGCATTACATTACCCAGGCAAGGCTTTAATCCAGTATATATTTACATATCGTTGGAGGATAAAATATCTCAGGAACATTAACTCAATTTGGTTTGGTTTGAGCCATTTATCATCATTCCTTATAACTTGCTCGGCTACACAAAGATCTCATAAAAATACAATTATCCATTCGTATGTGTTAATGTAAAGCGACCTGTGAAATGGAAGTCACTTCTTCATTGTCCTCTATAGAGATTTGTTTGTTATTTCCATTTATTTACCTGGCTGCCATGTTTAGTATTTCCATAATCAGGGAACCTGAAGAGCGTTCTCCTGTTATTCATGCATGGCATTATCCGGCCCTCCATGTACACCCCCCACATACACACGTCCACAGATATCTGTACATACATTTAGCAGCATTACCTGTATGTTTTATATGGTTTGTAGGATGAAGCGTTGAAGGTAATTTTTGTTCTATACTTTCTGGTTCCATGTGGTACATATTCCTGGTCACCTTTATACAACACATTGAAGGCAGTATGCATCATTTATGGTGAGTGCAGGATGTTTCTGCCACAAGAAAGTTTTATTTCAAACACCTTTGTTTACCCAGGGGTGTCCAAAGAGGGCCAGGTCAAGTGATGTGAAATGTATAGAGGTGCCGACCATTCAGCCTGACATTCTTTAAAACATTTAAGATGGGCATACACGGGTTGATTTTTTATCACTACGTTTGAAGTGATCGATTGTTCACAAATTGAACGTGGCGACTCTTTCAATCAATCCCGCTCAAAAAAAGCTCGGTCCAACAGGAACCAACATGTTGGCTAATCTGTTTGATTGCCGTTACTTTGGATGAGAGCCAGTGTCCCCATCCAAAGTATCGAACGGGACTTGACTGCACAAAGTAGCTCTTCAATACCAGGTATTGACCCATCTATGCCCACCTTAACAAAAATGCTAATGAAGCATACCCTGTGACAGATCCCCTACTTAAGGGCTTGCTTCCACTAGAGCGATCGGCCACGATCACCCACCATTTAAACCGCGGCATGGTGATCGCATCAATTAATTTAAATGGGGTAAATTCCACAGCCGCGATCTAAATCTGAAAGTTTTAAATCATGGACCACGGGTGGTTGGGGGATGCGTGCGGCTGATCACCACAGATTTCGGCCATAGAGGAGAATGGACGCAGTTCATATTGCATCTCCATCCATGGAGTCTTTAACCACGCTCATAGACAGTGAATGGGCACAGTTAAAGACTCCGTGGATGGCAACTCACGATATTGCACCAACTACCCAGATTGGAAGATTAATATGGAACCTCTCATATGATTCCAGAGAACAGCAGGAAAGTATAGTGTTAAGGATTGTGGCGTGATACACCACTACCAATATAAGTCAAAGTTTAGTTTCATATATATATTTTTATTTTAGTATACATTCATTACACTTTCATTACAAGTAGAAAAATATCCATTGTTGTTCAGGAATTCAGCTATTTGTGTCACTTTATTTTATTATCTGTATTTACTTTTCATAAAATAACCCAATAAATTTTTTAGACAATTGTTTTTGTTAAAGTGTACTTCGGATTGTTTGCCTGATTAGATATTCACAGTACGGTGACCAGGAAAAGATGGTCAGTACTTTAATACTGAAATGAATGCATTAAGCATAATTAGGCAAAATGATGCATTAGACAGAACTACATTTGGTCAATGTGGAGAATTTGAATAGAGTCATTACCGTCTTCTGCCTACCTACCAGACCCCATTCTAGCACTTTCTATGAGAAGATCAGATAATCTCAGTTGAGGGTCAACAGCTCGCATTGACTGCAGTAAGTAATTTTTAGGGAGCCCAATATAGAAGATTGGTGCTGATGCTTGGAGCCTTGCTTTGATCAATGTATAATATGGTTTCAATTCTAATGATGCATAAGCTCCATTAGAATCTATTGAAATGAGTCCGTTCCTTCCCTGAAAAACACTGCTCAAAGAAGACCTATCACCAGCTTTTGCATTTCATGTGAACAGCGTTAAAAATTGATAGTTTTTTTTTGATCTGCATTCTGCTCTACCTAAAAATTGCCAAAGTCACATTTCGACAGTTCAAAATCTTATATGGCGCCCCCAGTGGTGATAATGCACTTAACCCTTGGAAGAATGAGATATGAGAACACCAGGTAAGTATCTTTTTGATGGTTTGTGGAGCACTACACCACCTTCATGACGGCAAGAGGAAAGCCAAAGTTTAATATATATATATAATCTCGCTCCAGCCAGCTCCTCAGAGAATCGGCGGCACCCTTTGTGTCAAACATTACTTTGGATGTCGACCGCAGTAAAGTAATGGGATCGGCCGGGAATCTAGCAACATGTCGGATCGCACCATGCAGAGATTCCTTTTCATTTTGGGCAGAGAGACCGCCGATCGGCTGAAAAATCAGGCAGCAATCTTCCGTGTATGGCTTCCTTAAAGCTGCAGCTTTCACACAGATCTGCAGAAGGATGACCCGTCCACAGATGAATTGTGCCTCTGTAGATGTCTGTATGTGAGCAGCAGCTGCAGTCCTCTCCCATACAGAGCTGCAGGCGGATGATCTGTCCATGGATGAATCATCCCTCTGCAGGGTTGTTCATGTGAGTGGACCGGATGATTCTCTCACATAAAGTGGACTGACAGCTTAACTTGGGCGTGGAATGTGAAAGTGCCGCCGCATGACCGCAGGTGGTCGTGCTTTTGGACACACTGGAATTCCCTACAATTTTGGGAAGGAAAAAAATGCATTGTATAATATATATATATATATATATATACATACACACATACATATACACACACACACACACACACACACACACACATATATACATACACACACACACTGGCAACCGTATCACCTGTATTACTGGGCAGAGTGTTGGAAGGAATATATGCGAGGCCAGATGTCAGATTTCCAAGGGGTCAGATTTCTAATCTGAGGTGAAACCAGCACGGATTTATTTGAAGGGAACGCTCATGTTCCTCTGCTGGAATTTAAGTTGTGTTCAATGTTCATACTTTCTCCCATTGCCAGCCGCTGTACCCTCTTCACATCCCATGCACCTCTCCCCATCCCACTGTGATACCTTCCCTGTATGGTGTACATTCCTGTACCTTTCCTCTCAGTGTACATGTCACTCTCCCTCAGAGTCCAACACTCACTAAACAAGAACGAGGAACATTTTGTTAGAAATAAAATGTAAAAAAAGAAGTCTAAAAATACATTGAAAAGATGAATGTTCCTTTATGCGAAGCCTTTGTGAGACAGATAACAAATATTACATGTGGCACACTATTCTGTTCCTTCTTTAAAACATTTTCTTTCTTCTTGAAGGTGTAGAAATAAAACTGTTTCTCCAAACTGCTTTAATCAAGTATTATTATAGATCCAACATCAAAAGGTTGTTTGGACCCTAATGTGTGATCTGTGCTGGCATCTGTAATAACTATCTGCTGTGTCTTAAATCTTCCTTTGTAGAGTAAGACTTTGTTCTTAAGATGCCATTCCTTTATAATAAACCAGTAATCCCTACTGTCTTCTCTTTCATTCCAGATATACATTATTTTCCCTTGTAACTATGGAAACACTCTTTTGTATTTCCCCCCTATTTTTCAATTTACTGGTTACCTGCAGACAGAACTCGCATATTCCATGACCTGGCAACTAAGGAACCAAAAACTTCTTCTAATAACTCTACAAAGAAAATCTATAGACTTGTAGACTTGCAGTGGAAGAAAAGCACTAGAAAACATTAGGGGCTTGTCTCTTTCATCACAATGCACAAGCCCACCATAGAAGTCAATGGTATAAGGATCATAGCCCCCGAACCGTCAGTTCAAGCCTTTGTCACGTTTATGTTGAAGTGGCTTCACATATGACAGTGGTTCCCAAACTTTCCATGCAGGGCCTCCTTTTCTATTTAGGAACATTCTTGTGCCCGCCTTCTCTATTCAAACACAGGTTAAGAATGAGGGCAGCACCCCCCTGGAATACCTTCACGCCCCCCAGTTTGGGAACCACTGACGTATAAGGTGTCCATTGAGTCAGACTGAAGTATACTTAACATGCCCTAATGCAAATCGCCACAAACCACCCCAGGTTAAGAAAGCCGCTTTGCCCAGCTAATGGTTTGCATTTTATACTTATCCAGCCTAGTCTAGTTATTGGGCCTGGTAGGGACCTGATACAAAAAAAAAGGACCATGTTACAAAACATATCTCCTTGTATACCCACCATGTGGCTGGAGTTAAAAGACAACCCTGCTAGGCAATTATTGCATAAAATACCTTTTACATAGGCAACACAGTTATCCCAATATCTTGTATGACCTACTGTATTTTCCGGACCATAAAACGCACCCAGTTTTTAGGGCAGGAAAACCAGTAAAAAAAGATTTAATATATAAGTTTTCACATCAATTGGGTTCATGCAATATTCAATTCAGCCAGTAGATGTCACTAGCAGCAGTACACTCAGCACAACACGTCGGTAGGAGGGGGGCCGGGCTGCAGTGTCCTACTCTCCTCTGCCGATCAGCTGTTACTGTGTCCGTGGGAGCTGCAGAGTGATTGCAGTTCCTATGGACACAGAGAGTGATAGATGGCAGTTTATCTATCTCTCTCTTCATTGCTTATATTAGCAGGGTTCTGAGCTCTGCTGGCATAGGCAATTATACAGAACAGATGGGAGAGCCGGACACCGACTGACAGCTCCTCGGCTAATCTTCGTGCCGGGAGAGCTGGCGGCAAGCCAAGGCTCTCGCATTCGGACCATAAGACGCAGGTACCCCCCCCCAATTTTGGGGATGACAAAGCGTGTCTTATGGTCCGAGAAATACGGTATATAAGGCATACTGTATACGGTATACTGCAGTCTGTCCCTCAAGAATCAAGGGAGAATCCGAACGTGTATGGCTACCTTAAGAGGCAGGTACAGATGGAACCACGAGGGGAACAGGGGTATGTTGCATAACAAGAAAAAAAGCACACTAGATATGTGTGTTACATGTGCGGAATGCACATCCTGCTTTCAAATCATGCACTCTCATTTCCTAGTGTTTCCTTATTCACTGATCACGCACTTTTACAATCTTCCTATTATCACATGCAAATGAATTTCTATTTTTATTAAATATTATGAGAGTTCAAAATAAAAATAATTAAATAAAAAAAACACACACACAAAATAAAATTTCCCAAGCATTATTTATTATAGAAGTGCCAAGGTGTTTAAAAATTCTATCCATCCAGAATCAGATTACACTTTCAAGGTATAGATAGTTCTTAAAGGACAGAACATAAACACAGGACAAGGCAACGCGTCTCAGTAATACACAATATAGTCAAGTCTCAGCATTATAAAATATATTCAAAGTGACCTGAATGTATTATTTGGGCGGATAAGGCTGGTCAGTAATGAAACATGATTAGCAGCAATTTATTAAAGGAGACTTGTCACCACAGAAAGACTGACTGTGATTACTAACCATTATGTATTGACACCGTACCTGTGCTAGGTCACCGACTCCTCAACTGCGAAAGAGAAGGACGGGGATGACAGCTCAGCAGTCCGCATTACTAATAATTGCGAGTCATACAGAAAAGCAGAATGATGGCTGCCTTTCATTAATGTGGATCATTTACTAATATTATGACATTTAAATACTATAGATTTTTCTGTCTATAGTGAAATGAATGTCACACAGCTAATGACAGATAATTCTTGCTACATCCCCAGCTCCTCAGTATTTCGGACTGTGAGGCGTTCATTAAAAAGGAGTAGGAGATGGGGCACCTGAGCTGGGCCTTTCAATTTATAAAGATAAAATAATAATTCTTCAGATAGTGTTTAATTCAAATCAACCGGACTTGCTGTGTTTTTTTTATTGAAGACGTTTCGCTAGGCATTCCACTCTGAATTGAGAAAGCCAGTCGTTTAGACTGTTTCTTGAAGACGTTTCACTAGTCATCCCACTCTGAATTGAGAAAGCCAGTCTAAACGACTGGCTTTCTCAATTCAGAGTGGGATGCCTAGCGAAACGTCTTCAAGAAAAAAACACAGCAAGTCCGGTTGATTTGAATTAAACAATACAGATATACAATGACATGGATGAATGAGAACCTTCACAGACAATTCTTCACATAGAAATGCTTTAAGTGGTTAAAAATGATTTTTTATAAGATACAACATTACTTTTAAAAGAGAAGTAATCAAGATATTCAAATGCAGTTAAATACGGAGAAGATGTTGGTAAATTTATCATCAATTATACTAGCTAGTGACATTTTCCATTCATTTGAACTTGGCTTGTGTGGAGGCGACCCATCACAATCCCATTCTAGTATTTTTTAAAATTACACAGGCATATTACGGCCTGGTGCGAGGAAGGTGGAGGACTGGTTTTGGAAGATGAAAACTTGAACAGTGGCCACATCTCTCCATTAACAGTCCACAGGATCAGCACAGAAAGTGGTTAGGATCCCTTTGTTTTCCGAATCATCTTTTCCATAATGTCCCATTGCTCATTTGTTACCTGTGGGAAGATGGTAAAAATAAACAAATAGAATGAAATGCTACATATGTCATCCTACTAAAAGCTGATTGAACCTCCTTCCAAGATCAAAACGCTCCGACAGGTGACACTAAAAGGTGGCCATCCAGGTTCTAACCACGTCACCATCGACTGGACAGGAATCGGGTAGAGATGGTCGAATTTTTCAACTTGCTAACTGTGTGAGCTGATTGCAAAGCCCCTGAACATGGTATAATCACCAAAGTTGCTGTAGATGTAGTGAAAGGATGTCGGAACATTTGAAGAAAAAAAAAAAAAAAAAAAAAGTTTGCTCTAGCACATGTAGTTTTTGCATAAATTAAGTTCAAAATCAAAGTCCAAATTCCGATTTTTTTAATTTTTACTTCATTCTGAACTTAATTTTAAAAACTATTTGTGTCACAGACATACTTTCTTTTTGGTAGTATACCCCCAACCCTTCTCTACATCTCCAGCAAGTTTAGTGATGAAACCATGTTCAAGGGGTTTGCAATTTATTTGAAATCTTTGAAATGGTCAAATTTTTGAAAAAAAAATTCAACCATCTCTAGAATCGGGCATCTAATGTGTTGCACCTTTATTCACGTCCAATCGACAGACCATGGTCCCCATCCAAAGGAATGACTTTCGAGCTACGGATATGTCCGTTACCTGCTCGATAGACCTGTCTGAGTGGGATTGGTTGATCCCACTCGATAAAAGGCATCCCCAGCTTTGTTTACAGATTAGAGTACAATAGAACGAGGTGAACAGACATGTTGCTCGATTGTGCTCTAATCTATTTAAAATCAAGCAGAAGATGGACACGAACGGTCAGTTCTTTACACATTCTTCACATCCAGAGATGGTCAATGATGTGCAGAAATTTTTACACATTTTATGCAGAATGAAACTGAACCAATCAGATACAACAGTTTAGCTTAACTGGCTAAGTTTCAGTCTAAATACAGTCTTGTAGTTTACAGTAAAATATTCAAAAAGAAACGTTAATTATAAAGCCCCTGAACATGGCATCATTCCCATAATTGACAGAGATATAAAGGTTTGTGTGCATGCAAGTTAGGAGGGAGGGGATGTTACCGCAGCGCAGAGGTGTTGTGACATCACTTCTTTTTATGCGTGTATGAGTTGGGGGGCCTGGCTTGTCTTGGACATAGGCAACAGGGGCCTCAAGGGAAAAAAAGGTCAGGAACCACGGTTCTAGAGCAAAAGTAATTTCATTGTGAATTTGTTTACTAACAATACTCTCCCCGAAATAACCTCGGGCATAATCGCCTATCCGGAAGGAGCATGTGTCAATCTTTCCGGGTCCATCTAGGATACTGGAGAGGTGGGATTGCGTTGCCATAGACCTCCATGTAATGGAGCTGTTGTTGCTTTTGTAAAGCACATCCCCTGCAATGGCGGAGATGTGAAGGGGGATGTAGGAGAGTGCAAAATTGTGGCAGATTACATTGTAATCCATCACAACTGCCGTGGCATGCCCAAAACGCCCAGAGGGTTAAGAATGAAAAAAACAAAGTTGCATACACACACAGAACATGTTTATGAAACCACGGCTTTCCCCTTAAGGCTGCAGTGGGATGAATAGTACATCATTTTCTGACAGAGTAAGATGAATGAAAGCTAGAAGTATTGGAAGATCACAACAAGTGAGGAAAGAAAAATTAGACGAATAGAACAGCGAATATCAAACATTACCTTCTGCAAACTATTAAATTCACCAGCCATATAGACATATTCACCGCCATCCATTCTTATGACCTGCAACAAATGTATAAATTAAAGATCAGTTTGTAGATCAAAAAAAACAAAACCTTTGTTACGTATCCCAAATAAAACTTTATGTACCTTAAGCTAGGCACACACAGGTAGATTTGTAAAATGATTCGAGTACAATCGACGTGCACGCTCACGGCGCTTGATTGTACTCTAATCCGTTTACAAAGCTAGCCGCGTGTGCCTTCCTTCAATCGGGATCAATAGAGCCTGCTCGAAGAAACTCGATTGAACGGGGTTCCAACATGTTGGAAAACCCTGTTCAATCTCGATTACTTTGCATGGAGACATGAATCTTCATGCAAAGAATTGGCTCAGCTGTCAGTGTGAAGGGGACAGAGTGTGTGTGTGTGTGTGTGTGTGTGTGTCTGCTTCCGCCCAAGTTTGTAGCATGTTCTGATTCACACATGTTACAAGCTGAGAACGGTCCCCATTGAACGGAAATCTATGTGCCCATGTGGTGCACATTGATTTCCGTTCAATTGATTCCCGATCAATTACACAGGAATCTTCCTGTGTGTGCCTTGAAAAGATGCATCAAAATTCTTTTAGGGATTATAAACAATTAACTTACTGCTCCAGACACCCAGCTAGCATAGTCACTGCACAGGTATGCTGCAAGATTAGCTATCTCTCCAGCTGTGCCCAGTCGTCCACAGGGAATTCTCTTCGTCATCTCACCCTCAAATGCTCCAGTGGGGTCCAGACGGCTAAAGGCTCCCTGATAAATGGAGGTAAACCAAGGAATTATTAAAAATACAAAAATGTATACTTTATGGTATTAGCTCAAACTTTTAGGTACCTTGGTTTTTATGGGTCCAGGCTGTATGACATTAAACCTTAAGCCGTATCTTCCCCATTCAGACGCAAGTGATCTAGTTTAGAAAAAAGCACTATAAATAAAATACTTAAATACTAAACAGTCAGACAACGAAAATATTTTTCCTCATAATTTTTCATGGTTCAATGGTTTTAAAAAAGGAACTACGTCGTCATTTCAGCTTAATACAGCTGAATTCTTTGGTGACAATATTGGTGCATATAACAACTGTCCAGTAACACTTAACATTACATTGCCTAACAGACAGAGTTTGGAATTTAATGGCTAACTGAACCAAATTAATGCGTCTTCAGCCGTGTGGACACTAGGATGACGTCACTTCCTGGTTACAGGTACTGTAGGATTCAGTAGGATTAATGGGACCCGGTTTGGGTGGCAGTCCTTTGTCAACCATTAGGGGTATCCTACAGAACCTTAAAGGACAAGGAGTGATCTCATCCTTAAGCAAATTCATCCTGGTGTCCAAACAGCTGAAGACAAATGGCCTTGTAGGAGATCAGCCCCTGCCTGTGCGGCACCTCCATTATTTGAGAATTTTATCTTTTAGTTGATCAAAGTACTTTGTTGCACTAGGTTGTGCACCTTGTGCCCTTGTTCCCAATTGCCACACTCCCCCTTCATATTGGAAGCCACATACACACACTTTAATCCCCCCCCCCCCTCTCACGTTCGCCCGGTTCAATACACCACCTGAGGGCCTTTCTGGCAAATGACATCCCTTCTACGGTTTGATCCTTATTTATTACCTTTTTGTAGTTTTGAACACCGTACCATACTCCACTGTTGTCCAACATTAAATATTCTATTACTTGTGAAAAACACCTGATGGTCAATAGAAACCGATCGCACCCATTGAGAATGAATCGGCCGCAGCCACACGCAATTCAAAACAAGGTGACCCGCAATTCAGATCCTGATGGCCATTCGCCTGTGTGGGACAAGCCCATGCAAATGAACAGGCGCGACCACCCACAATTGTCGCGGGCAATCTAAAATCATGCCGTGACAAATAGCTCTAGTGGGAACAAGCCCTTAGTATGACAAAATGGAGATTAAGGCTTGGCATAACAATGTATTCATTTAATCAAAGGGAACCCTGAAGATGTTGTTTTCTATTGTCCTATCTTTAGCACATATTGAAAAATAAAAACAACCCTTTGACTGGATATTAATTGTATACATAAGTATTAGGCTATGTTTCCATTACGTAGGGACCCCTCCACTAAGCGTATACGCTTAGTGGGAGGTCCCAACGTAGCAGATAGACTTACCTGCTTGGCGGAGGATCTTTCTTCACTGCACGAGCCGCTCCGCCTATGTAAGGCTGAAAGTAGTCGAGTACTTTTAGCCTCTGCACCTGGCGGATGTGTAAACAGATCCTCCGCCCAGCAGACAATGTCTGTGGGATACGTTGGGACCCCTGCTAAGTGTTTACGCTTAGCAGAGGGGACCCGACGCATAATGGAAACAAAGCCTTACTGTATATCTATATACCATCATCAACATCTGACCTTACAGAATAGAAACTGAATAAACCTAAAATCTAAGGGATTCCATCTACTGGACTCATACTGGTAATACAATTGTATATAGTTTAGGCTGCTTGAGAAAACCTCATGCATCCATTGGTGAATATGCAACCACGTTGTCACTGTTTGGAATACTATACAGAGCATCATGAAGCACTTACTTGCACAATGCCTCCACCCCGGCCTTAGCAGAAGCACTAGGAACTACAAAACCAGAGCCGCTCTCTGCGTATATTGTAGTTATAGCCAAAAATGCCGCACCTGAAATGAGAAACTGAATTAGTAGCATACAATAAATTGCATTTAAAACACCCTGGAAAAAAACAAATTCAGATTATATGTGCACCACGATTATTACGAACAGTGGATTTATGAGCAAAATTTTGAAAAAGCTCAAAAACCCATTTATGATTGCTAAAATTACAAGGGGAGCTTCCACCGTTTGCAAACACCTCTACAGGCAAGATCAAAGTCCAAAAATGTAGCGTTCTTACGACCACTGGCATTTACTAAGACAGTGGTTCCCAAACTGGGGGACGGGAAGGTATGCCAGGGGCCCTTATTCTTAACCTGTGTTTGAATAGGAAGGGGCTTGATAATGTAAATGTCTAAATAGATGGCACAGTAAATAGACTCCAGTTTTCTGTTATTTCAGTCTGTATTGTATATACTCAAGTAGAAGCTGATCCGAGTATAAACCTAATGTTATCTATAAAACTGGTAAAAACTATTGACTTGGGTATAAGCCGAGGGTGGAAAATGCAAAGTCAGATAGTGGAGTTTTCTAAATGAGAAAATATAGAGAAAGCACCATTGCCCCTAGAAATGAATCAAACAGGTGAATATTAGTGCCACACCCTCAATAATGTTAAGAGAACACAAGTTTATTGTTAGAACAGTATGGGTTTTCAAGGCACTTCTATTGATTAAAACATGAAAATACGTTTCCATTTAAAAACTCTTTATTATTATTAGTGGACCCACTATAATAAATGGAAACTTATTTTTGAATCCTAAGTAGTGGAGTGTTCTATTTGAATTTCTATAAAATTCCCTCTCCAGTAACAATTAATGGGTCCCCAGTAACCGTAACCTGCCACCAGATGGCATTGTGGAGCAGTTTGTCTACATTACATCAGCTGGTGTCGGAAACACAACTGAGCTTCACAGAGGCTGCCGATGACTGCGATTCAGCGGCCTGTGACACGGGACCGGTGAGTGGACCCTGACTCAAGTATAAGCCGAGGGGAGCTTCTTTAGCACATTTTAAATATGAGTATAAGGTATTCTGCAGTATTAGCAGGCATAGCTATAAATGAGGATGACTGTCCCACCAAAACATCTACACCAAGAGGTAGACATCCAGACATCCTTAAAGGCTCACCAGGATGTGATATCACTTATACATTTTTCTGTAATAAGCTTTTGTGGATACATGTGGAGCATGGTTAAATCACAGAAGCCAATGCCACTTGCCAAGTGTTTTTTGTTGACAATTTATCCAATGAAAATCCCCTCTGAACTTCCTGTAGCACAGGAACGTCATACCCCACAGCCCGGGGTTCAAATCTGCCCTGCAGTATGATTAGATTCAGAACACACACACACACACACTTTTATTTGACATTTGATGCCACATGTGTTACAGTATTTGTTTATTCCAGATTCATAGTTTAAGCTTAATCTTGTCTACATATTTAAAGATTCATCGCTATATCTGATGAGAAGGAAAAACCTCCTCAATTGTAGACATTTTGTATTTTAATTATCAAAATCAAGGTCACCAACTTTGTCTAAGTTTTTCCATTTTGGCCCGCTGCATATTTGGGTTTGACACCCCTTGTGTAAGCAGCAGTCTCACTGCTCTGAGCCTAAAACTGCAGCCAGCGGTAGATACATTAAAAATAGGGCTGAGCAGCTGACTTTTTAGGATAAGTAATTTTCTGCAATCATTGCAAAAACTGATTTACATCTTTGGGGAAAGAGGCCTGAGCGTTTCAGTGGGTTGAGTGGGAAAATAAAGAGTCAGTTTAGTACAGGCATGAGCAAACTATGGCGGGGGGGGGCCCATCTGGCCCACTTGCCTGTTATTCCGGCCTGCTCCCCTACATACTGCCTAGTGGAGTCCATAGGTCTGCTTTATCTCTGCACGTTGCAGTGAGAGAATGGAGGGAAGCCATAGCGCCTTGTCACCAACTCTACGTAACTGTACTGCTTTCCATTAAAAATATGTCCCCGACACAAATCATCAGTTACGCCAATAATGTGAGGAATGAGGACACCTATACCATGCGGCCAATACAGGCTCTAGGTCCGCCCTGTCAAATTTAAGAACCCATTGAGGCCCACAAGTCAAAAACTTTGCCCATCCCTGGTTTAGTACAAAACATGACATCATATGGCACATTATGCTGTGTGAAAGCTGACTGCTGACAATATGATAAAGAGTGACAGGACCAATGAGCCTAAAAGGTTGCCATACACAGTTCGATATTTTCTGTCAACCGAACGGGAACAAAAGATTTTAAGACCGGTCGAATGAAAATAGAGTACAAAACAACTTGTCAGTTTGATAAAAAGTTATCGATATCTAACAAAAAACTTGATCTAAAGTTATCGGACATATTGGTAAATTGTGACGGAATTGGTAATCGTCAAATGTAAATCGAACATTTTTGGACTATAAGACACACCCAGTTTTTAGAGCAGGAAAAACAGAAAAAATATATATATATACAGTATATATAAAAAGTGTTCAAATCAATTGAGTTAATGCAATGGATTAAATTAATGCAATATCAAATTCAGCCAGTAGATGTCACTAGCACAGCACTGAAGTCCTACTCCACACTGATCGGGAGGCAGGGGCTGTGGGGGTAATGGCTGCACATCTCCTCTCCCTCTCTGGCTGTGCCTGTGTCCGTGAAAGCTGCAGAGCGTTTGCAGCTTCCACAGATATGGAGAGATAGATGGCAGTTCATCTATCTCTCTCTTCATTGTGTACATCAGCAGGGCTCTGCTGACCTAAGCAATAATACAGTTCAGATAGGAGATCTGACCGTGGCCGCATCTCTCATTGGACAGCCCCGAGAGCTGGCAGGAAGCCAAGACGTGACCACCCACGACCAAGTGGTAACGGGG
>CM070036.1:25228721-25240586 GCA_036250615.1 Ptychadena robeensis | reverse complement strand
TGTGATTGATTGGTGGTCGATTGCACGGGAATCTACCCGTGTGTGGCTAGCTTTAAACAAGTGAATGCATTTGAAAAATAAGTGATCAGTGCCTCAAAAACCCCTTCAAACCCTGTCATGACAGATTACATGTTCTATGCGGACAACCACCGCGTTTATCTCATGGCTTCAATCTTTCATAATAAGAGATGTTCTCAGCAGATTAAAGGCAGATCTTCACACCCTAATCCAATTGCCCTTTTACAGGATTTGCTGAATCTGGCGCAGTTCCTGAACATTACATTTGTCACCAGGGACTTTAACGACTAAATTGTCCATCAATGTCCTGCATTTCCCCATATATTCCTCTCTGGCCGCGCCTGATGTGATCAGCGTCTTTTACATGTGTTTTTAAAGATCTATTCTGATAAACATGGCAGCTGTCTTCAATAGCAGGTTAAGGACAATTCATTCATCTTCACTGTTATTTTTCACAACAAGGATTTCATTAAAGTGTCTGCGGCAGCAAAACCCTTATCAGATGAAAATGTTTCCTGCTCTGCGAGCTCCGATTCCTCCCTCAGTTATTATACTGTCATCTATAATAAAGAATCGCTTCTCGGGTCCTCGCTTCAGACACATTCGTTATCAGCCGTTTCAGCTGTAAACTCCAATTCTCTTTAGGAGGACAATATTCAGTGACAGGTAAAATTGGGAAACAAGTTTTAAGAATTACAACTTTCAGTTTATGGCTATTTAGGGGATAATGTACAATTGGCTACAGCAAACCTTATCAATTTAATCAGTTATTGCAACCACTTATTGCAAACATTTAGGTTTTTAACCTCCCTAGCGCACTGCTGAGGTCCAGATTTCTGTACCAAAAGCACACCATAGACTTTAATGTAATTTTTTTTATGTTGTAGGCATGTAACTTCCCAAAATATGTCCGTAGAAGGGTCTAGTAGACATCCTGAATATAATCATGTTTGAAACACAATTATGTGCCCCAAAAAAATTACATAAAACAAATGATTTATAGAATAGAAAGGTATAATTTGAATGATAAAATCTCTAAAATACTTATTTTGTATGAAACATTTCAAAACAGTATGTATTTAGGTTTATGGTTTTTTTATATTCATAATAACATTTTTATTTAATTGGAAATGTGTTTTTTGTTTACTTTGAATTGTATTGGATACAGATATCACTGTATCCAATACAATGCCTTTTGGCACCCTGTTCTTTGCAGTATAGGACACCTACTGTCACTACTCAAGGTACCAAATGCCATTACTCGATACTGGCTGCATCAAATGCTCAGGTCACTGGTACCTTCTAAGAGTACAGAAAATTCTTCTTCTTTTATGTTATACAGTGGAATTAGAAGACTCCTTTCTTGCATATCACCATTTGAGAATGTCTAGGTATTAGAGCCTTTGACTTACACATATCACCATGCATATTAATGCTTAATTGGTTTTCGCCAAATTGATCTTTTGACGTGCCATTTTCAGACTCAATTTCTTCTCATCTTGTGCAGCCTAAAACACACTGATGGAAGTTAGGGTCTGACAACCTCTTAAAAACAAGCCGAATAAACACTTTAATGAGATCTTGATGAAGTGCTGGCAGCTGCTAACGTAAAGAAACGAGCAGATGATAGGATGTTGGGGCTTGGGTTGAGGTAATGGCTGAAAGCTTATGTCACAGTAAGTAAAGGTTAAGTCAAATCAAGGTCGATGTATGTCTTACCTTTTCGTGCCTTAATGAGCTCTTTCCCAACCTCAAGCGTTACATAGGCTGTGCCATTAAGAACAATGTCTGTGATCGTTCGCCATGCATTCGCTGACAGCCTTTCAGAAGGAGAGATGAAGTTCCCGGCGGCATTATTTATCACGACCTGATAACACAGATTATTATTAAATGGTGCTACCATCACCAGCAATGTGGACATGTAAAACACAATAACACAAGACTTTTTTTTCTGGTAAAGTGCTCTTATTAATACCGTATATACGCAAGTATAAGAAGCAAATGGACTAAAAAAAAAAAACCCTTGACTTATACTCAGGTCAGGTGCCCACTTACCTGTTGGGACGTTCGCTGGTCTCCCTGTGGGCGCAGGCAGCCTCTGTGGGTGGTCCGATGACTGCTCTTCTCCTCCATGGTCTGCAGTCTTTCTTCTGCGGCAGCTGCCATTGCGGGCAATGAATGTGCCCAGTGGTGGAAGAACCACCATAGCAGCCACTATAGGGTCCATAGCTACATGGGGGTCAGCCATTCCTGGCTGACTGTTCTTTCTGCCATATCCCAGGCTGGGTGAAATGTACACTTGGGCAGGATATTGTGGTAATATTTAGTGTTGAGCGTCATATGCAAATTTTACAAATGGATATACAAAATAATTGGATTTGTTGACATTCTACGGCCTTACATTGCGCCTATGTCTGTGTGAAGATTCACGAACACGGCTTAGCAGTAAGATCATATAGATTTGCATGTATTGCACATCACAATGCAAAATGTATGCCTGTAACCAATCATAATAATATTATGTTGAATATTCGACATTGTGAATTTCTAGCCGTATATTCGCAAAAAATTGTGAATTGGTGAATACAAAATATTCGTCAAATATATTTGAATTGCGATTATTCACGCTCGACACTAGTCATATTGTCAATTTATTTTACTGGAGATTGTTGAATTTAATTTTGAAAACATCTGACTTTGCTAATATCTGCTGCATTGTCCCCCTAGGCTTATACTTGGGTCAGTAAGTTTTCACAGATAAAATGAGGTACCTTGGCTTATACTTGGGTCGGCTTATACTTGTGTATATGTCCGTTGTAAATGAGCTCTAGAGATATTATAACTGCATGGTCATACTTTGGTCACTCAAACAGGCAGAATGGAAAACAATCCGATTTTAATTATAGGGATCCGCCTCTCATTGAACAACCCCGATATTGAATGCAGTACTCTGGGGTCGTTCTATTTAACATGGAAGAGATGGAACAACAACAATTTTCACCCTTTAACACTTTAAAAACACTATGAAAGTATCAGCAAGCATTTCAAATACCTGGAAACACAATTAACTTGTGAAATTAAATAGGGACATGGTCACCCATTAAAATAACATCTAAGATGATTTACTTCATTATAAGTATATAATAAATTGTGGAAAAAGAAAATGACACCTTTCCAATTTTTTTTACACTCATTATTTAACAAATTATTTTTGCTTTGTCTAATTAAGTACACCCTTTCCAAGTAAGAAGATATCTATAAAAGGCACCCATACACCCTACAATCTTTCCATACAATTTCTGTACAATCAAATTTTGTTCTTCTAAAACCATGTGATCAACAATATGATCCTTCCAATCACTATGTATTCTACCAGGGAGGCCTCTATACTACACAGCTGTTGGTAGATCTAATGGAAATTGTATGGATCAATCTTAAGGTGTATGGGGGGCTTAAGAAAGTATCTAGGTGCTCCATCTTATTAAATAATCAGTCACTACTCTATTATAGCAGCAGCTTACGGGTTTGAAGAATGTAGGTGTTCACACAATGACAAGGAGGAAAGTTATCAGTAATGATCATAGAGAAGCAATTGTTGCTGTGCATCAACCTGGGAAGGGATATGTACCCATTTTCTAAAAAGACTATTAGATCATATAACAGATCATTATCTTTTAATGTTATAGAATATACAATATTAACAAAGCAATTGTGGTTAAACTACACAGAATTGGATGCCTCAACATATTGGAGGTTCTGGCCCCAAAAGCACAGACTGTGAAATTCCTGTGCCACTGGCATTTAATTTGTTAATCTCATTTGCACCCAGCTTGAGGCTAGGAATGGGTACTGCACACATCTTCCAACTACTGCTTTATCCATTAGGTCAGTGGTGGCCAACTGAGTTGACATGGAGGGCCACAAGTGCGGCCCTCAGCATCACTAAAGGGCCGCACATAACATTTTCAACCTATACTGACTTGTATAAGCATATTTTAATGACAGCAGGCATAGCTAGAAGATATACATAGTCATATACATCGTCAAACCCTTTGATGACATCTATGCGGCACATAACCTTTGATTCAAAGGTTATATGCCCCTATTCTAAGGTTATATGCCGTAATATATATTATACAATCACCCCTCGTTCATTGGTGGATAATGGGAGCATAGGCACTCACCAGTCTGCCGACTCCCTGACAACACTAGAGGAGAAGACGAGAGGTGAGGGACTTTCTCAGGCTCCACCTGGGTCGCTGATTTGCTTTTACATACGTGTATCAGGTAAGTTTATTGCTTCTCCTCTTCCCATTCAGACAGGTGAGTTCCTATGCAATAACAGTTAGGTTTCGGGGGCCATAAGTGGAGGACAACAGGGGGCCACTGAAGAACACCCAAAGGGCCGCAGGTTGGGCACCTGGGTGGATCTTTTCTTCCTACAACTACACAGCTGCTTTTTTAATATTCCAAAAATCAGTCATCAGTTCATCAGACATTAAAGGCTATTGTGACTTGATATTGTTGATATTGTGACCCTTAAAGTTTTGTACTAACACATTTCATAAATAGAATACTTTTAGATCACTGTGCTTTCCTATGGGGCTTCCCCAGCTTGTTGTCCCTCCTCCTCTCTCTATTGAACAGAATGAGCACTGCCTACAGTGCTTGTGTTTTTTGCTGAAAATAATAGTGTTCATCAGCAGAACAAAAAGACAGTTATTGTAATTCCCAGTTTCCTTGAAAGTAAGGCCTAAACTTCACCGAGATATCTCCGCGTTCGGAGCACACCTTACATTGGTTCTCCACAGGTGCGTCATGTTAGAGGAAGAGTAGACATGGTGGAATTTTTTTGGCTAGCTGACTTTGGGAGTTGATTGCAAAGCTCCTGAGCATCTTATCACACCCTAAACCGCTGCTGATGTAGAGGGGTCCAGGGTATACTACAAAAATATATGTAGTTCTTGCATAAATTAGGTTGAAAGTCAAGTCAAATTTGAACTCATTTTGTGCAAAAACTTGATATGCTAGAATACTTTTTCCATACAATGTTCCCACATCCCTTCTCTACCTCTCCAGTACTTCTAGTGATGATATCATGTTCAGGGGCTTTGTAATTAACTTGCTGAATTAACTAATTACACATCAAAACAAAAGTACATTTGCTGTGTGTTTCTGTGCTTTAGTTGCTGCATTTCCCTCCCTAGGCTTATACGCAAATTATTCAGTTTTTCCAGATTATTTTTCTAAAATTGGGTACCTCGGCTTATATTCGGGTCGGCCTATACTCAAGTATATACGGTACTTATCCAAAAACAAAGCAAAAATAGATCCTAGTTACAGTTCTTAAAAGAAAAATTTGAAAGGGGGAGCTATACATGTTAAAGTAAAACCAACTGATTGGCAATCAAAAGCAGCAGGACAGAAACTCTTCACCAAGGAAAGCAGCAACCCATAAAAAAGAATTGCAAGCAAGTTATCCCACAAGGAGCTTTATGATGATATTGATGGGATTTGAATTATACAATGTGTTCATTAAAGAATAAATGTAAATAATTGTTTATGGAAAAATTTTAAAAAAGCCTGAAAATAATAAAAATATATGTTTAAGATGAAATGAATAGGTGACCCAGTCTAATTTTTGGGGAAATACAGTATTTACAGTAAACAGAACGCGGAGGGCGAGCTTGCAATATAATCCACAGTGATCTCAAGCTCTGTAAACTCCTCAATTTACTTATTGACAACACTGCTGTAGGATGTTCTACTCTCCCACCGCTTCTGCATTTTTCAATGTATGCTACAGGCTCCAGTGGTATCCGCTCCCCCAGGCGCCTTCTAAGCTTTTTAAATCTGCTTTCAGATTTACATAAGCTCCTTGACAGTATCATAGTAAATTTTAACTTTTAAAATATCTTGTACTTCTATGTAGCTTCTTTTTGTTTAGAATATATTTATGGCAATAGTAACAGAGGCTCCCTAAAGACAGGTTCACTCGTATTATAACCAGACGTAGACCTTCTAAATTTTACGATGACGTTTTGTTTCAAAAAATATTTTAAAAAAATAAGAATTTTTTTTACAAAACTTTCTCAATAACTAGGCGTGCCTATAGCTGGACATAGATGTGTAGAGTTCTCAGAGATCGATCACATATGCGGTCGGGACATGCTATGGAGTCTTCGATCAGAAGCTGTACATTGATCGAAAAAGTGCATCATTTTTGGGATATGATTTATGCGGCTGATCGATCGGTGATGTAACTAAAAGATCAGCTACACAACAAAATGCGATCGGAAATGATAGAAGTGGGATAAGACGTGCATGGGTTTGAGCAAAGGGGCGGATCTTAAGGTCTCCAATAACGTCCTATGATTCGCAATAGATAGATGAAAAATTACAGGCATGTCTGATCCCTGGCTGATCGATCTTTTGTACCATTTCTCATTTCGGTCAATCGCATTCTTTAACCTCCCTAGCGCACTGCTGAGGTCCAGATTTCTGTACCAAAAGTGCACCATAGACTTCAATGGTAAATTTTTCTTTATGTTGTAGGCCTGTAACTTCCCAAAATATGTCCGTACAAGGGTCTAATAGACATCCTGAATATAATAGTGTTTGAAAAAAAACAAACAATTATGTAAAATAAAATAATTTTTTTTTAATAACATTAATGAGAAAACACAAAAATCAGGGCACAAAGCTTTGCTGCGGTGTACTAAATCTCGCCAAAATAAAGTTTCTGGTGCCCCAGATGTGCCCATTTGCAGTTAACCCTCTCTAACCTGGTGTGACGGATGTGGTAAAATCACACCAGGGAAGAGAGGGTTACTGCAAATGGGCACAATAAACTGCTTTCTTGCAATTTACTTTCAAATTTTCCACGGCCTCCCTAATGTGACGTCATCACGTCACTCAGAAGGGGGAAGAAGAGTCGGAGGATCAAGCTGCATGTCGCATTGAGGACACCGGGACAGCGCAAAACTAAGTATGCGCTGCCGGAGCCCCGACGTTCACTGGGCGGCACCATCTCGTCCAGTGCGATGGTGGAAGTAGCAGCGCTGGACGAGATGCTGCGGTCCCGAACGCTAGGGCGGTTAAACAGGCATTGATATGTGAACAATCGATTGATCACGGCAATCCATTGGTCAGAATTGGAATGAAAAGCATCTATGGCAGACCTGCCAACCTTCTTGTTTTGGCCCAGAAAGTTACGTTTTTTTAGGTGGCTTTCCCGGCCAAATCCCGATCAAGAAATCTTCCAAATCTTGAAATGGTGCTGATCTAGCAGGGAGAGGTCGTTACTCTCCCTGATAATGTCCCACCCTGCACATTATCAGCACAAGCATGGTGGGACATTAGCAGAATAACACCCCCTGCTAAATCAGCCGAGAAGTAAGCCTGGCACCAGAAGTGACGTGGAATGCAGAAGAACCAAGATCATTATACCAGAAGTGACGTCAATGACGTAATTTTCTGTATGTCCCCCATTTTTTTTCCCTCAAAATTGACAGCTATGGTCAGCTTTAGGCATAATGGTGCTCTGACCTATGGTTACGCTGACAGATTGATTTTATTGAAGATCTAGACCAGTGGTTCTCAACCTTGTTAGATCTGTGACTGCGGAACGGACATCGCAAAGTTTCACTTCATGTATTTGCAATGCGGAAGTACAAGCGTGGAGTGACACTGGTGGTGGTGTTCCAAATACCAGAGTGACACTGTAACCTGATTCCGGCAGCACCAGGTAAGTGTAATGTCCCCCTCCCTTTCTATTTTCCCAACACGATTGTGCAAATAATGTGCACGGTGGGAAGAAAGAAGGGAGAGTAACGCCCCCACCCTCCTAACTTCCTACCCCTTTTGTGGCAGCAGCTCTGGTGCTTCCTGTGAACGCAAAGACCCCTGTGAAATGGCAGGAAGATATATTTTAAAATAAAAGGCACTTGGACAAATTTGGCTCCATTGTCCATCTTTCTGATGTGATCATTTTCATTTTATTGCACATGTAGGATTTATTCTAGTTCATATGCCGATGCATTCGGTCCTTAAATTGAACCCCCATTCCTAAGCGTCTTGGAAGTATAATGAACACCCCAAGCTACTCCACCCGGACAAAGAAAAATGATTTTATCATTTACAACTAAATTGTTAAGCTTTAGGCAGATTAGTGTCTTCAACACACAAATTCACACTTTAGGAAACTAAATTAGAACATAATACACTTCATAAGAAATGTCTAGAATGAGTTTGACATCCCTATGGATAGATGATACATTTTTAGCGTTAATAATCTTAGGGAAAGCCTAGGGGAACTCCATTAGATTTGCTGCCTAATATAGTACAGAGCCTGCTGTGACCCATTTACAAAACCTAATGGCACACTACAAAATCTCATAAAATCTCATAAAATACCTACCTATAAATACCGATAAATTATAAAATGTTATATCATTTTCAGTGAAGTTCATAAGGTTGTCTTATGATGTCGCTTAAGGTTCCTTTCTCTAGCATTGTACAAGCATATGTACTGTTCAACAGTCATGTATGGAAGTTCAGAGAGGATTTCTAAGAAACAGGTGTATCAGTTCTCAGAATGTTGTATTTAAATGCTGACACCAGAACAGGTGATCTGTAGTGATTAGGAAAATGATGGATTTGCAATGAAAATGATTTGGAATGCAATTGTTTTGCTTACTTGCTTCAGTGAACTTGAACAAAGTAATATTCACAAGAACTGGAATATTACTTAAACCACAGCCCGGGTAAAAATCCAACTCCACAAGTAGGATGGTAAGACTACACAGAAATCACCATATAAAAATGGTCACGTTGCTCAGCTTGAAAACTATGACCGCTGCGGCATTTGAAGCATATACACTTTTTAAAATAAAGAATGATGTTAAGTTTTTACTTTCTTGTTACTTGTATATCCTCTTGTATCATCATATAAAGGGCTGGGTTTGCCACTTCAAAGTCCCAACTGGAGGGTACGCCTCTTTTTAAATATTCTGAAATAAGGGATGAGCACTCCAGCCTAAGGCAGTTTCCATGGTGCTATTGGGTCTCCCTGCACCAAGTGCATTCCTTCTGGCCGATGGATCAGAAAAACACAGTGACAATAGCCGCTGCTGCAGACAGGTAGTGTGGATCAGTTCCATCCCTGACGGACCCAGTAACGCCATGGAAACTTAGCCTAATAAAGACACAGGTCTATTTCTGGCTTCACATGTACTTGAGTGCAATCTGACCAGCATATAGGCAGAGGTAATTTTATCTACAAAAACTGTGGAAAAAAAACCCAACTTATTAATGCATGTTTAAGCCAAGGGAGGGAAATGCAGCAGCTACTAGCAAAGTCAGATAGTGGAGTTTTCAAAATTAAATTTCACCATCTCCAGTAAAAATTTACAAAATGTCCACAAGATGGTGCTGCTGCCCAAGTTTGTTTACACCAGCCAGTCAAGCTCAGGAATATCGCATACAGAAAAAAGACCACTTATGAGACCACCCACAGAGGCTGCTGATGCCTGTAGGGAGACCTCGAACACCTGGACAGGAGAGTGGGATCCTGACTGACTAAAGTATTCTTAAAAAATTTGCTGAAAAACTTGGCTTATACCCGAGTATATATGGTAGGTCTTTGCTTTCTAGGTCTTCTCACCTCGTTGTTTAATGAAAGGTTTTTATTTCTACAGAATATTAAGAACAATATGCAGGAATGCATTACCACATCTTGTCCTCAGCTACAATTTAAGATATATCACTATTACCAATATATTCCAGAATGTTCTAATCAGAGGACAGAGGATCAGCGTTATAGTTTAACAATTCACATTCAACTGGACTTCCTCTATATAACGTTGAGGACATTTCATTGGTCAGTAGTGGTGGATCTATGACAGGGGTGCCTGAGGTGGTGCCCTGAGCCTTCTGTTCACATGCACCGTTATCTGCCAGCACAGGGTCAGAGGCACTGGGAAGACCAGAGAACTGCACCCCACAGACGTCATGCTTGCTGGATGCCCACGTGGTCTGTTCTCTTCCTCTGCTGAATGCACACACTCCCCCACCCTTCCCCCTTAAAAGGTAGCCATACACGGGTCGATTGGTCATCAATCGATTCCGGATTCAATTATTCCCGGCGATCGTGGAATCGATTCCATGGTTGATCATATGTATGTATCTGTATAAATTCATGTGAGTGCGTGGTTTAGGTTAAATTGCCATGTTGGCATTTTAAAACAAATAAGTGGGTTTTGGGTTTCAGTTTAGACACAGCTTCTAAGGGACGTTTTACAACAGATTCCTGGCCAGTAATGGATGAACTACTGGTAGCGCTACTGTGGCCACTACCCACAAAAACCTGTGATTTTCAGTGCATGTCGCATACAAGGGTAGAGTACCGCAATGCAGATAGCCATAACTGTCCTATGGAATCCAGCCCCACGCTTGCATTTCTGTGCGTTACCGAAAACCCCTTGCTGCACGCATTTTATTTCAGGGGCAGAGCAAGTGTCTTCCTTGCATTGCAGTTTTTTTGCACTTTATTGCATTTTTGTAATGTGCTTTACAATTTTGGCATTATTCAGCATTTTGGTTTACTAGACAAATTTCAGACTTTAGGTATTGAGAATAGCTTGTGCTTCAAGTGTTAATATTCCTACAAAGAAAATCCTTTCTGGTGTTACACGGGAGATGAAATCAATGTGCAATTCCGTCTATTTTCTCCTGCTCACCTGCTAAACAGTGGGCACTATACTTCAAACAGAATAGTGAGAAAACCTTAATCAGAGATGTTCCCGTTTGCTTTCATCAGCTTTCCAGGCAGGCCGCCCATAGAGCGCTGCAAATGTAGAGCGTGCCGTCATAAGAAGATACACCGGAGAATGAGGAGACTGTCTCAGAAGACAGAACTAAAAAGGAAACCGGGGAGTGATGTGACACATCTGCTACCAATTCAAGTCCAGCAGGTGATAAAGTGAGTGAATGAGTTCATGGAGAAGACCTGTGGAGACCACAGACCGAGAGAACATGGAAAGGCAGGACACCCGCTAGTCTTCTCAGAAATCCCGCAGATGCTTAATGCTTTCTTTTATAAAACTACAAGTCCCAGAATGCCCCAGCAGTCAAAACGCACACTAAAGCCAAATAAACCTATACTACATTAGGAACGTGCAGCACATTTTAATACCGACTGTAGTAGCGCAGGTTCTGAGAGCCCAGTACCCAAACTTTCACAGATCTGTATATCAGCAAGGATAGTGAAAGGAGTCTTTCAAGGGAACAGTGTCTGGATGCTGGACACAAGGAAATGAGATGTATACAGGTGTGCACATAACTTTTTTAGCGAGCTCCTCAGATGAGTACCAGGAGATGGTGTTTGGTACTCACCCCATATGTAGGGTGGTCTCACCGTCTCCCTCACTGCCCTCTGTATCAGCCTCCTGCATGGTAGATTCTGCTGCAGATGGACCTCCCTGTTCCTGATTGATCCTCCGATTATCTGTCTCCATCCACAGGTCACCAGCTGGCTTTGGTTCAAATGTAACTCAAAACATTATTTGAACCCCCAGATCTCATACCTCAGTAGTGCAACCCTAAAAATGTTTGGGGTTAGTAGCTTACCCCTCACACTACCTGCAGTCCAAATGTCAACCTTTCATAGTCACATAACAGCTGTCAAACAGTACTTTTCTCTAGACAGATTTTACCCTTCTATATGCCTGACTTTTAATCCTCAGATGTCAAACACCTTTAACCTCCCTAGCGGTTGTGACGAGTCCTGCTCGTCCAGTGCTGACATGCTGAAAGTGCACTGGACGAGCTGGACTCGTCCAACACTGA
>CM070036.1:25176369-25197933 GCA_036250615.1 Ptychadena robeensis | reverse complement strand
AGAGGTGAGCCGCGCCGAGGATGAAGAAGAGCCGCATGCGGCTCTGGAGCCGGGGGTTGCTGACTCCTGGTATAGCGGGACGGAACTGCCGGGCGGGGACTAAAATCTGCCGGGCGACCCGCCCGGCCAATCTGCCCTGGGGAGAACACTGATGTCTCCAGCATTGGTCATTCCACTTGCAATCTCTATGTATTTGATCACACATGGTCATTGTGTCATATATGATTGTTCATCTCTAGTTGGGGGATCAATGAAGCATGTTGTGTAGTTCATCTTTCCATGTCTCCAGCATTGGTCATCTCATGAAGTTGTGTGTTTTGTTTCCTCCTCATCCAGGGTGATCTATGAACCTTTAGTGGCCTGCTCATCCTGTTTAAGCAGCTCAGAGAAGAGTTCCTTAAACCAATCAGTGCAGCTAATTGGTGGCCATATTGTGAACAACTGGACAGAGAAATGTACACATCTGGTTATGACCTCGGTTAAAGTGACTATCAAGGTACTACAAAATACTGTGCTCAGCTTTATCATGTGTACTGCCATACGCTGCGTCACGTTTTTCACCTTTGATGGCAAAATGTAATGTCTAGTCCACTGCAAGAGTTCTATTCTCATTTAGTTCTAGGCGGATGTAATGAGAACTCTTAGTTGATTTTATTACCTTCGTGCCACTGGTCCCCTACAGCCTTCTCTTAAAGCTTGCAGACATTGAGTACATCTTCTATTATATGCAGCCAGTAGGCCTGCATTGTAAGTGAGGAGCCCAAGGGTTCTATTCCTTTTGTTCTTGTATTGCCAGTGTATGCTAGGTACCTATTACTGTGCATGGCTCCTAATTCAGAACTCTGCTCAATGTTACAAGTTTTGTTCCTCTGTTGGTTTTCAAGCATAGATCTATAAATAGAGTGCGAGCAGTGTGACTTCTGAAATTTGAAAGATCATGCTTGTTAGTCAAGATATGCCTACAGGCAATAATCTACAAAGTTAACAATGCATCTTTTATTCTCATTTTAATTAACACTTCAGGAATGTTCTGGCGTAAAATGCTACAGTGGAAGGACAAGTTTGTACGTATCTTAGCTCTCTCATGGAGTGGGTGTCTAGGCTGGCAGCGAAAGGGTTAAATCAAGTTTCTTTAACTATGACGTTCGCTTATACAATGGCCCTGACCGACACATGTAGCATACAGCCACACATTGCATTTTCCTGACCGGATAGCAGCTACTGGTTTTTGTAATGTGTGTTTCCTCTGTTGACATTTCCCTTCTCGGCTCAGCCTAGAATATCTCACAGCGAATAATGAGCAGATCCCCATCTCAAATTCAGTCTCTGACCTGATTCCCACATTGAGGGCAGCTGGTGCACAAATAGCTGCTGTCATGGCTGCATGAAATGATTTTTATATTTGTTTATACTTGCTAATGTGCATGAAAATAGCTCACATTTGCATGGTCGATACGTCCCTGACTGCAATATCAGAATTTTTGGTTTTAAAATTGAAGTGCACCTGTAATGCCTCAAAAATGATGATAGGGACCTTAATAGGCAATGTTTACCCAGTGAAATTATAGGGTGCATTATCATTCCACTAATGTGATGCACAAAATGTTTCATCTGTATAAGGAATGGACTGATTTGATTACACGAATGGAGAGGTGCCTACTAAATGGCAACTATTGACTGATTGAAATGATCATTGGGTGGAGGGAAGCCTGAGAACATCATGTTGCGGTTCAACATTCTTTTTATATATATTTATGTCGCGCCTTCATGACATTTGATGTGCGAAGCAGACGTACCCACTTTGTAGTTCAGTACATGTAAGGGCTGATGTATACCAGTGACTGTAAAATCTACTTTTTAAGAAACAAGCATTTAGGCTAGGGCTGCACTAGCCCAGTGCACAAAGTCTGCCATTGACGACAATGGGCTATGACAGCCCGCCATAGCCTCGATCTGTTGGTCCAAGCCTCCGTTGCATTTATGTCTGCACAAGCATGCATCGATATAAGAGTTACGGAGGCTCGGCATATGGCACACCCTTTGACATGCCCAGGTACGTTAAGCTGGGCATAGACATTCCAATTCCTGCAATCGGGTCGTGCAGGAATTGGATGCAGCAACTAACGAGGATTGGGCTAAAACCAGCCGTCCTGTCGAATCGCACAGTTCTCAGACAGGACGGTATATTTTAACCCGATCCCATAAGTTCGGCTGGGAAGGCACATAAAGAGTGCCGTCCAATTCTCGGCAATAACGGGCGGGCGTGATGATGTCATCACGCCGCTCCTAGTGCAAAGAATCGCATAAGGAATAGACGGTAAATCATACTGTCTATTCCCAGCTTGTGTCATATGTCAGCCCATAGCCCCTATGTAGTGCAGCCAATAACGTGGCCCTAACAGAGGGAATTGGGGGAGGGGGGTTGCGCTCTTTAGATGCGCTGATATCAGCACATCCAATGCATAGTGTAGCTCCCCTAGTTGGAATGCATGTGTTCTAACACAATCCACTGTATTTAATCTACTTTGCTTGTATTGCAAACGTACACTATACAGAGAAATGTATTACACCTACAGCTACTCTTCTGATCCAATTCTAAATCCATGTGGTGTTGGCTCTTCCTGCTTCCAATGATGTCTTTCGATAAGATTTAGCAGTTTGCCTGTGGGAATATTTTTAAAGTCAGGTGGAATAGAAAGACATTGCCCAAAATTTCCATTTTAGTAGCCCTGTGGTTTACACCCCTACATATGCTGCTTGACATTGCTCTTGGTGATGTAAGGCATGCATGCAGCTGTTTGGCCATGAAAACTGTTCCATGAAGTATCCAGCTCCGTTAACGTTTGTGAAAATGTCAGAGGGAGTCTGCAGTTGCTGAGCCAACAAAGCATTGATGACTTTTCTGCATGTATATAACTCCAGTCTGTGACTTACCATGGTCTAGCACTGTATGGATGAGGTTTTGTTGTTCATAAATTCATCCACTTTGCCATAATAACACTTAAGGTGGGTTTGCACGTCAAGATTTTTGTTTCGTTCAACTTCAGATTCGATTTTTTTTTTCGATATCGGATTTCGTTCGTCCATTTATCGAAGGTAATTCGATTTTTTTTTTTTTTTTTTTTTTTTTTTTACAACCGACGCAAATATCGAATGAAAATAATCGTTGGAAACACGAATGAAAAATCTTTCAGATTTCTTTTTTTTTTAGGAAGTGATAGGAAAAAAATATCCAGTGAAATAAGGACGTTCGTTTTTTACACGAAAAATAAACGACAAATGAAAGTTTACCAACTTGTCCGATCATCTTGTGGACGATTTTTTGTCAGATATCTGGAAAAAAAATCCATCGGAGCAAATGGCCGTTTCAGATTTTTGTACAACGAACCAAAAAATTGTCCATCGTCCATCTGTCTGCCGAAAAAATCTTGACGTGTAAACCCACCTTTACAGTTGAGAGAGGAAAAATATCTGGAAAAGTGACTAAACTTCACTAACTGACCTATTGCAAAGGTGGCATCTTATGTCAGGACCACGCTTGAATCCACTGAACACAGGTGCCCAACCTGCAGCCAGCATGTGGCCCTTTGGGCGTTCCTTGTTGGGGGCCCCCCCCCCCTGATCTTCCAGTTGTGGCCCCTGAAACCTATTTAATGCATAGGGCATAGGAACTCGCCTGTCCTCGCCCAGGATCTTCTTTGGTAGGGAGGGAAGGAAGGAGAGGGATTTGCTCTGGCTGAGCACATGAAAGCCAATCAGCAACCCAGACAGTGCCTGAGAAAGTACCTCACCTCTTTTCCGCTTGCTGCTCTAAGAATATCCCATCCCACCAACAAACGGGGGATTAGTGTATGTGGCATATAACCTCAGAATAGGGGCATATAATTTTTGAATAGGTTATGTGCCCCTTAGATCTCATCAAAGGCTTTGATGATCTCTATGAGGCACATAACCTTTGACGATGTATATGACAGAAAATGTGCATTACCATACTACAGTGCTAACGAATGAAGTATCATTAAAAACAAGTTTTGTTATTTAAAAATTAAAAATGTCTTCTAGCTCTGCCTGCTGTCTTTTCTTCATTAAAAAAAGGTTATACAAGTCAGAATAGATTGAAAATGTTATGTGCGGCCCTTTAGTGATGCCGAGGGCCGCACTTGTGGCCCTCCATATCAACTCAGTTGCACACCACTGCTTTAGAACCACACATTCTCCCACAAATATTTGTACAGTCAGATTGCACAGCTAGGTGCTAAGAAGTGCGTACCAATACTTTTGTCTCTGGCAACACAAGCAGGTCTAACAGAGTTGTCATGTACTATTGTAGTAGATGGGAGGCTAATGACCTATGCTAGGCGTGTTATCAGGTAAACGTATTGTTCATGTTTTTAAGTGAAGGTATCATTATTGTGAAACATTTAAATCAATATTTCTATATTCTTTTTCAGACCATAAGTGCATTAATTTGCTGCAAGTCCATTGTGAAACCAGAGTACTTCAGTGAATTGATCAAAGCCATCAAAGAGAAACGAGCATTACCTCCATCTACAAGGTATTTCAGTCAGTCCCTGTGGTTTGAGGACATAATTGTGCCATGTGTGACATGAGATAATTATGTGGGTTCCTTGGCTGTGAGAGAGGGAGCTTGCACAGAGTACCGTATATACTTGTGTATAAGCCTATTAGATTGTAAGCTCGGTTTGGCAGGGTCTTCTACTGCTGCTGTGTCATAACCTGTACCTGTATGTACTATCCTGTGTTGTATCTCCACTCTAATGTATTGTACAGCGCTGCGTAATATGTTGGCGCTATATAAATACATTTTAATAATAATAAGCCGATTTTTTTTTTTTAGCTCATAGACTGAAGAAGCTCCCCTCGGCTTATACTTGAGTAAGTTAGGGTCCCACTCACCTGTCCCGCTGGTTGCTGAATCGCAGACACAAGCAGCCTCTGTGAAGCTCTGTTGTGTTTCCGACACCAGCTGATGTAATGTAAACAAATGGCACCACACTGCCATCTGGTGGCTGGCTACTGTTACTGGTGGCCCGTTTATAAATTGTTACTGGAGAAGGAATTTTATAGAAATTAAAACCGAATACTCCACTACTTATGATTAAAAAATTAAAATAAGTTTCCATTTCATAAAGTGGTCCCAATAATAATAATAAAGACTTTTTAAATGGAAATTTATTTTCATGTTTGATCATAATAAGTGCCTTAAAAACCCATCATGTAATAACAATAAACCTGTGTTCTCTTAACTTTATTGAGGTTGTGGCACTAACATTCACCTGTTTGATTCCTTCCTAGGGGCAATGTTGCTTCCTCTATATTTTTCTCACTTAGAAAACTCCACTATCTGACTTTGCATTTCTCTCTGATACTCGAGTCAATACGGTTTTCCTGTTTTTGTAGATAAAATAAGGTACCTCTGCTTATACTCGAACTGCCCCTTCTGGAGCTTAGATGGAGGCAACTTGTCAGGATGAGATTTTCTTGTATTGTGAGTTACGAAATTCTGGAATATGCATTAGTCACCTTTGCCAAGCTACAGCATGTTTTAATGTGAATGTTTTTTAGTAAACGATCCCTGAAATAGTGTTGGAGCTGCTAAGGAATGTTATATGAGAAAATATTACTCACAGTATATATTTAAATTCTTTAGCCTTCTCCTGTGGTGTGCTCCATTGCACATTTCAATTGCAGATATTTGATTGGCGTTTACCAGTCCAAATGACCCTAGACCTTTAGATTTGTGGCTTATTTCAACTTCATCACGCACAGTCGATCTGCAGCAGAATCGGAAAGAAAACTAAACGTCTTTGGCCTTTATATATTTATAGATAAAATCAGTTAATGTAATGAGTTGCGCCCATTCAGATCTGGTTGTGATGTTCCTGTATGGTTGTGCAGTTCTGCCTACCTTAGGATAATCACAGGGCAGATTTGGGATCCACAGAGCACCCCGGGCTCAGTTTGTCATTGGAAATTCTGATTATGTTGCAAGAGACCTATAGGGATTCAGCAGAGATTTGTCAGAGGTGTAACCGGCTACACAAACGTATTCACAAAAATGAAGAGCTGTATACCAGGGTGGTTGTGTTCCTTTGAGTGAATGTAATATTTTATAAATCTGTATTAAAACTATTTGCCATGTATTTCCTCCAGCTTCATTCCAATACTTGATGAACCATCTTTACAGGCTGACTCGTTTGATATCTCAGAAAATGGAAAGAGAAAAACTATCTTCAAAGACAAACTGTTTCTATTCCTGACTGCCAAGCAGGTGTGTGCTGCATGCGAGTGTGTGCAGAATGTTGTACTGTACTGTGCTTAGTATATATTGTATATTGTGAAGCGATTGTAGTGTATGTCCCCAGAATTGATTACACAATTGTTCCTGCCTCATAGATAGGGAACACAGGAAACATTGTTAAGTTGTGACAAGTTTTACATGTTTTATTCCTTTCTGTTTGCTGTGTTTACAGAAAGCTGTACCTTGGGGAACTTTTAAAATAAAGTACAATTCAAAAGTAACAAAAAAGAAAGTGACAGGAATACCTTTTGGCCTGTCAGATCCATGTCACTGGCCTCTGCTCCGGTCATGACTTGATGTTTTTGAACCCAAAGGGTTAGTGTTTTTAGACCGAGAGTGGGTATAATGAGAATAGTAATGACAATGGCAATTTCCATGTATCTCTTAAGAAAGCTTCAAAGACTTTTCTGTTATCTCTGACAAAATATAATAAATGTGAACTTGCTTGTAAAATATGTACAACTGTCAGATAGCGGACCTACCACCATAAATTATCTTTTCATTAATGGCACTAGAAATTACAATAAATAGGGAGGGATGGATAAATAAACTTGCCTGTAAGGAGTAATTTAACATGATCCCTCGCAGCCCTTCCACTCTACCTGGCTCTGATGATGGGCTGCCGTGGCACCACCACCACAAAGATAGATGGATAAGTCTCTAATCTCGGCTCTACAAAAGGAATGACCCAAATATTCACATAGAAAATCATTATAAACACCCCCAGTGGCCACTTGTAGTATTGCACCCTGTGTAAGTCTTGAAAATAAACATGGAATCTCTTATACGATTCCAGGGAACAGCAGGTAATTATATATGCTATGCCACCATCACACCAGCTAGGAGGTAAGTCAAACTTTCATCTGAGGCCCGCTGTGGCACAATATCACTGGGGGGTAAACTTGCCTTGATTTTGACACTTTTACCATTTTTTTTTTTTTTTACATTTGACCTCCTATCTGCCCTATTATCGCCACTGGTGGCAGTAATAAAAGGCAGATGCAGAAGTGGTAGGTCCACTTTAAAGATTATTAAATAAGTGGTTCCCAAACTTTCCTTGCAGGGCCCCCCTTTTCTATTTAGCAACATTATCGGGCCCGCGCCCCCCTGAAATACCTTCACTGGCCCTCCCCCCAGTTTGGGAACCACTGTATTAAATAATCAATTCAATTGTTGTAGCCTGTTTACCTCTGCCCCCTTTGTGGTTTGCCTTTATGTAAGGAACCATACCGTATACTTCCATACTACTGGATGGTACAGAGCTGTTGCGGACATCTATTAATGTAATCTTCTGCTTTTCTTGGTGTTCTAATCTGTTATATAAATCTCATTCTGTGCAGCACAAGAAGTTGAGTTTAGCTATTCAATTTGGAGGTGGCAGAGCCCAGTTGTTAGCGGGGGAATCGGATGCCAGTCGCCTGTTGGAAGACCCCAATACTTATGTTATCGATGTTGGAACAACAGATTCTCAGCTGTCCGAGTCTCAGACCCCAACTTGGGTCACATCCATCATGAATATTCTTCAGAGGTGAGACCATATATATTGCTGTAGCCAAACTGAGGATAAGAATCTTGATTTTGTGTTGCGCTTTGAGACATGTTGCTTACATTACAGTGGAAAAATCAATGGGGTCCATAGTGACGTTGATGACATCACTTCCGGTGTCAGGTAGCTCTCTCAGCCGAAAAGGTTCCCGACCCCTGCTCTAGGTGTTATTGCAGGGAATGAGGGGAGCCGCAGTGTCTTGGCACCAAAGGGCCAAATTATAAGACTAAAGGACTGTTTTGGCCCCCGGCCTTAGTTTCCCAGGTCTGGCCTTGATACTATGACATGACATTTCCTCTATATTTTAATCCGTGTAAATGTGTTATTTTACAAATATATAGTAGAGTGATGTACAGTCAAAGGGATCACATGAACTCCAAACTCTCTACATATATTTGTAAATGATAAAGATGAACTCTCCACATTGTCCGGCTTTATGTTCAGTTCACCTGTACTTAATGACACCATCTAGCAAGATATTTTCCAGCAGTTGAAAACAGCCGCCATGTTTTGTTTTTAGCCCAAAAAACTAGCTTTGCAAAAGTGCCTTACCAAAGTTCTAAAATACTTTTTAAAGCTTTAGAAAAATCAAATTAACCATTGAAACTGATTTTTTAATGGGGGTTAGCCATGCAAATAAAATGTTACTGCATTACTGTTAAAACATTGTTTGATCTGGTAGCATTTATCTTTATTTTAATATGCTGATGGTACCCAAATCTATGTATCCACTGTCTGTACTCCCTCTGTCCTGGACAGTATCTCTCACTGCCCATCAGCCATATCTTCATGGCTGGCTAGAAGATTCCTTAAACCTAACCTGAGCAAAACGGAACTCATCATCTTACCTCCATCACCTTCCAAGCCCCCGCCAGCATCTCACTTACAGTAAATAACACCGTCCTCTCACCAATTTCACAAGCTCGATGTCTTGGTGTCACCTTTGACTCTGCGCTCTCCTTTATTCCCCTTATACAGAACATTGCTAGATTCTGCCACTTCCATCTCCTTCTCATCATTTCTCGTCTGGACTGCTGCAACATCTGTCTGGTCTTCCTCTTACTAGACTACCACCTCTGCAGTCCATCATGAATGGCGCTGCTAGACTCATCTACTCCTCTAACCGCTCCTCATCTGTTGCTCCTCTCTGCAAATCTCTACACTGGCTTCCAATTTTCCAGAGAATTAAGTTCTGTGCCTTTCTTTTATATCACTCCACACCTCCTGTCCCACTTACATCTCCAACCTGGTACATAAATACACCCTAACCATCCCCTCCACTCTTTCAGTGACCTCCAAATGACATCCCCACTCATTTCATCATGGCATGCCTGGTTTCCAGACTTCTCTAGGGCTGCTCCTACTCTCTGGAACTCTCTCCCTCGCCCCATTAGACTTGTTCCTTCACAAAAAAGCCCTGAAAACTCACCTCTTCAGTCTGGCTGACCCATCCTCTCATTCCTAACACCACCCCCCTGCCAGTCCCATCTCCCCACATATTATATTCTTTGTCCCCAATCTCTTAAATTGTAAACCCGATCGGGCAGGATCCTCAACTCCTCCTGTGTCACCTGTACCTGTGTGGTATCTTGTGTTGCATCTCAACTCTTATTTATGTACAGCGCTACAAAATATGTTGTCTTTTATAGATACAAGTTAATAATAATAATGTTTTGCCTGTATGTGGCTGTAATATGCCTACAATTTGCCGTGTCTTGGGCTGGTGTGTTTTTGAATCTAAATGTCTAATAAGAAGTAACACTGTCACTTTGTGATGGACCACAGTAAAGTTGCATTTGGTGTATTAACGCATTAGTACTATAGGCGCATTTAATATACCCTGTGATGAAAGAATCAGAGGATCTAATGATATCAGAACCAGTGTAACATAAAATATAATTCAATACCTATTGTGAGGGAAGCGATCCCTCTTCATAATGTGGATCGAGGACATATTTTTGTTCTACAAAAGTAAGGTAAGATGAGGATAGTACGCCATGCTTTTATCAGCGTTATTACATCTCCCTCTCCTTGTACTTTATGCCGTGTGTCTAGTCTCAGCGTTGTGATGTAAATTGTATTCGCAGCTCACTGGGGTCTTGTTCAATTTATGTGATAAAGCAACACAATGAGATTTTAGTGGATTCTTGTCTGTGACATTTTTTCTTCTATTGTGTTACAAGAAATACTAAACATAACTCTTGTTTTACAGTAAAGGACTGCGAGCTATTCCAGAAGCTGAAATTGGTTTAGCCGTTATCTACGTTTCAACAGAGATCTATTGCAATCCTCAGCAATGTGCAGGGAATAGAAATGAGACGGGTATGACGGCATTTCATCTACTTTCTGCTAGGGGAAAGAAGTCATATATAGCAAACGACAAATCTTGTTGCACAGGCTCTGGTCTATTACAAGATGCCGGCTGTATTGTTTTCAGACTAGTTTATTAGATATGTTAGAATGAGTTTGATGTGTAGCGTTAACTTTTTATTCACAATATATACTCAGCTAAGGTTTTCAGCCAAAAATTTGCTGTAATAACGCACCTCAGCTTCTACGTGAGTCAGGGTCCCAGGGTGTGCGCTGGTCTCCCTGCAGACGCCAGCAGTCTCTGTGAATGGTGCGCATCGATACGTCATTCAATCGACGCACTTTTGAGCGCAGCGTGGTGACATCATCGCGCTGTGCTCAAGGGTTCATAGATTAGACTGGTATCGACCCGTGATACCCACTTCAGATCTACTTCTTTTTGGAATGACAGCCCTGCCTCTGTGCCCATATGGGTATGAGTTTCTGCAGGAAGAGCATGTGGAACAAAGGATGAGTTGGCTCAGCGAGGGAACTGAAAATACATTTTTAAATTGCTTTGCAGTTTGTTCATCGTATAGTAACTGGATTATGGTATTTTAGATAGTCCCTGTCCCAGCTCAATGTACTTCTTATACACAAACACAGTATCATGCAGATGGGGATGTGGTTTAATAAATACTTATGAGTGAGTACTTGAGTCTGCTGTGAGATCTAATTCTATAAGTGGAACCGATTCAGCTCTATAGTAATAGGCGCTGTTCGCTTCCTTATGGAAACTAATTCTCTTCAATGTTTTTAGCACTATGGCATCACTGCATACATAGGACGAGAAAAAGAAACTGGAGCAAATGTGATATTGTGATCACAGCGACTACTATTTAATTTGTTCAGTGAAAAGCTTCACTTGTCTGGTTACTATAGGGGCACAGTCTTCATGGAGAGTGTCAGGGTAGTTGAATCCCCAAAAAGTTCATTTTATTAGGTTCCTGGATTAGTGGAGAAGTTGTTTTTATCACATTTTTTGAAGACAGTCTTGGAGATTTGTCAATCGCCTATACCACACATCTGTAACTCAACTTAATTTTTTTTAGCACGTATCCACTTATTCAGACCTTAGCGTAAATTTTGCCGGCTGGGAGTACGGGACGCCAGGTCACTTCCGGTTTTGGCGAGACTCTTCTGCGTACCAGATGCTGGAAGTGATGTCACTTCCGGTATGGGGAGATTAAAGTCCCCTCTCTCCTATTCAGTTCCTGGCTAACTTAGGAGGGAGAGGGCGTAACTCTCCCTAGTAATGTCCCACCCCGCACATCATCTGCACAAGCACGGTGGGAAAAAGCCATGATTTTGTACAATCTGCATTTGGCTGGGTAAGTAAAGCTAGCCATACATGGTTCAACTGACATCAAATCGATCATCAATTCGATCGGAAGTTTCCTCGCATCATTAAAACGCCCCCCTATGTCGATTGTTATATGAAACGTATAGGTTATCAAAAAAGTTGTCACAGAGTGAACAAAAAGGGACCATTGATGTTCACCAGAGGGATCAAAAAGGGACCCATGATGGTCAAAGAGCAGAGTGATCCAAAAAGGGACCAAGATGTCACAGAGGGATCAAAAACCCATAGGTTCATATCTTTGCATTTATCCAGTACATTATAATTGTGGCAAACGGACATGGGGGACACACCATTACATATTAGGAGATGTATTCACGAGACAGAGAGCGCCATTTGCATGCTTGTGTGTCATGGAAAAACCAGAAAACACAAGCCATTACCAATGCTGCTTGCATGGTTTAAATGGACTGTATGTATTGCCATTTCCATCTACCAGAAGTCACCACCTATGCTCATTGATTGAATCGAATCCAATTGACAGGTTTTCAAACAACAGTACAAAAAAGAGACACACTGTGGGACAATCAATGCACAAAATTCACCCAACTGGTCCAATCAAATTTCGATCGAGCAAACTGACAATTAAATCGAATTTGCAACGATAGTACCATGTGGACATGCTTCAATCGATCGAATTACATCGATTGTACAGTCAATCGAACCATGTGTGGCTAGCTAACTTTCCTGGCCAAAACTGGAGGGTTGACAGGTATGATTCAGACACCTCCTAAAATCTGTTAATTTTTGGGGGGATTGAACTTGCCTGATTTCCAAACATAAATTCCAACTGAAAAAACATAATTCCATGAACAGTGAGTGGCATCAACTCTGCATGCAAGACCTCTCATACAAGGAGAGCGAGCAGCAGTTTTCTTTTTTATAGGAGTCTTCTATAGAAGCAAAGTTCTATAACTGTTTACTTCACAGAAGAAGAGTTTAGAGGTACTCATAGGCGTGTCTATCTTTTTCTTTTTTCGACAGTATAGGGAAATAACAGCGGACGTTTGTCTGCCACACTGTGCGATCAATACCTGATTGATTCCAAACCAATCGCTGTTCTCATGCTCCATAGTACCATCACCTGGAAAAACATTGCATAATTGACTGATTGACCAAACAAAAAAAACAATCTGTCCGAATTTCAGTCGATTTTTCTTCTTGGATTTAGATTTATTTTTTTGGGGTAAATTAGACCAGGTGGCCAGGAATCGATTTCTAGTTGATCAAATGGAAAAATCGATACTTGTATGGCTACCTTTAAAAGGACAGAAAGGGTTCACTGTTTCACATAGTGGTAATACATCCGGTCTGTCAGTGAGCTTATTTTCCCACCAACAACTTTAATTTTGTTTGCATTCATGTGAACTGTCTGATCTGGTTGTCTCTGAGACTCCCCTACACACTAGCTGCATGTCTGAACCACGTTAACACTTATGACAACGCAATGCAGCTAGTGTGAAAGGGCCTTAAGATGTGTTTTCTGTATTGTAAAAATGTATTTCTAATTTAAAATTTTTCTTGTTTTTGTTTAGAAAAGAACTTTAGGAGTAGTATAGTCGGATCGTCATGTTCTTCTAGCATGGCTGTCAATGAGACTATATTGCCTGTAGCTACCTTCAACACCACAGCCTATGTCGCAAATACAGAGCCACAAGACCAGACACATAACTGGTATGTTGCCTTATCTATATGTTTTCTGTGTTCAGCTATTTTGTCTTTCATTCAAACCATATATTCATGCATTTGTTAATTACAAATTTAACATTTCTTACAAATTGAGTTTTTAACATATTATTCAGTATAAAATGATTCACCCAACGCTAAACATGGTATACAGCTGCAGATTTATATACCATGGTGTGCTATGTATATAAACCTTCTTTTTCCAATTATCCAGATATTTTGCCATTATCGAATCTGCATAAGCAGTTGACTATCCTTATAATTTACCCATTAGTGTTCGCAGATATTCTAATTGCAAATTTTTATTGCACTCTCAACACTTCAAGAATTTGCCAAAATCTCGAATATAGACTTATATCTTCTCAAACACATATATTTAAGATTTTTTACATCAGTACACGGAACTGCGATGCATTGCTCTTGCAATATGTGCATGTTCACATGCCGTTTTGCGCAATTAACATAATATTGACTGGAGATCTCTAATTTATTGAGAATATTAGGTGAAAAAAATATGATATTCACACACACACAAACATTTACACTCTAGTTTCTGTCTGCAGCTAGTTCCCCCCCCCCCCCCATGGTTGGCTTTCTGTTTGTCCCTCCTCCAGGCTTCTGATTGACTGGCAGTGGAGGCAGGGGATGGTGAGGGCACTGTGTGCAATCATCAGAGGGAGAAGAGAACTGACAGCATGTAGAACCAATAGGCAGCTGAGTGCTGCAGATCTTTAGGGCTGACTGCCCCATTAGCTGGGCACCCCTGGAATACCACTGTGACCCCCAGTTTGGGAACTACTGCTCTAGAGTGTACCATATATGGGTCTTTAGTCTCGGTAGTACAAAATTTCTTATTTTTATTTTTACCTGTAATCTTCAGGATGGATATAAGTGGAGCTCGAGAAGTTAAAGAGACACCCAAGAGCATCCATAGGATCAACAGCTCTAAACCGGATATAAGTGGGAATCATGATGCTGAATCGGGATCTGGTGGGGACTGCAGGACGGCCTTGTTTCAGGAGAACTCAAAATCAACAGAAAAGAAGAGCCAGCCAGCTCCATCTATAGAAAATACTTCACACGAAGAGAGGACCTCACAGAAAATGGTGTCCTCCAAGATGCTAGATTATTTTCAGCCTACAGCCAAGAAAAGGTATGAGCAGAATATGTTTCAGTTATCTTAACTGCTATGTTACACCTGTTGACTGTTTTCAATGGCGCGATACAGGCCACTCTGCTGGTGTTCCCTGCCCTCCCTTCTCCCCTGTACAGATGTTGGGCAGGAAAGCGCCACCCCTCCATTAACATGGAGGTCTTTGGTGCCACCCCCTCTACTAATCTTTGGCAACACTGATGACACTAAAGATGCCATGCAAAAAGTGATTGCCAGGGCATCCGTGTGAATAGGTGTCTGATCCTTGTATGGGCAGAAGTTAACAAACCCTGGCCAGGAGGTTAAGGCAAAAACTTATCCTAGTTCTTGATTTGTAAGTAGACCAAATGGTCTCTGTAAGTAAAAAAAAAAAAAAAATAAGTTGCCCCTAGACACTTTGTTTTACTGCTGATTTCGACCTGCGTGATAACATCATTACGTGCAGCCGGTAATGGCGAGAATCGTCCAGGCATCCTTTGTGTGCCGGCATTTACTTTGAATGGGGATGCTCCCATCCAAAGTAATGAGATTGATCTACAAATTATGGACATGTCCGTAATTTGTTCTATCGATTTCCCAAAAGATTTATGGCCGAAATTAAGTTTTAACTATTCGATTTGCAACCGAAATCGCACGCACGATAGTAATACAGTGTAATCGGCCACAAATTGAACAGTCTATGGCCATCTTTAGAGTTCCACTCTTTATATGATGGGAATCACTACTGTTAAAGAGATGCATTATCTGATATAATAATGAATCCGAATACCATGCCTACTTAAGCCTGCCATACACGCACTTGCGGCCGTCGGTCAGCGGTAAAATCGGGCACTGATCGGGGGTGCTCACATGGGGCAGCAGATCCCGCACAACACACCCCTGTCGCCCCACAGCTCGGCCGGCCAAAAAACAGACATGTCCGATATTCTCTGGCCGATGCCGTTACTTTCAATGGAGACCGGCGTCTTCATTGAAGCTAATGGCCGACACACAAAGGCCTGATGTGACCTGGTCGGTACGTGTGTGGGGGCCTTTTAGTCCTTTTTTTCCCCCAATTAATTTAGGGACATTAATATCAAAATGTTTATTATCTTTGGAAAAGTGCATTTTTTTCAGTTTTTTAAAGTACTGTAGGGAATGGTAATTAAGCTCAAAGAAAAAAAAATTAAGCTGTCTGTATGGTTTTATTACCAGTGTCTTTTGGCCTTTACCTATTTTTGGTAAATTTTGACAATAGGTGACCTAAAAACTCCATATTTACACACATATGGCAGTGGCTCATCTTAAAAAGTAAACTAGTTCTAGTTTTTGAATACCCTACTGACAGTCTTTTGGAGTCTCTCTCCCCTACATACCTCCAACCCTACAATGTCTCCATCTAGACTAGCTGCTCTCACCTGTGGGTTGGGACCCCCTTGGGTGTCGAACAACCTTTTTACAGGGGTCAACGACCATTCTGATGCCCACAAGCAGGGTGGGAAATAAGCAGGAAGAGTAACTACTAGGAGGTAGGGATGTTACTCTCCCTTCTACTTGCCGACCCTGCACATCATTTACACAAGCGGTGGTGGGAAAATATAAGGGAGGGGACATTACACTTAACTGATCATGCCGGAAGTGATGTTGTCACTTCCGATCCCAAATACAGAAAGTTACAGATTGCAAAGTCACTTCCGCGGTCGCGGATCTAAAAATCTATATTCCCCCCCTTTTTATACAGAAGGTTTTAGCCCCCTTTTTAATAACTTTTGTAAGTACCATTAGCATTTACCGTATTTTTCGGACTATAAGACACACCCAGTTTTTAGAGCAGGAAAACCAGAAAATAAATGTAATATATGTGTTTTCATATCAATTGGGTAAATGCAATGGATTTAATTAATGCAATATGAAATTCAGCCAGTAGATGTCACTAGCAGCAGTACTATCACAGCATAACCTCCTCTTCCTCACTGACTGAGAGGAGTGTGGTGGGGGAGAACAGCTACAGAGTCTCTCCTCTCCCTTTCTTCTCTGGCTGCCTGTGTACGTGGAAGCTGCAGTGATTGCAGTTCCCATGGACACGGAGAGAGGGATAGATGGCAGTTCATCTATCTCTCTCTTCATTGCTTATACCAGCAGGGATCTGTTGACATAAGCAATACAGTTGTGATGGGAGATCCGGACACCGGCCGGCATCTCTCACCTGACAGCTCCCCGGCTAATCTTCTTGCTGGTAGAGCTGGTGGGAAGCCAAGGCGTGGGGGTCGCGCATTCAGACCATAAGATGCAGGCACAGCCCCCCCCCCCCCTCCCCGATTTTGCGTCTTAAAGTCTGAAGAATACAGTATAAACCTTGTAACTGCTCTCTTTTTGCTACTGTATATATATGTTTATATAATATGTAAGATTAAAAAGTATGTGTATGCCATAATTGCATTCCTTCATAAAATACTTAGCATATAATCTTTTACCTTATATTTATTTTTTTATTGAATGTTCTGGTTCGCTGGATCAAATGTGGACTAAACCGTATCTTTCTTTACAGAGATAGAGAGGTGGATGAAGGAGAGGTGTCTACTGCCAAGATAGCTAGAGTGGAAAGTGGAGACTCCCTGGGCTCAAATTCTGGTAAAAACCTCTCTTTACTAAAAGCTAAAGACTCGGATATCTCCTCTCGCAGAGATATGGACTTGGATACACAGCCTAACAATCTGTTTAAAAACAAATCTGACTCCAATGGATGGCCTAAAGGGGACAATGAGGCCTCAACATCCAGTGGAGGGAAAGACGTATCAATGAAGAGGAAGCAACCTGATGATGATGTGGTAGAAGAGTCTGACTTTGAAATTGATGATCTTGATGATCAAATTGAAGAAATCATCCAAAAAAACGATTCAGTTGTGGTTAAAAGACAACGTCTGGATTCAGATGAAGAAGATCTCCATAGTGGGTTCCTGAAAAAACCCACTGAAACTGCGGTAAGTAGGGCGGTACGGTATATCAATACATTAGAGGCAACATGTTACACATTTGCATAACATTATTCAGTTTGATTGAAATTAAATCCAACACCAGTGGGTCCCATCCTTTTTCCTTTATTTTTTCCCTACTTGACCATTGGTCAAACAGGATGGAGGATCACGACTGTTCAGGGGTCAGCAGGTCCTGTTGATACATTTCTGAAAACAACAACTTACCTTCTCCAAAGAACTTTTTAGGATAAATCCAAAGGTCAGGTTGATGACAAGTTATTTGCCTCCCAAACCCTTTGTTGCCCATCACAATGCAATGCCCCCCCCCCTCCCCCCATTACATCAACCATCTGTACAAAAGTGATGGTTACAGAGTGGGTCCCAGGCAGAGCTTAGCTCTTGTCAAGAATTGGTTAGCCATTTGGGAGGCATAAAGCAAATAACTTAATGCCTTGTGTCAGTTTGAGGTGGAAGTTCCTGTTTTTGCATGGAGACCACACTGTAATGACTGCATGTGATGGTGAGCCTCCAAATTTGAAAACGTCCAAGGAAATATCACACATTAGGAAGTGACTAGAATGCCAAGAGCTATAGATCCTGTATTACTACATGAGAAGAGCCTTTATGACTACAAGGTAAGGCTGGAATTTAGTTTTGATGGTAGAAATGTACACGAACGTGGGTACTTTAGTGACTTGCAGGCAAGGTTCAGCAGATCAATATTTTGCAGTTTGTGGGTAATATTTTGCTGTCTACAGCCCCACACCTGAATCCTCACTCAATTTACTGTTATTAAATCTATCAATAATTGTTTATTTGGCCATGGATGGATGGATGGATATCCATCAGTTTACATGGCAATTATTATTCCCTTAAAACGGTGGTTTTCCACTTGGGGGGCGTAAGGGAGGAACATGCAAGAAGCAAACCATAGAGGAACTAGATCCAGACAGTAAGTAGTTTGTATGTAAAGTATGTGTGTGTTTGTGTCTGTGAATGATGTCTGTGCATGAGTGTGTGTGTCTCTATGTGACTGATAAATGTTTCTGTATGATTGGTGTGAAAACCCCCAAAAAAGTATGCGTTGTATTTTAAATAAAGTTTGAGGGCCATTTCACACTAGTACACAATACTGCAATGCAAAACAGGCTAGTGTGAAATGCCCCTCAATCTAAAAATGTGTAGTTTGAATGGGGGCGGTCGTGACTTAATGATGTTCCTATAAGGAAAAGGGGGCCCTGCAGGAAAAGTTTGGGGACCACTGCTATAAGGAAAAGGGGGGGGCCCTGCAGGAAAAGTTTGGGAACCACTGCTATAAGGAAAAGGTGGGCCCTGCAGGAAAAGTTTGGGGACCACTGCTATAAGGAAAAGGGGGGCCCTGCAGGAAAAGTTTGGGAACCACTGCTATAAGGAAAAGGTGGCCCCGCAGGAAAAGTTTGGGAACCACTCCCTTAATCATAAACTGTAATGGTGAATAGTGTCACAGGAACTGGAGTTCCTATTCCTTCCACCAATCTCCTGTCCTGGTGCTAACTGTTTCATTGTGGACATCCCATCATCTTCTGTCTCAGTGATGAAAGTCACCTAAAAGTACAGACTCTTCCCTACTCAATCTAAACATATGGGTCTTCATACACTTTAAGAATTAATTTGGTCATTGATATTTTAGGAGGACCAGTCCATCCTATATTCCTTATGTTGTGTTTTTAACATGAAATAAAATCTTTATTTGTTCATTCTATTTGATGTGACTAATATCAGACAGCGCTCTGCCAAAACGCTTCATACGCGTATTGTTTGAGTCTGTGGCGTGCCTTTGTCTGCTTGTCAGGGTCTATCAGTCACACATATGTGCACAGAAATAAAATGATTAAATGTGTTCCCTGATGAAAGCATTGGTTTCTGAAGATATAATGCAAGTCAGTGACCTGTAAGAGCCATTTATGAGCGGAGTGTTCTCACATCAGCACGGCGGATTCAGATAAAACCTTAACAATGAGAACATTCACCTCTGTTTACAAACCCTTTCACTAAAACACGCTCCATATGTGACTGGTTCATATTTGTTGTATTCTGCGTACGGAGATTTGAAGGGAACTGAGCAACAGTGACATATACAACTACTATAGGGGTTAGGTATGGAACATGATGATGTTTGTAATTTAATTGACCCCCATCACAAGATGTATTGCCTGGGATGAGGATAGGTGATTTGGGCCTAATCTTTACATTGTAATACATGCTTTCAGCAATAGAGGGGTTAAACAAAATCTTCCTTATGTGCGGCCGCCTGAGGCGCGATATATTCGCACCCATTCTATTGAATGGGGCTCTTCCCCGAGCCACAATTGGGAGCACATGTAGCCCGACCTGCGACCTAAAAACCTTGTCTCACTGTGTTTTTGATTGTGGGCCGCGGCTGCCCGCCACTGAACGTCCCTGACTACGGCCATAGACGCCATTCAATCGCGCCGCGATGTGGGAACATAGCCTAACATTTCCAATGCATACATTGGAAATGTCGGTACAAATACCTGCATATACAGGTATTTTCATGCTTGTAGCAATCTGACTGCACAGTATTTTTAGTTTGTTAACTGAATAGAGATTTACAGCTGCCGTACTTTTCTCACTATAAGATGCGTCCTAAGTGGTGGAGAGGAAGGCAAGAAAAAACATTTTGAACATAGATAAAATATATTGAATCTATAATCACTCTCATTGGCCAATAAGGACAGACAGGCACAGAAGTTCAGAACATCGACACACACATACAGACAGACACATGTAGAAAGACCCATAGACACTGACATGTATCCTGGTACTGCACATGAACTTTGCTGTGTGAGATGATATGAGCTTAATAGAAATGTGCTGGCTGATGATCTTGGATACGAAACGTCCTTCTACGTCCAATAATCCTATTGGGCACCCCGGGAAGCGATCTATAAACTTCAGTAGACTGCAGGATGTTCCCACACAAATTTCCAAATGTGAGAGTTTATATATATATATATATATATATATATATATTACACACAGTGGATATAAAAGTCTAAACACCCCTGTAAAATGTCAGGTTCCTGTGCTATACAAAAAAGATAAATAATTTCAGAACTTTTTTTCCACCTTTTAATGAACTTCAATGGGCTTGTCCCCACTTGCACGGCTGGCCGCGATATGGAACGCGGGCATCCGCTATCAGCTCTAGGGGTGGCTGCGTTGAAATGTATTTTAGCGGCGGCCTCGTCTGCTTCTGCACTTTGCTCAGCCACGGCTAAAATACATTTCAATGCAGCCGCTAAAAGCTTGCCGCAGCCGCTCGCAGGCAAAAACGCAGGTGCCTGCGTTTCATATGGTGGCTGCGCAAGTGGGGACAAGCCCATTTAAATTTATGGAAGCGCCCGTGGCGTGGCTCAGAACCACGCAGCCAGCCACGCAAGTGGGGACAAGTCCTAAGGGTCATTTCACACCTACAGCACTGCAGAGCGTTTTTGTGCCAGTAAGGCTAAGTTTACACCGGTGTTTTTTTACCGCCAGGTAAACGACCGTTTAGCGTAACCGACCGGCGGACACCACACTAGGTGTCTGCCGGTCGGTTTTTTGGCAGCCGTGACATAGGATCCTTAATTAGACGCCATGTAATCGCCTGCACTGTTTTGCAGACGCTAACAAGGAGTCGTTTATCCAGCGGCTGCGGTTTCCAAGCTAAAAGCAGCTCAAGAACCGCCAGTGTAAACTTAGCCTAACTGTTAATGCTACTTGTGTTACTGCATTGCGTGCTGCAGTGTGTTTATAGTATTGCATGGCATTGCGTGTTACCATAAATGCAGGGCCAGTGTTCCGAAACCTGTGTACGTTGTGTTAACGCTAGCCACGTTGCGGTACTGTACCACACCTGCAGCTTGGCTGCTGAGCGTACTGCTAGATCGCGCGCTCTATTGGGGGAAGCAGATTATGCAACCTGGAAACTTAGCCTAAATGTTATGGTTTTCATCAGGAGCTGCTCTCTCTGTGCAGCGTATTCACACCGTAAGACGCATAGACACTTTTGTGCCTATTTTAAAGGGAAAAGTGTGTCTTGTGAGAAAAAAAAAAACAGTATAATAGGTGAGGCTATAAATCCATAAATGTTGGTCAGCCATCAAAAAGCTCATGTTCTACATTTGTAGATAAAATGTCCTGATCTGACGG
>CM070036.1:25160193-25170727 GCA_036250615.1 Ptychadena robeensis | reverse complement strand
TCTCCTTTTGTTTTACCAAAACCATGTAATATGAGAGACTTTCTAAACCATGAAGTCTACATGTGTTCAGTCGCAGAGGACGCTATACTACATAGTTGTTGGTAGATCTAAAGGATATCTGACAGAGAGATCTAAAAGTGTATGGGGGGCTTAAGCCATCAGATCTAATGGGCTGCCCTTTCCACTGCTTGGAACCCCTTCCTGCTATCCATTGTATAATTTACCAAACCATATACCCTGCCTAGCTAAAAAAAAGTCACCACCAAAATATAAAGGTCACACACTAATATATATTTGGACCGCCTTTAGCTTTGATTACTGAACGCATTCGCTGTGGCGTTGTTTCCATAAGCTTCTGCAATGTCACAAGATATATTTCCATCCAGTGTTGCATTCATTTTTTAACCAAGATCTTGCATTGATGATGGTAGAGTCTGACCGCTGCGCAAAGCCTTCTCCAGCACATCCCACAGATTCTCAATCAATGGGGTTAAAGTCTGGACTCTGTGGTGGCCAATCCATGTGTCACAATGATGTCTCATGATTAAATCCAGGTGACGACTTTTTTGGGGCCAGGCAGTGTATATAGGTGTGTGTGCTTTGTTCTAATGGCATTAGGACAGTACTGCAGTTCTAAGTATTGTTTTCACTCATTGAAATTTTTTTAGTGCAATATTTAACAGAACAAAGGGAGTGAATAAATCATTAGATTTTTTTGGTGTTGATATGCACATTAAAGTGGCCAACAATGCAAATAATAAAGGTGAAATTAAGTAAAATGAATAAAAATACAGGAGCCCAATATCGAAAGAGCTGGAGGCGCAGACCTGCTGCGTCATCCAGCTTAGCCAATGCTTTGCATGGGGACCCATAGTCCCCATCCAAAGCAATGGACATCGACCTTGATTTCCGGTCATGTCCAATAACCCTTTTTTTCTTGCAGGATTGATTGATCCCGCTTGAAGGCAGTGATGGTGCTAGATAGATGGCCGTGAGCGTGCACGGCGCTTAAAGCACCCATCGATCTAGCGCATATCAATGCGTGTGTGGGCACCTTATGAGCTAAGGTAAACTATAAGAGCTAAGGTGTGACCTAAGACTCCCATACACCTTACAATGTTACCATATCATTTCTGTACAATCAACTTTTCATCTGCTAAAAGCATGTAATATGAGGACATTTCTAACCCTTTCAATCACTATGTATTCTATCAGGTAGGAACCGGCAATACATTGTTGTTGGTAGATCTAAAGGAAATTGTATGGAGTGTATGGGGGCTGAATATTTAGAAAAATAAGAACATTATTAGGGGAACAGGTTTCATAGAAGAGGTTGTAGTTCCTTTTAAAAATACTGTCGGTTTCTTGTATAGCTATTTGAAATAAAAATGTTCTTTTAAATTGAAACTCTATATCCTTCATACAGCCTATACCAATGATAGTTCAACCAAAAGAAGAAACTGAAGATAACGTTCCGAGCAAACTCTTACTGACAGAATTTCGAACGCTAGTCGTCAGTCAACGCCCAAGACAGAGTCAGTATGCTGCCAAGCAAGGAAATGGACCTAATTTTAAAAAATTCAGAAAGGTAAACTGGAGGGCTAATCAGACAATATCAACTAATTGTGATTTGTGTTTTTTTCTGTATTGTAATGGTTTATATTTCAGTCATTATCTTGCATTCCATTAATGACCAAATGGTTAATTCATTTTATGGTTACTTGTGTACAAGCCTAATAAGTAGTGGTGGCAGAAAGTTAATAAAAATGGCAACTTGATTTCCCTTCATTTTTTTTTAATTTCCCTGAGATTTCCTCTGAATCACACTTAAGGATCCGATCGCTGCATACCACCTTGTCCGAGTGATCCCGTCCAATTGATCGGGGGCTCAGAATTGGATCCGACAGAGAACCAACATGTTGGTTCTCTGTCGGATCCAATTCTGAGCCCCCGATCAATTGGACGCGATCATTCGGACAAGGTGGTATGCAGCGATCGGATCCTCTTAATTGGCTGATTGATTGCAGCTCCCATTCCCGCTGAGATCGCCGGAATCAATTGGGTGAGTGATCACTTGGCCATGGAATCCGACACGTGCATGGCTAGCTTTAGGATAATTTACCTGATCCACATGAGCCAACAGCCTACACCAGCAACGTGTCCTGCGTCCCTAGGCTGCATGTTACCAGCATGCTCCAGTTATGCCAACTGGCATGGGAGTTGCAGGTCCTCACATCCCCGGCATCATTGATGTGACTGAGTGGGAAACAGATAATTTTGTAACACCAGGGAGATTAATAGTATGCTTGTGTATGTGGGTTTTCAAAATGAAGCCTTTTGATGCATCTTTGATGGCCAGCTGCAGGTCTGATGCAGCTGTCCAAGTTTAAGGAGTCCAGGAGTTTGTGTATGTATTGCCTTTTAGTCATCAATGACTCCGGGCATGTGCTGAAAAAAAAATACCACCGCCTCCTTTAAATGGAGGTCAATGGTGCCAAAAAGGGCAGACTTGGGAGAGATCAGCGGGCTCACCAATACGTCATGGGCTCGCTGGGCATAGGGGAGTATCCCTGAATGCAGCTTGGAGTGAGTTTGTGGGGTCAGCAAACTTATCCAGAGCTGCATTTGGGGTATATGCTCAGGAGGTTAATGAAGAAATGTTGTATGTCTAAAAATGCCTGTAAATGCACAACATTTTAATTTACCAAGATACACAAGCTTTCAAGCATAAAACAATCAGAGCAGTACATAAGTCATTGCAAAGTGCCGATCTAAAACTTAAAGAGCCGAAATTGGTCGCCAAATCGATCTAAGCGACGTGTATGTCTCCTCAGCCTGTCTGCCTGCTTTCTCCCTCAGAGAGGGGAAGGGGGGAAGCTAGCAGCTCCTCCCTCTCCCTTCATGTCAGGCTGCCATCTGACTAAGAGTCTGTGATCTCGCAGACTGCAGTTCTCAGGGCCGGGGCCGTAGATGCTGTCTGCTGGGTCTCCCTAGCTGTCGGTGACCTGACGGACAGCGCTGGCACACAAAGGGTGCCTGGCCAATTGTGACACGATATTTTGGATGGTTGACCAAGTGTGATGACGTCATCACACACGGTCGATCGGCCAAAACCTCGGGTCTCAATCTAAAAGTGTATGGGGGGCTTAAGACAGGGTATAAAACGTCTCATGGATCCGAGTACAGAATTGTATCTGCAAAGAGAAGGATAAATGGGGTCATAACTCTGGACGTCAGTCATTTTCAAATGACCGTTTGCTTTGTAACTGAATTACAATATCTATCTAAATCATTGCAGTGCAGGGATGTCGATACTATATGTGGGGTAACTGGAAGACATTACGTTAATGTGGTTAGCCAGTTGGGTGTTTCCAAATACGAATCACAGGAATGAAAGCTGTGGCTTTATGGAAGCGTAACTTTTGTCCTTGGTCCTGATTATGATCTACAGTGCTCTGGAATAAATATGCGATATCCTCAATGTTTGAAAAAGTCTGTTCCTTCTTCAAAAGTAATTTTTTTCCTTAAAATGAGTTGGTTTATTCTGTATTTTAACAGATGGCTTATCCAGGAAGAGGAAGCTTTCCTCATATCATAGGAGGCTCTGACTTAATTGCCCATGACAAGAAGAAGAATTCAGAATTAGAACAATGGTTACGCCAGGAGATGGAGGTAAACGTTTTGATGTAAATCTAACCCTGGCCTAATGGGCATACACAGCTCAATGCCCGTACGATCGAGGGGCCATTCAAGCGCAGCACGATGATGCAATCGCTCTGCGCTTAAGCTTCCTCAATATCAAGCACTTCTGATACTTTAGACCAAGGATTCCCAAACAAAGTTCCCCTTTTCGATCGAGCTTTCGTGAGCCGTGAGCTTGAATCTATTAATAAAATAGCCATCTAGCCTTTCTTCCAGCGGGATCAATCAACTCGTTTTTTAATATATTTGAGCGCCGTGCACAGCACTCAATTGTGCTCATATGTTTTAAAAATTGAGCTGTGTATGCCTAGCTTATTAGTACCAAAGCGTAATAAACATCGACTACTATCATGCAGAATTAAATCCACAGAACTTTTTTTAGTCCATGCTTATAATATTACCTTACCTGTTTTATGGCTGTAACGCTAAAAATGCAATAGGTAAATTGTTTGCTCTCCTCCTTGAAAGTTACACTGCACTTGGTCGTGTTACACTGCACTGTAAGATGGTAAAAGTCAAGGTTTTACCAACAGGAAGGCTTGAAGTGTTATGTTTAGTCCGCACATCCGCACTAGCCGTCCATTCACTCCCGGTACACAGCCTCCCTCTTTAGGGTTAAGTGTCCTGCCACCATAAATTTTAAACAAAAAAGTTCAAAGTAGCAACAGTCCGCACTCCGGATTCTTTAAAACTTCTTCAGCTTTATTCATATAACATCACAGGAATACAATACAAACAGGGTCCCTCCAGGGATCACCCCTCTGACGCGTTTCACTTGCATGAAGCATAATCATAGAAGCGTAATGCAAGTGAAACGCGTCAGAGGGGGTGATCCCTGGAGGGACCCTGTTTGTATTGTATTCCTGTGATGTTATATGAATAAAGCCGAAGAAGTTTTAAAGAATCCGGAGTGCGGACTGTTGCTACTTTGAACTTTTTTGTTTTCATTTTATCAACAGGACTGATGCCAGATCTTTACATACAATATACATTAAAACTGTAAGTGATATTTCTGGTGTAACGAATCTTATTTACTATGTCATCTGAGCTGCCAAACAGACTTATACATTTCATAATTGATTAGCTTCCCCTGATGGATCTCAATTTACAGATGGCCATCTGTACATAGTACTTTGTATATAATTATTCTTCATTCTGTGGCATATACTGTACACATCATAAGCCTTAAACTGGCTAACAGTATCAGCTCTGAGTCTGTTTATTGCATTACATATAGCAGAAGAGTAGGCTTTCTTTGATGACTTCAAAAAGTACTTACAATCAATTATAAATCACTTGAGCCCTGAACACGTAATTATTATAAGAAGAAAAGGCAGAGACTAATCTATATAAAGTATTTCTTATATATTAAGATGGTGTACAGAAAAATAACAGCATTTCATGTAACTTAAAGGGCTTGTGTCCATTACGTCTTATTCCCCGCTGTGGACGCCCAGACACCTCTTGTCCTACTTTACATTTCCAACCTAATACATAAATACACTCCTAACCACCACCTCCGCTCCTCCAGTGACCTACTAACGACATACCCACTCATAAAAGCATCACATGCGTGGCTTGAAGACTTCTCTAGGGCCGCTCCTACTCTCTGGAACTCTCCATCGCCCCATTAGACTTGCTCCTACTTTTGGCACTTTTAAAAAAGCCCCAAAAGCTCATCTCTTCAGCCTCTCTTACCCATCTTCTCATTTCTAACCTCTCAACCATGCTAGTCCCATCCCCCCACCTATTGTATACTCTGTTCCCCAACCTATTAGATTTTAAGCTTGATCATGCAGGGTCCTCTACTCCTTCTGTGTCATACCTGTACCTGTGTGTACTATCCTGTGTTGTATCTCCACTCTAATATATTGTACAGCGCTGTGTAATATGTTAGCGTTCTATAAATAAATGATGAAAATAATACCTTCTAGCAATCTATTATAGATATTTCTCATCCTCTCGTTTACCACATTGCGTAGACTAATTTATTTTCTGCTTATCTCTGTAAGATGTCAAGAGAATGTAGGAGAATTACTGAAGGGCCCCTGCACACTATCTGCGATGCGTTGTTTTTTTTTTACGTATACTTTGTTACAGTACTGGGTTTTCCCATAGAAAACCAATGTTCACATTCACAATGCATGTGCTGCACAAATTTTTCATGCAAATGCAGATGTGTAATGTGCAAACGCATGCGATCCAAAGTATTGAGGAGTAGATGGGGAAATGCCAACATGTCGGTTTTCGCTTGATTTTTTTTCTTCAAGCAGGATGTATTGCACAAGGTAGGCTGTGCTTGATTCACGATTGATCACAGCGAACGAGTAGCCCATCAATCGTTCGAGAATCAAACAAAAAATTGACCCATGTATGAGCAGCTTTTTAGGTTTAGAGGTACAGAGCAGTTCTTGCCCTCCTGGCTTCCTATCCTTATGTAGCAGGAACTTTAGCAGTGACCTGAGGCAGGGACATCATCCTCCACAATGCAGAGCTTAAAGCTTTACGTTTTTAAAGGTTTCTGTGAAATTGGCCACAAAGCAGAACATGGAGGATGGAATAGACTGCCAAGAAGCAGGTTATCACAGCAGTGGATATTGACTCAATTGTGAGTAAAGAGTTATTAATGTTGGGCATCTGTAATCAATCAATGTTAGGTATACAGTATATTGTTTATCCTGATTCTCATGCCCGCGCCTGTCTGTGTGACCTTCGTATAATTTCTTGCTGCATTTATATCACATTTTAAACTTCTTGATGCTGTTTTTACAGGAGCAGACCCAACATGCGAGAGAACAGGCTCAGGCTGAGGATCTCTTCAGGTCAGTATACCCCTAGGGAAACTCCATTATAGTCCAATATACAGTATATACAGCGGATGGGTTTTACAGAAACGTTTGTGGTCGGCTCATTTTTATGGAACATGCAGAATCACTTTTGATCTGAAATGGAATATCGTTACTGACTCACTTATAACAACATTAATACAGAGGTTCAGTGTGCCTGGGAAAGTATTTCTGTACTGTATTACATGTGATTCATATTACAAATAGTATTATTAATAAGACTTGAATCATTTTCCAGTCACTGAGCATCCAAAGCTGGCGGGTCGCAGTTTGTGGAAGGGTTTCCACCTCTGGTTGATAGTTTTATGTAACTAAAGAATCATTCCTTACGTTCTCTGCTGGATACGTTCCGAGACGTTTGAACTTCTAGAACCTAAATTCAGATGTTTCTCAAACTCCTCTTATATGGTATGTGGAACGAAATATGATTCTAAGAGGATTGGAGGATCAGGCTGAGCAATAATGTGGAGGATTCAAGGTGTAAAGCAGGGTACACCCATGTAGATATGGGCCAGATAGACGGACAATTCGAGCGCCATGCGCTCTCACAGCTATCTGTCTGGCCCGCAGTTTTCGAGCAGGACCAAACAATCCCTATCCGACATGACATGGCCGATGTTCGTTGCTCTGCACCAGGGCTGTGGAGTCGGTCGATAAATTCCCCGACTCCGACTCCTCAGTTTCTGATTCTCCTCGACTCCGACTCCTCTGTATTTAATATGCTTATGTATTGTATCCATCCATTGAAGGAAAGGAAGGCAACATACATTACCCACAGAACTACTGGCTAGGAAACCAACACTGGACTGTAATGGCCAATTAAAGCAGAGAAAGGGAGTTAGGCAGAATATGCTGCTGCTTTTTTCTTAAGCTAGGCACCACGCTGTGATTGATCGGGGATCAATTGAACGAAAATCAATGTGCACCAAATGGGCACATTGATTCCTGTTCAATGGGGACCCGTTCACCCCAGCTTGCAGCGTGTGATTTACAACACGCCACAAGCTGGGGAGGAGCTGCCTGTGTCATACAGCTGCCTCACTCACACAGCTTCCAATTGAGGAGTGCTGGCTCCGCCCCTTTACACTGACAGCCGACGGCTGTGGAGGAGGCAGGAGCCGCAGCGGTTTCAATACTTTCCATGAAGACTCATGTCTCCATGCAAAGTATTGGAGATTGAACAGGGTCTTTACAACATGTTGGAACCCTGTTCAATCAAGTTCCTTCAAGCCGGCTCTATTGATCCCACCCAAAGGAAAGCACACACAGGTAGGTTTGTACCTACCCGTGTGTGTCTAGCTTTAGTGTTCTGTTCATCTGCTGAAGATAGGGCAGTGGACTTCAAACATGATTCATAATTTCCCTTGAATCCCATAGTCACGTGTAAAGTTGAAGCTAACAATCTAAGTATTTGTCGCCTCAGTTGTATGACAGCGGTTTTTTAAATGTTTTACAGCTTCAGTCTTGAACTATTGGCGATCCATTCCCTTCATTTATACAAGCGTCTATAGTCCGGCAACAAACATTTACTTCATTATCAGCGAGAGTTAAGGCTGCCATACACGCACCGAGCGGCGGACGATTTTGCCGCCGACTGATGGGCGTGCATGCTCGCTGGTCGGGGGTGCCCACATGGGGCGACAGATCGCTGTCGCCCCACAGCTTGGCCGTCCAGAGAACAGACATGTCTGATAATCTCTGGCCGATGCTGTTAGTTTCAGTCAAGACTAGCATCTTCCTTGAAGCGAACGGCCATCACACAAAGGGTGCTGTCAGCTCTGGAGAGCAGGATGATGACGTCATCACGCTGCAGTGTGGAGCTCACCTGAGCTGATCTGTCGGCCCCCACTCGGTACGTGTGTGAGGGCCTTTAGGCTAAGGTCACAGTGGGTGCTGTAATGTTATGCACTGCACGCATTTATTCTGATAGCAGAGAAGTCGTTCATTATGACTGTTTGTTATTGCGACATTTGAAGTTTTTTTTTTATTTTTTTTTATTCCCATTTAAATTTAGTAGGAGTCTGAGTCGGAGTTGGTTTCTTTTTTGCCGACTCCGACTCCAGGTACCCAAAAATTTCTCCGACTCCACAGCCCTCAAGGAAACCGCGGGTCTCAATGCAACGCATCGGCTGAGCTGGAGGGAGAGCAGAGCCGCCTCCCCAGCTCCGCCGATATTTGACAGCAGCGTGATGACATCATCACGCTGCTGCAGGGAACATCGGACGGCTCAAATATCGAGCCGTCTGTTCCCCGCTTTAATGTTGCCTTTCTGCTCTCATGCCAGCAGTGGTTTCTTCCACAGATCTTGCACAAAGTACATCCTTCCCCGTGGCCTGCAGCGGCCCCGGACTTACCTCATATCTGTGCAATGGAAGATTTACACACATTACGATAATTCTGCCTGAAGAGAGAAGCAGAGCTTGGCTCTGGACTTCTGGTCAGTGAGGCTCGGGCAGGCAGCCAAATGAGATTTTCACTTAATCCCTGCCTTGCATTAGTGTTTAGTCTGCAGTTCTTTTTCAGAGCTAATCTTCAGTCAAATGAGAAAATAAAGGTGCCCATACACGTACAGATGGGTGCATGATCAGTGACGATAATGATTTCACCACGCTGCCACCAAGCACCCCTCGATTGCATAAGGAGCACAACTTTAGGTGCACGATTCCTGTTCAATCCTTAAATGGGTACCCTGCAGTTCGATACCTGCATGTCCGATACCTGCTTGACTGATGGTTGACCCACTCAAAGACAGGGATGAGTTTGATTAACGACCGGGAGCGTGCATGACGTCAGCGCTCGAATGGGTCATCAATAGTGTGCCCATCTGAACATGTATGGGCACCTTAAGCCTTGCAGTTATAGAAGTAAAGTGTAGTCCTACATACTGTACTCTTTTCAGACTGTAAGATGCACATTTCTTGCCTTAAAATCAATGGGAAAATGTCTGTACATTTTATGGTGCGAAGATTTTTCTTTAGTCCCAAACATTCTGGAAGCAACAGATCTGTATCCCAGGAGACTTTTATGAGTTCCATTCCCTTCCATGTGTTCGGCTTTTAAATGGTAATTTTAATGCAATGACCGATGACTCTGTAGTGGGCATTTGAGAATTCTATTATTGCATTACAAACCACCAAGGAAAAGGTGTTCCCAGATGACCGAGTCTGATATCCTACAACCTTGGCATAAATATATTATTACACCCGGGGCCATTCTGACACTCCTGGAAGCACACATACCATCCCTGTGTGTGTAGTCCATGTACTGCGTACAAATAGGAATGGGGACACACATGGAGTACATACACACATGTACATGATCCCCGGCTGCCAGGTAGGTGGCTCAAGAAGGGCTGCAATGGGGAAAAATTAGTAACCTGTAAGTTTACTTGACAAACCACCAAGGAAAAGGTGTTCCCAAATAACCAAGTCTAATATCATACAGCCATTCCTGAAGTATTACAAAAGCCTGGCGTAGGTAGGTTTGTTTCTCCATGTCAGTGAGTTACTGTATTTTTCGGACCATAAGACACACTTTTTTTACCCCCAAAATTGGGGGCAAAAAGTGCCTATGTTTTATGGTCTGAATGCGCGACCACTCGGCCTTCGGTGGTCGCACCTTGGCTTCCTGGCACGGAGATTAGCCGGGGAGCTGGAGGAGCTGTCAGATGTGAGATGCCAGTCCATGTCCGGCTCTCCCATCTGAACTGTGTAATTGCCTATAGCAGCTGGGCTTTGAGCTCTGCTGGCATAGGCAAAGAAGAGAGCGCAAGATAAACTGGCATCTTTCACTCTCTTCATTTGTGGAAACTGCAATCACTCTGCAGCTCCCACGGATGCAGTAACAGCCAGCCGGAGAGGAGAGACAGAGGAGAGACTCTGCAGCTGTTGGCCCCCCTTTAGTGTGAAGAATGACACTGTGCTGATATTGTACTGCTGCTAGTGACACCTACTGGCTGAATTGAATATTGCATTCATTGAATTCAT
>CM070036.1:25137860-25150523 GCA_036250615.1 Ptychadena robeensis | reverse complement strand
CCCCCCAAAAAAAACCCATGGATCACCGGGCAATTGACCGCTGCTCACACAGGGATTTTTACCTGCAAAACTGAGACACCCACCTTGAGCGATAGCACCGCAAGTTGGATCCACCTTGCTGGTTGTTTTCGCTCTACTTGGGATGGGGACCACGGTATTGGAAGGGAATCCATGTGCGAGTGGCACACATAGCGATTCTCGTTGGCGGTTACATCACCATGTGCATGTTAATCCTTGCATGTATGCCTAGCTTTAGAAATATCTGTGCAACCACTTTGTGATTATAGCAGTAGTCTTTTCCTGTATGAATGTGCAACTTGTCACCACAATCACTACTCCCCAATACTGACTGCCATCTTGTAGAGAATGAATAATAAAATAGACTTTAGCTGTATTTCCTTGTCTAGGCCAAGATTAGTATACAATACCGTGCGACATTTATGGCCATTTCATATTATAAAACTCTTCAGCAATAAGGCTTTTCTATTGCACGCGTGTGGTCGCTACATGGAGATAGAGGAGACAGTACATGGCTCCACTACTATGAGAATAGGTGATGGAGAGACAATACAAGGATACATTTAGGGGTAAGTGAGGTGGGGTTGGGAGTTTGTGATAGTACCGCATTATTGTAAGGCACATTTTATGTTATAGAAACACCTACAAAATGCACCCTCTCCCCGTGGAAGTTGTCTCATTGGTGCAAATAGTTTAATCACAGTGAATGCAATGAACGGATATTGATTATTTACTGTCAAAGTGAAATAAACTGCAATAAAAAACGCAGCCAATTACTTAAGCTGGGCATGGACGTGTTGTTTTCTGCCCGATGCTGCTGCATATCGACTGTGTGTAATGATGTCATCACGCACGGCTGGTTGTGCAGAGAATCCGCAGGGCACCCTTTGTGTGCAAGCCATTACTTTGGATGGGGATTGCCGTAATTCATAGGATTGGCCTGGAATTTACCAGCATGTTGGATGACATTTGGCAGATTCCTGGTCGATCTTGCAAGGTGGGCACGCCCAATTTTTAGCTGACTGGCCAATTGGCGGGAACGCACACGGCAGTCAGTTGAGTGAAAAATCGTGCAGGAATCTTCCTGTCTATGGCCAGCTTTAAGCATACGTCCCTTTACTAGGACACACCTAATAATCAAGGGTTTCAAGTAATTGTATTCTAAATAGAGTAAATGTTATGGTAATCACAGGCAGCATAAAAACCTGAAGACCTGCATGACTGGAGAGGTCTGTGAAGGTTCTCGTTCATCCAGGTCATTGTAGTGTTTCATTCAGATCAACTGGACTTGCTGTGTTTATTTCTTGAAGAAGAGTCCAGTTGATTTTAATAAACCTCCCTAGCGGTCAGCCCATTAAAAAACAGCATGGTACGGGCTTTCACAACAGAGTACACAGTACTCAGTTTTATTTTTCCGCCCTACCCTGACCACATCGCCATCAATGACGCCAGCTTCGTGGGCTGAGAACCCGACACCCCCCCATTTACATGGAGGTCTATGGTGCAGCGAAGTGGCGGTGCCAGAGTCGAACAGAGGGTGCTGATCAACGTAGAATAGCCTGCGCTTTCAGGAGGGTTAAACACTACTGATATGACTGAAGATGGATACTAAATATCTTCAGCAGGATTGTTAAAAATGTGATCAAGAAATATATTTTAATCTCCTTGGGAGTAGAGATGGTCGAATGATCCAATCAATGTTATCATCACCAAACTTGCTGGAGATGTAGAGAAGGGTTGGGGGTATACTACAAAAAAAAAAAAAAGGATTGCTCTAACACAAAGAGTTTTTGCATAAATTAAGTTCAAGTCAAGTCAAAATTGTGAAAGTTGAAATTTTGATTTTGAAATTAATTTATGCAAAAACTTCATGCGGTAGAGCTTCTTTTTTGCTATGTTCCCACAACCCTTCTCTACATATCCAGCAAGTTTGGTGATGATCCCATGTTCAGAGGCTTTGCAGCTCAAAAACTCAACTGAAAAATCGACCATCTCGACTTGGTAGTATGAATCATTTTTTGGGGGGTTTAAATTGGTACAAGAAATTAGAAAAGCTTACTATATATATATACCTGGCCCACTAGTCAAAACGTTTGCCCACCCTTGGTCTAAGTGCATGGTACAAATTTCAGATGTATGTATGTATGTATGTATAAATGCTTTCCAACCATCCAATCAAATAACTTCTGTGTCACAAAATGCCACAAATAAACAGACGATGCGGGGAAACTAGAATTAGCGAAAGAAAAAGGGAATGCATGCCAAGTTACCCAAGGCCTCTCTGTTCTAACGCTACAGATAAAACGTCCCCTTCAGGGAGTGCCAACCTCCATGTTCCTGCTGCCCACAGTGGTTCCTCCATCCTAAACTGTGTACTAGAGATACGTGAAGAATGGCCAGAGTAGTCAACAATTGCAGAAGAAAGAAAATGGAAAACGACAAACCCAGAAGGATCGGTTTCTCCACCTCAAATATAAAAATTATTTTCAACACAGCAGCAGCAGCAGCACAAGCAGCCAGAATGTAGAGGATTTTCTCTTATTGTACAAGGCCGTGTTAGATTCAGCCATGGTATAAGCTCTGCCAATGCAGATGTAGGCATAAACGTGCAAACATCCAGACCTGTCTAAAGTAGTAACTGACCACAAACACATTAGGTAGGATATGGTGGATGAGCCTCTTCATGTAAGAGATCCACCACAATATCTTTCGTTTGTAAACAAAACTGCATTACAAATACTTAACTGTTACCTTTGGCTATGCTACTCCATTTCTGTTAATACAACATTCACCATAGCGTCATAAGATTCAATAAAATAAGAACACAAAACAAAGATAAAAAGGAGCAGCTGTAGAGGAGCAGCAATACCGACTGCAACCTTTTTTTTTTTTTTTTTTTATAAAGGGCAATGCAAAATGCACGGACCTTCAGTATACCGACGTTGCTCATCCGTGTACATTACATTTGGATAATAAATCCATTTATAAAGCAACTTAAAAATTGCAACTAAAATACCTTAAATAAAGGCACTTCAATGCCCCAGGGAACCCGTGCAGAGCATTGGCGAGTCGAGGAATTCATTCAATCCAAAGAACACATGCAGATAGGGAACAGCAGACAGCAAGCCCCCATACACGTTTCAATTTCCCTATGATGGATGTCAGATTCCATCGTAATTCATGATCGATGTTGGTTCAATTGATCGAACTGTAAACAAAATACCCCCTACTTAAGCAGGGTACAGATGGATATTTGAGCCGTCCGATGTACCCTGCTGTCAGATATCGGAGAGCCGGGGAGAGCATGAACTGCCTCTCCCCAGCTTCTCCTCAGCTGAGCTTTGCCTGGAGATCCAGGCAAAGCATCGGACATCGCCGTATTAATGGTCATGTCCGATATCGCTGTTTTCGAGCGGGATTGATTTGTCCCGCTCGAAAACAGCGATGGGGGCAGATTATATGGATCAGAAAGTCTGTACCCTGCTTTAGATAAACCGATATTTGATCGATGTTGGACCGATCACTCAAAGGAAGTAAATCGTAAACACGCCAAAATGTCTGCCCCCGGATGTATAAGTATGCTAATTATTTACATCGAATCAGGCACAACAAAATATTCCATATACATTTAATGTATACTCAATCATTAAAACTTTTCCGACATGTCTGATCACTTTTGGATCGATTTTTGGGTCAATTTCGATTAGATCAAACCATGTGGAAGTTTAAGTCGATTGAACGGGAAAATCGAAATGTGTATTAGGAGTGTAAAGAAAAGTCTTTCAAATTCCTCTTCAAGTCTAGGTCACCAGCATGTCAGCCCTCCAACCCCATTTTGGTACAGACCAGTCAGAAATGTAAATATAATAACCTCACTACAAGGGCTTATAAAAGGGTTAGTTGTTCATGTACGTCTGGGGGGTAAAAGCCTATTTATAATTAAAGCATAGCAGCGTCTTAGCACTCATTTTTCATCAGCCATAAATTCTGCTTTAAGATCAAACCAAGTCTGTTCTATGGATTTACCAGGGATTAGGGAGACATGACATTGGTGGCAGATTTGGGTCAGTTATTTTACATTAATTACTTTACGTTAATGTACGAGGCTTTCACATGCAATATCTGCACCAATTCACAGAATTTGATCATGTATGACCTCCCAGCTATCTACAGCTTGTTACATTAAAGGAATACTTTGCAAGTTTAAACTCAAACTTTAGCACATTAACCTCCCTGTCGGTGCATTCGGGATAAGTTTGTTTACAAGTGGCGGTGCCATTGACCTCCATGTTAAGGAGGCGGCGTTGGTTGTGTACCGGGGAAGAGCAACTATGCATTCTGCTTTGATTGCCTATACCACGATGTTGAAAAGGGAGAGATGTGAAGTACTTATCTTGAAGAGAAAATAAAACACAAGTAAAGTAAATGAATGGCCTGGATTTTAGCTTTAACCTCCCAGGCAGTACAGATTTTCCTAATTTTCTCTTCCGAAAGCAGTATGGGAAATGAAAACTGTGGCAGGTGGCTGCAGGCATAAAAGCCAAGGACATCATCGCGGACTCACCTGCAGAAAGTAAAACTACCCTGAGCTACACTTACTTACCGCTATTAGTAATCTTAAAATCTTTTGCTAGGGAGGTTAATACACTTTTTCATGCAGAAGATTAACAATCCAATAGCTATGTAGGTTTTCTAAAAATGTAATTATTAGACAATATTGTGACCACTTGTAAAAACGTATGCCAGTTTGAAATTGGACACTCAATAGTTTGTACACTTGACTTGCTGCAAGTTACATTCCCCTAATATTTCCGAATTGGCTTATGCTGAAGGCATCCAATCATCTGTGTCCTTAGCTGGGTGACATTTTAGGCTCTTTGGACATATTTGAAGAGCAGATACATCAAGACACAAGCCTATAGTTACACACCTGGACTACAAGGGGGATTAGTGTTTTGAAAGAGGCGTGCAAATAGATTCATCTACTTCTTTTTCACCATTTCAATCAATTGCCCCAAAATAAACTTAAAAACACTGAAAAAGTGAACATGGTCAACGGAATCCGATACGTAAAATGCAAAAAAGAACAGAAAAGAAATGTAACATATTGCACAACCATGAAAGTCTGATGTCACAAGGAGTCCGAGTAGTCTTCTAGAGACTTCTACATAAGCAGCAAAGGTTTTTTTTTCTTTTCAAGGTCTTGCCATAGGTTATGAAATACATTGCACTGTGCAAAAACACATACTGATGGAATCTGCAGGTTTGCAGATCAGGAAAGGTTGAGGAGGTTCCCAGAAAGGCAGATGCCACTAGAAGGTATTTGGGGAAGCTTACGACACACCATCGTCCGTTCCGCTTTCGACAAGTTGATGTCTTTTCTCCTTCTGCCTCAATTCCAGACATCGAGTTATGGCAAGTGCTCCACCTTTAAGGAACCTGATAAAGTTGTCACCAACAAGCGGTCCAAGGGCAAAAAGATTAGGCTCTTTGGAGGACTCATATGTATATGGATCGATCTCCACAGGATTAGCTTTGCAGGTAATAGGCTGGTTTGGGAGATGCCCCAAATTTCGACCTTGTTCCTTCAAGAAGAACAGATTTGGATGTGAACCGATCAAAATTAAAGCCATGGAGATCTTGAAGGCTTTTTTAAGTCCACTGTTACTTTGCAGGAAAACCTTCTTATCATGCTTGAAAGAAAGTACAAAGTGCTCCGGGTAACTTGTATAAAGGGGATACAAGTTGGAAGCCACATGTGTACACATCATGTGATAAACCTTGTGGTATTCTGGATATAATTTTTTGGGCAATTGCTTGAAAATAAGACTTGGATCATTGAGTCTCCTTCTAAAAACATGGATGACTGGAATGTTATTGTTGAGCGCGCACAAGACCGCATCTGCCGCCGTCAATCCGGCCCCAACAATCAAAACTGGGTCTACTGCTTCATTCAACCTCCCTTGGCCAACAGCTTCTTCAAACTCTGCGATGGAATGTGAAACAAAAGGAAGGTCTTCTCCAGGAACGTCTAGTCGAGCTGGTGCATCAAATGTTCCTGTACCAAGAATAACCGTTTCTGCGAAAAGGCAAAAAGGTTGGTGAGAGCCATCTGCCGCCCTACGATAGCCATGAACTTCCCAGTTCTTCTTTACCATGGGCTCTCCATTGTCTTTATCAATACAAGACTCTTCAGGTGCAACGTCTTCAGAACTCTGCCCGTCAGGCTGCTCCTGCTCTCGGTAGGGTCGTGCCACAGAAGTGATATAAGTGTTATCTACAAAGTTTCTTTGAATGCCCATTATTTTAACATAATGTTTGTAATACGCAGCCACTTCTGCTGGAGTAGCTCGGTCACTTTTGGTATTTCTGTGTAAAAGAAGAGAAGAAAAAACTAGAGTTATGAACAAAGATGCCATTAAGTTTAACAGTCAAACCTTGGAGTTCTATTACGCCTGTGAATGAGGAATTGGGTTGGAATTGGACCAGCGACTTTTTTTTGTATTGGAGGCACTAGCTTGAATACAGCACTAATCAACCTGCCAGTAGAAGGATAAAACACACATACTGCAAAAAGAGAACATTGATCCATCTTATTTGTAACATCACAAATCCAATAAGATGCAAATATTCTAAACATCTAACCCACCCTGAACATTCATCTTTGGCACATCTGTTTTTCTATCCATAACCCAAATGATAATAACCTAAAATGAAACATCTTTAACCTCCCTGGCGGTTGAGACAAAACCAGTTTGTTTACAAAAAAGATTTTGCCCGAGCTGGGATCAGGTATACTAACCTATGGTCGGTGAATTTGAGGCGGACCTGTCGATCAATTCCAGCACCGCCCCTTCGTTGTCATTGGTGATGCCAAAGAGGCAGGGGGACCAGGCCATAGACCTCCATGTTAATGGAGGGGCGCCAGTTTTCCAGCCCACATTGCCAGCATCATGGATAACATCTGCAATGTGTACAGGTGATGAGGTAGGGTGCCGGTAAGGCGGGATATAGGCTGACCGCTGGGGGGTTGGGGGGCTGGGGGAGAAAATATAGGGCAAATAAGCCTTCACTGACTCCTGCAGCTGAAGGCACTGTGGAGGAATTTATACTTCCCGTTCACAGCAGAAGCACTGAAGACTTCAGGTTGCCCTCTTTACAGGTCAGCTCAATCACAAATCTCCTTCTCTGTAATTATATTATAGGTTTTAAGGCACTGGGAGGGGAGTGCTGTGCTTATGACAGAACAGAACAATGTTCCTATGGACCTTAAGACATATATGCTTAGCGGGGATCCCGACATATCACATAGACATTGCCTGCTCGGCGGATGATCTGTTTACACATCCGCCGGTGCAGAGGCTGAATGTACTCGACTACGTTCAGCCTTACATTGGCGGAGCGGTTCCGCGCAGTGAAGACAGATCCTCCGCCCAGCAGGTTAGTCTATCTGCTACTTCCCGACGTAATGGAAACATAGCCTAAGAATGGATTACTGCACAGTGCTTGCAGCTACATAGGTATTTGAGAGCTTGTTTTAAACATTTTAAAGCTTGTTGAATAAATAAATGTCAAGAACGTAGACAAGAGCCAGTAACAATGGCCAAACATGAAGTTATATACTTACCGCCTTTTACCCGAAACCCAGTCTTTAAACTTTAGTCCAGGTAACTCCATCCAGTCCCCAAGACTAAGAGTCAAAATGGATCCATCCATATCCTGAGGGAAGGAAATACGGATCAGAACAAGTAGGAAAAATATTTGAGGCTTCCATAACACTCAACCAACACCACATATTATAGAGAAAAGACACACACACAAATACTGAAGGTAGTAAATCCTACTTGCTACCATTTCCCATTACACCAGGGTGTTTTTTGGATGAACCCCTATGGTCTCTCCTGGTCATCACAGACAGACAATCTCTATACAAAGTGGGTGTGAGAATAGTGCCGTGTTCTTGGACTCTACAGATTCATACATCAACAACAGTAACTCACATGCCATGCTCCACCTGGGGGCCCCTTGCCAAGTACTATATGAGGAATATAGTGCTCTTGTTCCAGTTTCCACTGTAGAACCGATGGGTAATCGTACCCAAAATCAGCATTCGGATGAAGCAGCGTGTCAAATAACACTGCCACTGGATTAGAGGAACGGCCTTCCAGTCCTTCTGACAAGTATTCCAAATCCTGGAAAAAATTAGAAATCGGAAAAATCACTACAGAACTGGTTGTTCAGAAAACATGAATCACATAACCAGAAAGAAAAAAATCACACTCAGTCCCACAAACACTACAGGAGATTGTTATACAATGCAAATACCAATTCAAAGGTAATGAAATAAAAAACAAGTGTGAAAAAAACTAAAGAGAAAACACATACACCAAATGAAACCTAACCTAAAGCTAGCCATACACTGCACGGATTCCATGTCCGATCGATTCACCATCCGATCGATTCCGGCGATTCCGCCGGGATCCTCAGGTGTGATCGATCGGCCAATTAAGGAATCCGATCGCTGCATACCACCTTGTCCTGCCGGATCCGTGTCCGATTGATCACCTCCCGGAATGCAACTCCCGCTGATCTGGGCAGAATCGGACCCGAAAGACCAACATGTTGGTTCTCTGGCGGATCCGATTCTGAGCCCCCGATCGGTCGGACCCGATCGGACGGACAAGGTGGGCTGCACGCGATTCCGGCACGATCGTTTCGCGGGCACGCGCCCGGAATCGATCGTCCCGGAATCCGGTGGGAAACTGACCTGTGTATGGGAGCCTTAACATTTACACACTTCATCTGTATACATGAAAATGACAAAATGTATAAATAAGTTGCAAGGTGTCATACAGGGATATTGGCGGATACCTAAGCACAATATAATAGATGTCATCAGATTTCTTGGTCATGAATGATGAGCGCTGCACCTACCTGTTCAGGGATGGAGAGGTGTCTTGCTTCCTCTAGCTTGCTGTGCAAGATTGGATTGGGGTGTACTCCATCTGGAGAAACATACGGTCTGTATCCAGATAACAGGTATGACAGGCAGATTCCAGAAGGCCCGTTCCCTGGAACAGAACCATTTTAAGAAGTGATTTATACATTTGGAAGTCCAAAATAATAACTTGTTGTTTGTTTGAAAATGCTTGTTACAGCCAGCAGACGCACCCCACCTCCCAACACACAATTTTGGAAGTGCATGCATGTTTATGGTGTGCAACCACTTGCATCAAAAAACTATTCAGCCGCAGGTGGTCATGCAATTTTTTGTTACAATTGGTTTGACTGTGAAGATAGAGGTGCGAAAGCTCTCAGAAAAAAACATCTGCCCGCAAGCGGGGTCTTCCTTCTGATTCTCCCCCCTCTTTCGGCCGATGGCTCCTACCTCCGTGCTTTTGTCTGCATATCTGTCTCAGCCAAACAGGGCAGAAATCCACTCAGCTGGGATGCGCTGACAGGCTGGATGCTTTGCTCAGCCTGGAGGTTTGAGCGGACATGCAAGGCTTCTGCTCTACATAGACGTAGAACCTATCTCTGTCTATCTAGAGTTCTGCTCTGTATGGAAGAGCATGGGATAAGGAAGCTGGCAGCGCCCACCTCCTTTAACCTCCCTAGCGCTCTTGCAAGGTCCAGATTTCTGTACCAAAAGCGCACCATAGACTCTAATGGAATTTTTTTTTGTGTTGTAGGCCTGTAACTTCCAAAAATATGTCTGTACAAGGGTCTTGTACAGAATATAAATAATATAATATTATTTTATTATGTTTGAACACACACAATTATTATTTAAAAAAAAGTACATTAAAAAAAATTATAAAATGTTTCATTTGAATGATAAAATCTCTTGAATAATTTGGTATGAAAGATTTCAAAACAGTATTTATGTTTGTTTATAAAATTTTTATTACAATTGGAAATGTGTTTTGTTTTACTTTGAATTGTATTGGATACAGTTATCACTGTATCCAAAACAATGGCATTTGGCACTCTCTGAAAGGGTTAACTTCAAAGAGCACATGTGGAGATGACACTGGGGGTGACTTTCCAGATGTGGTCTTTGAACATAGCCCAGTTTGCATATGAATGTCCCACTATCTTACCAATGATAACCACAGGCAAAGTTAGCGGAGGATCGCTGGATAGACAGTTTTCTTCTGCTAATGGCATTTCTGCAAGTCGCAATATTATTGCTTCAATGCTGGCTTAGGAAGTCACGGCGTTCTGCTGTCAGGTCCACCAAAGTTCTGCTGTAAAAAACATAAGAATGACAATCTGGAGTTATCCTTTATATCCAGCCAAGTCACACGTCCTACACACTGGAATCTGAACGGACTGCCTAGCCTGCTGCTTTTTCTCTTTGGCTGCATTCATATAATGCGATGCCTTACACATCCCCGACCCAGCGAGTATGAGTGTAAAATGTCTGCAGATTGACCTTGAAATTTCACTCATCCTCAGCCAGCCCAGCGCTTCTCTTTGGTGACAATGTAGAGCACCAGACGCACGTGGGACCCACCGCGTGCTGCTCCGTACAGAGACGAGCGTAATATCTTAATGCTGCTTAAAGCAGACGCTGTGTAAAAGTGATAACATTCATTCAAATCTGTTCGGAGTGGGATTCATTTTAAATAAAAACAACTTCTACCTAATCCATAGAGCCCAGATCAGCATGTACATGGCTAACCCAGCACCTAGCTTGCTGTCCATTGCGTAGGTCAGTGGTTCCCAAACTCTCCGTACAGGGATCCCTTTTTTTAGATTGGAACATTATCGAGCCCCCCCATTCAAACATCACAGTTTCAGATTAAGGATCATAGTGTGAAATGGCCCTCTTTTTTTCATTTTCTTTCTTTATTGAAATACAACTCATACAACTTTATTTGTTTTTCATACCAATCATGCAGAGACATGTATCATATATACAGACACCAATCACACAGAAACAGGCACACGCTTGTCCCTCATGCAGAGACACACTCATTACATGCACTCTACTTACAGGATAGTTGATTGGCTTCCTGCTGGTCCCTCCCTCACACCCCTAACTGCTCCCCCCCCCAGAACATCTCCACCCACCCCCCCAGTATGGGAACCACTGGTGTAGGTCATGTTGATAGCCGGACCTGACCATCAAATCTAATTTCTTGCCCAAATTTAGTACCCATCATCCCTCAACTTTGGCTGTCCCTCAAGTTGTTGCTGTCACTGCAGTAACGGTGTTCAGGTAGAGCCTCTTATTGTCAAGCTGTGCCCACTACACCCAAAGGGTACCCATTCGAAGTACTCCTCATCAAACAATACAACACCAGGGTTCTACCGCCTCAGAATATACACCAGGGGTTATCATTTAATCCAGACTAAGGAACACATTTGTATCTTACAGTATGTAGAGGCGGCCTCTATGAATGTGTATGTCCCCTTACGCACATGAAACAAATTTGCAAGTCTTTGCTATCATCAAACCTGTCAGCCTCTTAGTTTCGGCCGGGAAAGTAACATTTGGTATGTGTCTTTCCCGGCCAAATCCTGGATTTTGTGGATCTGGATAATTTAGGAGGGAGGGGGCGTTACTCTCCCTCCTAAGTTCCCATCCTGCTTGTGCAGATGATGTGCGGAATTAGTTAGTCAAGTTAGCCAGCTCATAGGAGGGAGGGGAAGGTAAAGTTCCTGATGCCCAAAGTCATGTCACAGACTATCACTTCCAGTATTTGAGATACAGAAAGCACTTCGCCTCAGCACTTTTGCGTTCCAAATACCAGAACTGTACGTATTCTGTTATTAGATAAGGGAAATCATGACAGGTAGGGGGTATCACATATCCACAATGAATAGAATGAGTACACATTCTAAGGAACTTTAAAGTGAACCCATCACTGAGAAATCCATGGTCCCCATCCAAAGTATAGGATATCGAACAGGGTTTTCCAACATACACGGATCAATATATTCACAGATTTTAGCGTGCGCGCGTGCTCGGCTGTGACAAAAATCGACTCGTGTATTCCTATCCAGTTTACCCTAATATAAGACATACCCCGAAAGTAAGACCTACCCCGAACGACCTAGCTGCTATCCCCCCCTGTGCTTCTAATATGAGCCCTTCCTTAAAAATAAGACCTACCATGTTAATAATTAAGACAGTGTCTTATATTCGGGGAAACACGGTAGCTTTACTTTCCCAGAATGATTATGCGGCTCAGAGTTTACATTCATTGCGGTGAAGTTGGTGCAGCAGTTGTCTGCATGCTTGTTTCATGTATACACCTGAAGCTACTGAATCCAGAACTGCTTTACAGCCAGGTGATCGATTTTTGGAAGCATTAGAATGAGTTCAGAAATGGCGGGTTATAGAATAGGTCAGTGACAGGTCCACTTTAGTTCCCAGTAAGCTAAGATTAGTCTTAATAATGCAGAATGCTTCTTGTTCAATGATTACGACACACACGTAACATCACTTATCTTTCTGGTTTCCTTCCTGTTTAATATTAGTCGTCTACTATTTTCATACAGAATGTAAAAATAAACTAATTATGAGGTTTACACAAGACTCGGGCCAATCTGGTGAGCAACACCAGATCCATGGAACCACGCCAATACCCAACAATAAATATGTGATATTATCAGGGCAACCACAGAGATTTA